>CM044431.1:79595258-79713245 GCA_024363595.1 Xenopus borealis | reverse complement strand
GAATGTGCACCTGCACATATCTTTCCCATTCAAACATGTCTCCATTCATCAAAAGTTCAGAGTTTTATGGTATGATGATTAAATAAAGCTGGCAAACATTGCAGAGTAACTATGGAACATTCACAAAATTAACATCTTGAATTGTCAATTCAATTTTCATTAATTCTGGATTCTGAGACTGAGAACCAGAAAGGCTAGAATTTCTAAAAATGTCATGTAATTTCCCAGTGTGAAAATGTCTCAATGTTTTCAGTGAGAAGATACAACTGTTCTTTCACCTGGAATCAAGGAAATGTTATTAATTAGGAAAAATTTCCAACATGAAAATATTACATTTTCACATGGGTGGGGGGTGCCAAGAAGACAGCAGGTAGCATAGACTGGTTAGCAGTTTGAAATCAAACATCTGATTGGTTACTGTGAGTCATCAGTGTAGATAGGGGCAAACTTAAGACTTTTTCAAATCAAAAATGGTCAGCCTTTACGCATAGTGAACAGACTAGAGAAGATCCCAAGAGGAATGTAAACTTAGACCACAGCTGATCTATACAACTATACAATATCAGGGGTAATGGCTATGGATTTGTATACTGTAACTTGATATAACTTGCCTCACAGATGTAAAAATAAACAATAACAATAACAAGCTAATTTTATTGATTACTGATTATTGATTTATTGATTTACTGAAATGTAGTTTTGGGAGGTAAAATAACCTTCCATACTAATTTATTTAAATGTTTATGAAATTCTCATTTCTGTCTGTTACTATCCCCAGAAAAGAGCCACTTTTATTTAAATATTCTTTGCAGACACCTCAACAAAACTGCTTTCAGCTAGAGTCATTTGGAAGCAGAGCCTAACTGAAACCAATCAATGAAATTTCACTTCCTCTGGAGCTTCCTAATACACTAACATCAGTGGAGTAATGGACCAGCAGTGTGTCAGGACCTCACAGTATGGCCTCATTTTTGACAGATAGGCTGAAAATAGATTTGGAAATATATTTCCAGTATTATATAAAAAAATCTTTACCTGCAAATGCAATATCAAAATTGTATCTGTTCAATGATTTTTCCTTTTTTGTCACAAATGCATATTTCCAGGCATATAAAGGTTCCAGTCAGATAAAGGTTGACAGAAAAATATTTAAATACATACATATGTGTACATATAAAGGCATGCTTATGGTAGATTGCATTTCCTACTATAAGCAACTAGAAGTTACTGGGCTTCATAGCGAAATCTTTTTAAGGTCCCCAAAACTTTAGGAAGATGACTTGTTCTACAAACATTTATTGAAACAGAACATCAGTCAGGGTCAACTAAGCTTTCTACTTTCCATTCCTTTCTATCCCCCCCCCCCCCGGTCAAATCTGCTGGTATGTTAAATTTCACATCAAATGACACACAAACACATATCAGAATTTCAGAACTCAACAAGGTAGTTTGTAATTGTCTGCTGCTCCATTAAAATTGATTTAGATGCAGCTAACCCAACTATTTAGCAAAACAGCAATGAGGCTTCAGTTTGATATGAAGATGCAGATGAATCCACTACTAAAACATATTGTACAAAAATTTACACTGGCTCCTCATTACTTTATGATCACAGCAGAAACCTCAAATCAGTCAACATAAGGCAAACTGTGAATACATTATCGCTAAAGGTGTCAGTGTCTTTTCTTTTGCAGTACAAACACAACACAAATCTGTGTGTAATCATCAAAGCAACACATACTGCGCTACCTTCCATAATTAATTCATACATAATAATTACATGATAATTGAGAAACAGAAGTGCCTTAATCAGATACATAAAGGGGGAAAAAGGGTCAGAATAATGTTGCAATTATGTCATTGTCATTAATCACTTTTGGTTTTGTAATCCTTTAACCATTACCAGCACAATGTGGGACAAAAGGTTCAACATTATTTCAGAAACTAGAAGAAATATGACAAGTGAAATGCTAATTGGCTCATGCTAATTTTGAAGTAAATGAGGCATATGGTGGTTTTATTGATCAACTGTCATTATTATGCAGTATGTTGTTCTAAAGGTGATAGTACGCTGCTATAGTCTTACTATAAATCTGATTAAAAGAACATTCTTTTTGAGACCCTGTTTTCACTTTGGGTCCCAAATAATTTAATGAAATACTGATGAAATCCCTGCACAGAATTAAAAATAAAAAATAACAAAAAGAAGAGTTTATAGGTCATACAATTTAAAAGTGGCCAAATGTTTGTATGTGAGAACAACTTGATAAAGTCAGCTTTGTCCTCCAACTGTCAGCCTGACAGTCAGCCTGATTATATTGACAGGTAAAGTTGGGGTTAAATGATTTTGATATTATTTACCTAAATTGTTTGCCATGAATTCAATTGTGATATCAATTTATTTGAACTCTGAGGTAGACACATTATTACCCTTCCCCAATTCAGTGATTTTAACAGTAACATAACTAAAGGGTAATCAGTGCTGAAAAACATATTTAGTTTTGCACTCACCCACTCCTTGATTGCAACAACCTCCAGTCACCACAAGAGGGAGGTCAGTGCACCCCATATATTTTTGCAAGTATTTTGAGAAAGAATAGAAACATTTTCGCCCATGGGTGTGCCTTCGACCCATCAAACATTATGCAGTCATTAGCATGATTGTAAACATGTGTTTATGACTGGGATGGATAAATGAATACAGACAAAGAAGGATAGAAGCTATACAGAAAAAGGGAAAGAGAAAAAGTCTCAATAATTTATAAGGCCATTTTACTGGGCTTGGCTGTTAATAAGTCAGATTATTACTAAGTTCCCAGCGTGTAAATATTGCTCCAGCTCAGCAACTAAATATAGCAGACAGAGCTGTAAGCAAATGCAGAACTTCCCACAGAGGCAGAACAACTGACCCAGCACATAGATATCGTTTTCTCCTTCCCTGTGCAGCTGTATCCCACATCCTTAAATTCAGAGATATGCAAATATTTCACTGTTACCTTGGGGAATGGCTAAGCCCTCAGCATAAGTAATTCTAGGGAAAGGTGCAGGCAGCGAAACAGGCTGCCAGAGATAATGTGTCACTTTAGATGAATGAAACGCTGAGGTGAAGGAAGTGTGAAAGCAGACAAGGTAAACTGACAGCTGAGCAGAGGTACATGGAGAATAGGAGACACATATGATGGGTGGAATGAAACACTAGGGATAGAGGCAGCAATATTTGGGTGGAAGACACCCTTAAGGAAAGCTAAAGGGGGAGAGAGAGAGTTGGGCATCTGGAAAAAATTACACTTGAGGACTAGACGTGATGAATATATTGAATTAATATAATGTCTACTGAAATGTTATTTACCTAGTGCTTGTGCCTACCTCCGCTTGTGTAAATAATTACATTGCAACTCTTCCCTGTTGCGCTTAAATGAACAAATAAGGATTAGGATAAGAATGAAGCAATGCATTCAGCACAAGGGTGCCCTGCCCTATATTTATTTATGTCCATAGGGGCCATGCAAGGAACTTACATATTATATATTCCATACCAAATGCTAATGTTTCTGCCACAATCAAAAAATTGTGCCAGAAAGCAGATGGCACACATTAATAGGTGGCCGATGCTAGCAAAGCTTTTTGGAGAACTCTCATTGAAGCTGCAAAAAAGGTAGCAGTAAGTGTCCACTTCTTCTATTTTTAGAAGTATAATACAATGGGAAATAATTGTTTTTGACACTATATGCCCTCTTTCAGATTTAGTTCTAACACAATGTCTCATTAAAAATTAATGGCGAGTTTGAATGCTTTGAAATACAAACATCAAAGGCATCAACAGTGCAGGATTATGCCATTTGCAGGGCAGTAATTTCCAGCAAAGGTGACTAATTCTTTGTGTCACACTGGGAGTTCTGAAGTTCAGCAAGTGTTTCTATTCTTAAGAAAAAAAACTTCTTTACCTGATAATTACCTTTCTTCTGCAACAAAGAATAGTACGCTGTAAGTTTTCTTTCTATTTCCTGTATTTTGGATTGGCTCTTATTGATCTCTGGTTGTCTTTGTCGGAAAGATACAGTTTGCTGTGCTGGTCTAGCTAGCCTGCAAAGCAACTGCAATATAGCAGAAGAAAAAATTCCAGCTGCTCACTGCAAATATAGGCTCACACCTGCAACTGTGTAGCATTTACTGGTTGTCAGTGTGACAGTGCCATTATTATTACTGTTGTGAAAGAAACAAATAATTCACTAAGCTATACCAATAAATGATCCAGCATACTGGCAAGCAAATAAATGAACACAGTTTTCAGTTAAAACCCCTAAAGCTCTGCCACTCAATGCCTAAGCAAATAATGATAATTAACCCCCCCCCCAAAGAGATCAACTGCCGTATATTGTATATAGCTATAAGTTCTCCCATAGAAAACTATCTATTTGTAACCTTCCTAAACAAACATTTCACCCTTGTCCTTTTGCCCAGGCATTGGCAGATCTTAGAAAGTTACCTTCAATTAAATCTTCTGTGGGATAAGATTGCTTAGAATTCTCTGAATAGTCTCTGGATCTGTCACCATTCAATTTTAAGAGTGATATATTTAAATGGTTATGCAATTTATAACCAGCCATTAGTTATTTAACATCAATAGCATTGAATTCAGTCAAAGCTTGACTTTGATATTATGACATTAATAAAGTATTTATTGCCTTTCAGCAGGGGAATGAAAAAAGTAAATTCTGGGGATATCATCATCATCAGCACTGGTGCCTTATTTTCTGTGTCCCACTGGGAATTTTAATATATGACAAATTACATTTTGGTAGTCTTTTTTTTTTTTTTAAACTCTGCATTTATTTCTAAACATTGTTTGCCATGATTATGACTGAATCCTTTCGAACCTAATCTTTAATACTTTCCCACATACAATCTATAAAGGCGAGGTGTTGTTTTTCTACAAGTGCTCGTGTAAATCACAAGAGTATTTTGCCTCCACATTCTTGATGTCAATAGGTCACTTGCTGTGTTGAGTGTGCAAGAGGAAACGTGCAGAGATGTTTGACTACCTGATTACTGACCTGTCTAAAACAGTTGACGTACATTCTTTAACAAATGTTGTGCTTAAGCTCTTAATTGATTAAAAGGGGCTGGATACATAAATAAAAATGAATAATTCTTTATTGAACCAGGAAACACAAGGTTTAATTGGATGTCATTTGTCTGAAGCAGTGCCTCTCCAATCCAGCCTTCAGACTCTAGCAGCACTGTACATGGATCTACAATACATGGATTACTCATTTACTTAAAGACCTATGTGTATATATATATATATTTATTTATATACACTGTACATTGAGTATTTCCATAATAAGTGGCCATGAGGTCTGAGCACTTCTTTGGGTTTATGTTGCATTTATTTCTAACTCATTTTATATAGCAAATATTTCCTTATAGCAGAAATGGGGAAAAACTATGGGGGGGGGGGGTCCTGATTTTTTCTGTAATTTGTATCTTCATAAGGTAATTGTATAATAAAATAATTTCATCTTAATAAGCCCAATATGCTGAATTTGCTTCCAGAATGGATTCATTATATTAGTTAGTTTTATTATTTTATTTGTTTTATTATTACATAGAAAAAGGAAGTAGTTGATAAAAATTTCGATTACTTTAATACATCGGAGTCTGTGGGAGACGACCTTCCTATGATTCAGAGGTTTCTGAATAACGGGTTTCAGATAACAGATTTCATACCTGTACATTAATCAATATGTTTCTTGGCAGCTGCAACTTTTGGTTCAACTTAGCATGCCGAGTAAGCTTTACTACATCTATCACAGAGACACAGTTAACTGAATAAGATGCTCACATATCTCTGAGGCTGCCAGTGTCAGACTGGGATACCAGGGGCCCACCCAAAAACCTTAGACCAGGGACCCACCATAAAACCTTAAACCAGGGGCCCACTCTCAGTACTAATATTCTTCATCTCCTCAATCAAACTCTATTGTCCTAGTTTGTTTTCTTTACATACTATAATCAATTATTCCATCTATTTAGCCTCTTTGTTCTCATACAAATAGAGAATGGCCATCAAATAGGCCAAAAGTTTAGCAGCATGAGGGCCCACTAACACCTTGGCCCACTGGGAGTTTTCCTGGTATTCCGGTGGGCCAGTCCGACACTGAAGGCTGCTGAGAAGTGGTATCATCCTAGTGATGTATTTATATTGGATATTGGTTACCTTATCATAGGTATTCTCTATAGACATCTCTGCAGCAATACGAACTAGTGGTCAATAGTGATGGGCGAATCTACCCAGTTTCGCTTCGCAGAAAAATTTGCGAATTTCGCTGGCGAAAAAATTTGCGAAATGAGTTGCGTCGTTTTAGACGTGCGTTGCGTAGTTTTCGTTGCATCATTTTCTCTGCGTTTTAAAACTTATGTACCTTGTGAGGAAGGCAGGCTGACTGGCTGTTCTGTTGCTGTGAGGTGTTGCTGTAACTTGTTTATGGGCACGATAATACAGCTGCCTGAAATGAATTGATTTTCCTCCTTAATGTGCCAGCAAGCATTATCCATTTGCAAATAACTGGCAGGGCTGAGTTGATGTCTGCCTTTGTGAGCCATCTCCCTACCATTTATTCTAGAATGTAATCTGACTATCCTGTTTTGTTTCACTGTACAGTTTTGTAAGGCTTGACAGAGCCACAAAGGGCAGTGCTACAATATTACTAGATATTTTTGAGCGCTTCCCATCCCCAATCAGTTATGAGTTAACACTAAAAAACTGCTTGTACTGTAAGTCACAGCTTTCTGAAATCTCTATGATTCTCTTTAATGGGATCCATTGCTGCATTGCAAGACATGTATCACATAATTATATTTTTTAGGGATTTTGTAATTCCTTTACTTATTTTCCTCAGTTCTCCCAGTCAATGCACCCCCTCAATGGTAAATCTAACAAGTTCACAGGCAGATTCTGGGACAATGAAGGATTTCAAGAATACTGTATATGTTCTTTTTGGAACGTCAGCTAACTTAGTATACACCAAAAGTTTAAAGGGGTGCTTCACCTTTAAGTTACCTTTTAGTATGTTATAGAATGACCAGTTCTAAACAACCTTTCAGTTGATCTTCATTATTTATTTTTGTATAGATTTTTAATTATTTGCCCCCTCTTCTGACTTTTTCCAGATTTCAAATGGGAGTCACTGACTACATCTTCAAAAAACAAATGCCCTGTAAGGCTACACATGTCTTGTATTGTTACTTTTTACTCATCTTTCTATTCAGTTTCTATCCTCATATTCTAGCCTCTTATTTAATTGTAGGGAATTGTTGGTAGGTTAATTTGGATCCTAGAAACCAGATTACTGAAACTGCAAACAGGAGAGCTGCTGAATAAAAAGCTAAATAACAAAAATACCACAAAGAATAGAAAATGAAAACCAAATGCAAATTGTCTCAAATTATCACTCTCTATATCTTACTCAAAGTAAATTTAAAAGCGAACAACCCCCCTAAATGAGTGGACAAACGAGGTACTCTCAGTCCATAACAGCTGAAATGTCCAGTCATTCTTATCCCTGAGCTACAGCTTTTCAGAACAACTGAGAGATCTCAGCATAGTTAACATAATATGCATTAATTGCATTAACTAAAGCTTGTATTGTGCTCCAGCATGACTATCTGTTGTGCCATGTGAAGTTTCACATAAGGGAGCTGTTCACGAGTCATGCAGATTATGTACAGGACAACATTAATGACTGGGTTGTGACTTCAGGCTTTTAGGTTACTGCAGTTTTTGCTGCCCTCCCTGTGAGTCAGAGCTTCCTCTCAATTACAAGGGCTATTGACCTTTGGGATATCTTGATCACATTGAAAAAACTAGAATGTTATTTTAGAGTTCAAAACATTCTTTTTGACTTTGACTGGTTATATATTTCTATATTTAACATTTGTATAAATATATTAACAGGGCTGGATTTCTGAGACGGGCACCCATAACCCCCCCTGCGTGGTCCGAGTGCACAGACGCCTGCGTGTAAACACCGGAAAACTACACCATTGAACTGGGCTGGGTGGCATGCCGCCCCTAATTTTTTGCAGCCCTAGACCCCGGCCTTTGTGACCTCACCACAAATTCAGGCCTGTATATTAAATACTTATGTAACAGGTGGATGGGTCAGGGCCTTCCTAAACCTTCCCTTGGTTTACTATCCACAGGTTTTCGATACCCATGCAAGGGGTCCAAATCCCAGCAACTCCGGATAGGTACAATATAATTAGACTCTTTATCCTCAGGAGGGTTCCCCCTTATGGTATGGAGGAAGGGATTACCACTTGGTGGTACCTTGGTGGATTACCCATTGAAGGCAACCTCACAGCTGGTTGGACACTCCAAAAAACGCTCTATCCCTGAGCCTAACCACTTGAGTCCCTAACCTGGCGGACTTGTCACACCACAGGATGCTAACCCTTCACTAAACTCCATGTTGGTGCCTTAGCTGCTCACTAACTTTCCTGAAATTATCTCACTCCTAAAGTGACCTATTACAGTTTCTGACCTTACACTCGCTTACTTCTATTCTGAGGCCTACCTCCACCTCAGGCCCTATATATATGAAAATTAGCCATCACTCACGTTACAAAAAAATCTAAGTGCCTGGATGCACTTATATATAATTTCCAAAAGACCTGTACTAGACCAAAAAGGGCTAATTAGCTACTATTGCCAATGGCAGTGAGTCGGTGACATATAGTGCCAGAGCTTTACTGGCCTAATGCATGAGCCTATTGTAAGAAAGAAACATATTGCATGTGATGTCTTCCAATCCCAAGAATGTTTTTTTCTATTACAGGTATGGGATCTGTTATTTGGAAACCCTTTATCCAGAGAGCTTGATAATTTTAAAAAATGGTTTCCTTTTTCTATGCAATAATTAAACTGTACCTTGTACTTGATCCAAACTAAGATATAATTAATACTTACTGAGACAAACAAGCCTATTGGGGTTATCTAAAGTGATACTGACACTAAAATGTATTTTAAAAATATTTATCTACATTAAAAGTTACATATAGGTACATGTTGATCGTTTTTTGCTGATAGATTTGCTTTTGTAAGTAATTGTTACTTGAAGTTCCTAAACCTGACAGTTAGGGTTTCTAATGCTAATAGAATACTGCTGCACAAATATGTCAGTATCCTCATAGAGGAACATGGGGGTAGGAAAGGTAATATAAAAGCATATGGCAAATACTTTTATGGTAAAATTATAAATAGCATTCAAAGACATGTTATGATAGATTTTAAAAAAGGTTATTTTCTGATTTCAGTATCTCTTTAATATTTAAATTATTTTCTAGTATACTTTAGGAAAAGACCTGTTATCTGGAAACCCCAGGTCCCGAGCATTCTGAATAATAGGTCCCGTACCTGTACATTAAATAGCTGCTGATCTCTTTGTTGACTATGATTGTAAAGTAATTATTAATCAGAATCAGATCTCAAGATAATTAGAACTCTTTTCCCCAGTCTTTTTCAAAATCTATCTCCTTCTGTATATTAACTCTTAAAACAGAATGCACAGGAATGTTACATTTCCCCAAAGCAGATGCTTGCACAGACTGAGAACCATGAAACTGAAATTGGTTACACACGGAAGCCCTTTTGTTTCATTTAACAAAGACAGGTAGGAAAAGAATAAAGACACGCTAAATAATCACGTTAGATGTTATTTTTATAATGAGAATGCGATAATAATGCAATGCAATTTTGAAAAAATGTCATTGCAGATCCCCAGAGTGAAGGCAATAAGTGGGCCAAGGTGTTTATGGAATCCAAGCGGCTTCTGTCTGACTTTTTGTACTTAATTCCAAAGAGTTTCAGTGCGCGGTTCCAAATTCATTCTCTGCATGACTGCTGCACACGGGAGTACAGGAGAAAGCTGCACCAGCAGATTTGTGATGAGGCAGAATGCAGAGAATAACATCTCACCCTATGTGAACTGAGAATTCATCCGTTATGCATTCAGCCCTTAAAGGAAGAACTTGCCATGCAATCATTATTCAGCCATTTACTGAATGTAAATCATGCAAATGGCCCTTATTTTATGCAGTGAAAACACATGTCCATCAATCACGAGCAGGAAAGAAGAGAATTCCTAACACTGTACGTCCTTAATCTGCAACAATTGGACATTTGATAGGACTTCAAAACATCAGGGCTTTACTAGACACAGAAAATTGTGCTATTACCATTTGATCTAGGGCAGCTTATAAATACTGAGAGATAGCTAAGCCATTTTATACTACTTTTATGTCGAAAAATAGGCACACCACTTTACAAGTATACAATCTGTTATCTGGAGTGCCTGGGACCTGGGTTTTTTTTGGATAAGAAATATTTCTATAAGGTTAAACATTGTGCCTCAGGATAAGTTAAAATACGTTTTTTTCTTAGCATGGATTTATGCAGCTCAGTTATCATCAAATAGAGGTATGGGGTTCATAATCCAGAAACCCAAAGCTCTGAATTTTGGGAAGGCCATCTCCCATGGACTCCATTTTATCAATATATTCCACATTTTTAAAAAGCATTAAATTTTACTAATAAAATGGTCTTGAAAATGATACCTTGTACATGATCCAAACTAAGATATTATTAATCCTTATGGAAGGCAGAAACAAGCCCACTGGGTTTAATCTAATGTTTAAATGATTTTTAGTAGAGTTAAGGTATAGAAATCTGAATTACAGAAAGATCCATTATCCAGAAAGCCCCAGGTCCTGAACATTCAGGATAACAGGTCCCATACATGTACAATGTACTGATTTATTATAAAAGAGGAGAAGCAAATCAGTAAAATATAAATAATTAATTTAAATATAATATAATGGAACTTTACATTAATTAGGGCCAAGTTGACATCTCTTTATTCCCCCAGTCTGGGCCTACTGTTATACCTCTGGTGGCAATCAGTTATTAAGAAACCCATTATAGATAAAGCTCTGAAATCCAGTGACCCATAGGGTCTGTACTTGCACAGATCATCTTTGTGAAGGTAAGATATCCTCATAATAACATTAATTAGGATTACCCATTTTGTATTCTCATTATCACATAGCAATAATACTGTATATCTATGGCGAGTGACTGAACTGTACCTCTTTGTGCTTTTCATACATTATGAATAATTAGATTACTATTTTGTAGAGTAAGTGGTAGGACTGTGCCTCTTTTGGAGCACAAACAGCACTTTATAAAGATTTGTGGGTGCTCCTTTTTGCAGCATGTAATTTTAGCTTATTCACATAGAGTAATATACGTATTTTTTTTAAAATTACCCTCTTCTTTCTTTTGGTGCTGATATACTCTGTCTGAGATATTGCCCTAGAGTGAAACTTTAATTTGGCTGTTTTTATATTTTTTGTCTGGTAACATATAGCAACCAATCAGCAGGTATCATTTATTGTTTATATGGTTGAATGGAAACATCTGACTGCTGTGGGTTACTAAATCTTGAGTAAATGCTGTGATTTTTATTGAAATAACTGAAAACTTAACAAACATTTCAGTAGTCACCTGCAGGTGGTACATGATCCCTAGTGCATATTTAGAAAGCCGAGCCCTCATCATGACTCAGGACCCTCTGTTCTCTTACTGCCATCAGCCATGACCTGTAACATACCATGGCACTTCTATATTTGTGGAAGAAGAGCAATTGTAAAAAGAGGGGAAAATGTTAGTACTGTAGTGTAATATATTGATATTTCTGTCCAAAGGCACTGCTGCTAACACATTGTCTATTGCTATTCCCAGCCTATGCCATTTTCTGTCTATGGAAAAGAAACATTAACCTTGTAATTTGTTTTCGGTGGAATTCCGAGACCGGCTCTGCACCTGATCTGACCTGAAATCGATCTAAACAGCTGAAATGCACGCACAGCGAGATTCACATGTGGATGCATGTGATATATTTAATTTATTATAAGTCCTGCGATGCATGGAAATAAGTGACCAGATTAATAAAATGTCAAATAAAATCTATTTGCTTGTTTCCCCTCTCACTTACATGGCACGTTAGGTTAAGAAATGGTGTTATTACAGTGATTCAGAATCCCTTGTTAATACCTAGACTGAATGTACTGTACAACTAGGTGTGCGATTATTCGGTGACAAAGCTTTGCTATTAGTATCCATGACAACACGTCATTCATTTTGCTGGGGAAAAAGCATTGAGACACAAAGCAGGTTTTAGGTAAATCCAGCATTTATTATGATAACTAATCACTAAAAGCAAAGTAAAGATTTGCTATGAATTCCCTAACACCATTCAAGGCCAGGCCAAGAGACTGAATAAGAATAAGGTATATATAAGGGCAAGTTATAAAACTACAGCTCCAAGCATTCTCTTTTAATTTAGCATCTATAAAATACATTTTTTTTAATAAAAACCTGAAGTGAAAGTTAAGGCAGGAATATGGCATATGCAAGTTATGGAGTCTGTCTTGTCTCTAGGGTTGCCACCTTTTCCTGAAAAAAAATACCGGCCTTCGTATATCTTTTTTCGCTATTAATAACATTGGGATCAACCATCAAAAATACTGACCAGGCCAGGTCGCAACCCTACTTGTCTCTGTAACCAATAATAGGGGAGGTAGGATCACAAAGGTGATTGGTTACTATAAACTTGTATTTATGCATAACCTAAATGTGCATTCTTTTATTGAGAAGTGGCTGTGCATAGGGAATCCTTCTGTATTTAATTCCATATATTGGCGTCAGAATTCTCAGAAAAATTCAGTAGTACAGACTATAAACGTATAGCTTTTTATTGCACTAATACTGAACTCACTCACACCGTTATGGAGGTTCTTTTGAGATGCTATGGGGATGATTTACTAACCTTGGATGCTAAATGCATCACTGCATCAATCGGACATTTATTTTAATTTTCTAAGCAGATTTCTGATCAAAACACATTGCAGATTGGTGCAATTTAGCACCCATATATAAATATATTATTCTACTGTACTGAAAATTGTTATTCAAAATGCCCAGGAACTTGGGTTTTCCACATTAGGAGTCTTTATGTAATGTGGATCTCCATACTTTAAGGCTGATTAACATTAACCTAATAGGATTGTTTGCCTCCACTACGGATTCATTATACTGTACATTTGTTAGGGTCAATAACAAGGTTCTGTTTTCTTATTAAAGAGGAAAAGAAAATCAATTTTAAAAATGTTAATTATTTGATAAAAATCCCAGATCCCATACCTGTACTTAAATGTCAGCTCCAAAAAAGAATTCATTTATTTTATGCTTCTAAGCACTGCATTTCAACTGTTATACCACAGTTACAAATGTGAATGTGCAGTCTGAATATTTAGTAATGACACCTTCAATCATATTATTCATTTTAGTATTATACTGTTTGTAAAGTGAGAGAGGCCTAGCTAAAAATGAGGTCGGTAGTCCCTGTTCTAGAAAGAGACAGAGAGACAGAGAGATAGAGACTCTGACTGGATTTATATACTAGTTCAGGTTTAGCAGAAATAAAACAGTGAGCAATTGAGAAACAACATCTTTCCATGTAAAATACTGGATGCCGTGACGACTCCACAGTTTTTATCCTGACAGAAATCAATATGAGTATAGATTGCAGATTTTTGTTGAAATTTACTGCTTGATAAAAGATTTCTCATTGATTTTCCCAACTGATGTTAATGTAGAAAATAATAGACCTGCCATACCAGGAATGGACTGAAATGAAGAACAGATGTAATTAAATCTTTTTGCTAATTATTCTTTACAATAATATTATTTCATTGTGCTTCTGAGACCCTCATTGCTGAAGAAATCCATGGGAATGGGATCAATAGATTACTGCATTTAAAAACACCAAACAAAACCCCCATACTTGCTCCCTACCAGATATTTATTCTAGACAGATATCACATTAATAGTTCACACAGGCATAATTTACATGCTGTGCAATTAAGCAGACTGTGAGAAGAAAGAAGGCTAATTCAGGTTTATGGAGGAATTAGTCTCCAGCCTATGGCTCTTGTACAGTGAAACAATGAAACAAGCAGCTTCAGAGCCATTATAGGTTCATTAAACAAGAAACTTCATGACGTGGGAAAGAGTCAAAAAGTTCAGCAGCGGTATATGTTTTATAATGCAATAAAATGAATAAGCAAAAATAAGGACACAAGCACGTAAAAACAAAATGAGTGCAACTATAACCTACAAAAAAAATTAGGCTAGGACTTATGTACCAGTTGTACCAATTTAAAGGAATAGTAATGCCAAAAAATGATAGTGTATTACAGAATAATAATATAATTTACTGTTGTGCTGCACTGATGTGTTTGTTTCAGAAAATCTAAAATAGTTTAAATAAACAAGCTGCTGCCTAGCCAAGGAGGGCAGCCATTTAAAGCTGAAAAAGAAGAAAACACACAGGTTACACGGTAGATAACAGATCAGCTCTGTAGTATACGATTGGATTCTGCAGAGTGTATCTGTTATCTGTGCCGAAAAAAAACGAGTCGCTGTGTTTTTGACGCGACGAAAATGATGCGTCGAAAACGACGCTACGAAAACAACGCAAATTTTTCGGCGAAGCGAAACTGGGGAGATTCACCCATCACTATTATGGAGAAGAAGAGCATAGAAAAAAATGAGCTAATTTACTAATGAATTTGAAAACATATATAGATAGGACTATGGGACATAACAGGTTGATAGCAGGAAAATGTTTCGTTATAACAGGAGAAAGTGAAAATGTGAAACAGGAAGAAGATAAGTGCTTAAAATTGGGAGTAATTGACATGGAGAGAGCGGTATGGAAGTTGCTGTGAGGCACAATATAATATAGGTAGGGTGACCCCACTAAATGCAATATTATATGTTATTATATTACCTTCTGCAGACACTAAGCCCACATTAAAAAGGCAGGGTATAGTAATTATTGCAATTCACTCTACTATATATGCTGCTATCCGCATTTGGCCATCATAAAGTTATTCCCTTCAGGAATTGAATAAATGGAAAAATGCTAAACTTATATAAATGTGACAAAACTAATGACAGTCAGAAGAAATGAAGAGGGAGGGAAAATAAACTAACTTAGCCAACACGCTAGCTTCAGAGAGAGTTATAAAGCATAGCAAATCAATCTTCTGCAGGAGTGATGGATCACAGAGCAGGATTATAAGGTTTTGATTTGTATATGGGAAACCATTAAAATTTTACAATTAAAGACAGATACTAAGGAATGGGAAACACCCTCAGGCTATGAATGTGAATATGGAACTGTTTTATTTTTCATTATGGAATTTACTTTTATAAAAGGATAATGGTAATAGGAATATGTCTCAATACATAAAAACATGCATAAAATAATATTATGTTTCCATAAATAGTTCTCTTAATTTATAGTATGGAACATTTACTGAAGTGAAGTACTTATAATGCATTTTCCCAAAAAACCATATTGACTCTAATATCCAAAAACCTCAGAGAGAATATTGAAACATACGTATATACCAAAGATCTTAAACCAACATCTGCCAAGTTTTATTAATGGCCATGTCATACTGGGAATTTTGATCTTTCTGGAAGTCAACAGCTTATTTCCATGATCACACCAATATGTGGATCATGTGTTTTGATAAAAATGCCCAGATGCCACTGACCTTAAAGGGAATGCCAACCCAAAAAATAACATTTTGAAGAATCAAAGAAAATGTCATTCTACAAAATTTAAACCTAAGCTACGGCAAATACTACATATCAAAAGAACAGATAAATAGCAACAACTTATTGTTATTTATGAAAATGTTATGCAATTTAAGAAATAGGACACAATATCATATACATTAACTACCATAAAAATGTCAATAGAACTTTCAGACTATCGCATACCTTGCATGCATAATCCATCTGTACAGTTCTTGGACTGCAGGACTGGGCCATCACAGTCTTTCCCTCCATTTCTGGGTGGAGGATTTGCACAGTCTCTGCGTCTCCAATGTGTGCACTCTGTCCCACATGTAGACCACTTACTCCACGCTGTCCATTCACCATCCTCTGTTCAGAACAGAAGTTAAACACATATCTCAGTTTGGCAGACAAATAGACTTTTATTGACCTTTTATAGTTTTAGACCAATCTTATCTAGAATAAGGTATGACTGCAGCATTGCTGACACGAAAGCCAAAGACACCATTAAGGTGGTTTATATAAATTAAATCTATATATATTAATGCCAGTTAAAAGAATGGCAAGGAAAGACAGACAACTTAAACACTTTGAACAATGTCTCTACAAAAGCATTCCTGATTTGTTACCTGGACACAGAGAGGTGCAAGCCATTTTCTGAACACCTTGCCCTTCACAAATGTAACCCCCATTAAGAGGTGCAGGATTGGTGCAGGTCCTGGTGCGCTTCTGATATCCTTTTCCACAACGATTAGAGCATGTAGACCACTCTGTCCAAGTGGACCAACCTCCATTTACTAAAGGCAATCAAGAAATGCATCTTACTAAGATTGAAACCAGATGCACAAAAATATACAGTAAATCCTATATTGCTTGTTCTTGTGTTGAAATTTCAGATACTGTAACTAGAATGAACATTTATTGAGCAGATGTTCACCTTAAAAATATTTGTAGCTTTCTGGCAAATAAATAAAATGCCTGCATTACTGATGAATGCATATATAAATAATTCTAAATATTTTTTAAAAACAAGTTACCTTATTTTAACAATTACACTAGGGTATACCTGGCAAATTTTAAGATCCTTACCATACACAATAACTGTTGCAGTAGTGCTTCTTCTTTTGCCTACAATGTTTTTGGCCACACAGGTATAATTGGCTGTGTCTGAAAGTCTTGCTTGCTTAATAATGAGATTATGATCAATGGTGATATAAAAATTCCGATCCTCCACAGGATCAATCACATCCTCATTTTTCAGCCACTCCACCTGCAAGGGAAAAAAGAAATATAGCTGTATATATTCCTGCATACTTGAAAGAGATTTGCCCTGCCCAAAACCTTCAGCTGATCTGACCTTATTTTCACCTGATATCTTAGCTGTAGAAGTTCAAATGAGCACTGGTGGTGCATTTAATTGAAGGTTCCAAGGTCAGAAAAGTAAGAGAGATGGCTACATACTGCTCTTATATGCTTATATTTATCTACTTGTAGCATCTACTTGACAATAACAATAATACAGCAGTACAAATGGAATATTTTATAAATTTTGGCAGTAGAATAGTAGTGAATAGTGATGGGCGAATTTACTATATTACATTAGACAATTGTTTTTATTAGACAACTATTTGTATATATAAACACTAAGGAGCATATTTATTATGTTGTTTAAAATGAAATTCACTGAAAACTATGTAAAAAGCTGTGCAAAATAAACATTACTTCTGGTCTAAGTTACTCTGTGAAAAAATGCATAAAGATTTTAGGTCGTTTTTTAAACACTGAAGCCTGTCGTTATATCCAACTATTTTTTATACAGCATAATATATGTGTTCTCTAAGTTTGCCCAGGAGCAGTAACCTAAATCAAACAATATAATCAATGTTTGCGTTAAACAGGTGACCAATTAATTCTAAGTGTTGATTGGTTACTATGGGTTACTGCTCCTGGGTAAACTTCATGTATTTTTTATTAAATGGCTTCCCTTAGTATGTTAACTCTGTAAATCTGTTTTGAATGGCAGCACTCAAACATAAGTTTAAAGCAAAAACTACTATGCTTATGATTTTCATTCTGAAAATGTGCAAATGTGGAATTTTTCCATTGGCAGCTCAACCATATCAGCTGCATGTAATCTTAGGGTTATATGAAAAGACCCATGGGACCCAGTAGAAAGTTTTTTGTATGGTGTACTTAAACACCTGTATATCCAAAATGATTCCAGTCCACTCCCTCAATTCACATTTATTTGTGCTCTCTGCTCATAGGATTTATGAATTGATTCCTTTTACTGGCTAAAGGTTTGTTTATTTGTAATTCTGATTCTGACCCCCCTCCCCAATATGTCCTAGGACCTTGGTGCATTTGCATCCCCTGAACAGCCTTCAGCTGCTCCACTGTGTAATTGTATGTAAGTATAACATTCTTTATTATGTGACAATTAGTGATGGCCGAATTTATTCGGCAGGCGCACATTTGTTGCAAATTCCCGCGATTCGCCGCGGGCAAATTAATTTGCGAAACGCCAGCGAAAATTCGCCTGCCGAAAATTCGCTGGCGTAAAAATAAAATGAGACAAAACAACGGGACACATGTCAAAAATGTGACGCAACTTGTTTCGTGAATTTTTCGCCAATTCGCAAATTTTGCTGGAAATTGAGCGAAAACCCGAATTGTATGTTTTTTTCTGGAAAGCCAGAATTTTTCAGATTTTTGCCCAAAATGGTAGTCATTTTTGCCTAATTCCAACACAGATTACAGAAACTTCAAAATTGGATAGGCACCTCTGCCATTTATTTATACACAACCTTGGCAGGTCTGAAATGGTGGATTTTCAGATTTGTGCTTTTTGCAGCATCAAGCTTTAATAAATCTCAAGAAATCTGAGTTTTGCCCCAAAAAGCCTTACCAGAGTTTAGTAACTAACCCACTTAGTAACCTGTACTACTTATAATATTTCTCCAATAAGTGTTGTACTGTATAAAATCACTTATAGTCAACGTCTTTCCCGTGTAGCTGATAGCTCAGGCACTGCACTTAATGGGATAGCACAATACCACATTATATGTCTTGTAAACAATATGTTTGTCAGTAACTGTCGTGCTAAAGAGCTCTTGTTTCAAAAAATGTCAGGCAGAGCAGTAATCCATAAATGGTCTCATCACTAACAGCAACAGTCATTAATAATAGTTCAATGTCCTTTAGTAAATTGAGGGGAGCAGTTCAAATTAAGGCAGAACAAAAACAGATGGAGCCTTCATGTCAATATATCAACTTTCAACACAACCTGGCCAATTTTATTTATCATCTGATGAACTATGGCAAATAACACACTGCCTGAAATTGCCCAATCTGTAGAAGCAACATCTCTGAAGAGGAAATATTTTCTGTAATGCATAGAAGAATGCAAGAGGCATTTAGTCAAATTTCAAAAACAACCTGCTTTATGTTTGTAGTAATTTTATAATCTTTGGATAATTTAAATACACACATACAGACACACTTCTTCAGTAAAAATATTGTATAGTCATGGTTGTTAATAAATAAATAAATCTATCAAAAGATACTTAAAATGAGTATCCAGATTTATTTATTAAAGGAAAATCTATACCCCCAAATTTTACATATTAGTTGTTTTATGCAATATATTTATATAGAGACCTACATTGTTTGAGGGGTATAGTTTTTCTTTAAGCTAGCCCACTATAAATTCAATTACTACTATGTAAACTTCATCACGTTCAATTGTAAAAGCTGATACTGTATGTTAGGTATGTAACCAGATATATGAGCCAGCACTATCAAACCATATGGATACACTTTAAAGACATATTTAGGGCAGTACCTTTCTCATTATATAGTTTCATTTTAAGAGAAAGCAGTGTATGTAATTTTATATGGCAATATAAATTATATACTGTACAAGGCTTTACACCTTAATGTTTTCATCACAATGAGTCTTTCACCTATAGAACTTATAGTCTAAGTTTGTTTCTAGAGGAAAAGAGACTAAAACGACTCTCTGAAGTTCATTAGGATGTAAGAACTAAACTCATTCTTCTCTGTTTCAGTCTATTGCGTCAACCACTGAGCCACTCCCCTATTCATAATGAAGACAGAATAATCTGTTCAAACATTTAATAGAACAACAGGTCTTTCTATAACACCACGCTACTCATCCTATGGCTTGATAGAAAAAACAATGTTCTACTCATAATAAACATGATGTTTAATTCTTAATTAATATGCTTCATAAGAGTGTTATATTTTAAAAGTGATATGTTTCTAATGGCTTGGGAAAACCAGAGTTAAATCCCTAACTTTGGAAATGAAAAACAATACAATATGGTCTTTTATTCACCAAACTAAAGAGATCTACTTTTCCCACAGCTTCTTCGCGTATATTTGTCTTTGTTCACCTCCTTCCTCCATTGAGAGACAGATGTGTTATGTCTAATTATTCATTGATTGGTATCAAGAGATGAATCTCCATAATTGGCACATTTGTTCCAATTAACAAAGGAAAACTGCCACATGCCACCAAAATGAAGTGTTATGCTAGCATAAGTAACCATCAGCATTTAAGAGGCGGTGAAAAAACAGACAGCGACCAAGAGAACTGTGATACCAGGTCTACATTGCCTTAGGACATGTGAAGCAATTACAGCAATGTAACAAAAAACATGAAAAAAATGAGAAGCAGTACAGAGTTTCATTACATAAATAAATGAGTACAGAGTACATTAATCAAACCAGTGATTATATGAACAAGAAAAGCTATTGGCGAGCAATTATCAGATACTCAGCCACTCCAAGCTAATGTCATCTAGAAGTTGAGAATTTTTGGCAGGCACCCCAAATGTAGAGCCAGAGAGCAGGAGACCTTTTATGAGTAATGGTGTGTCCCCTTTCCCTTCTATATTAATGTAAATAGATGTGGTACTGCATACAAATGTGTGATGGCACAAGTTAAACTTGCCTGTTGTTTTTATGTTTGTAATTCTGCCCAGTGAAATTATTGAACTGTGGCCAGAATTTGAAACTATAAACAAAATCAAAGAGTAAATTGAATTAGTTTATATCCTGTGCTCAGTAACCAAGCTGCATGCTGACAACAATTTAGCAGTTTATTGGTGTAATGCTATAAAGAGGTTTTAGAAGTTCACTCCAGCCAAAGAAAAATGAACCAGATTTTTTTTAATGTCATTATGCAGTGTTTCCTGTGAATATATCATTTTATCTCTGCTCTGCTAACTATCCAGTCTACTTGGTTCAGATGTAATACATTGTAAAAGTCTTTACTATTGCTAATCTGCCCACCTTATTGTAGAATGCCATTTAATTCTAGTAGCATGGCTAGGGAAATCATAACAGCAGTGTTGGCGCTTAACAAAATGCTATATTGCGCCTACCTAGGTGTTAAAGATGTCTGATCATCTGGACTTGAACACACAAAAGGATGAAAAAATAGCATTGGACTGTCATTCAAAGAATCATTCAGAGTGCAATGGAGGAATAGTCCCCACATGTTCAGTTAGTAGAACAGTCAAGAAGATACAGTATGAATAACAGCATTTATTTCATTGGGAACAATTGTGGCAATGAATGCAAATTGAATCAAAGCAACTTTTCAATACACATTCATAAAAAATGTTCATTGATTTTAAACTAATATGTTAATGCCATTGCTAGCACTGTCTGTCTGTCTGTCTGTACTATTCTCTGTACTCCTGGCCCTGACTATATAAATTAATTGTAACAACATGGAAACAGTAAATTCTCCTCTGGTAAGACTCTAGTTCTGAAAATGGAGACTCACAAATAACTGTTGAATTTTAATTAATGTATATTGAAATGTTACTTTGAATTAAATATACTTTCACCAAGCAGACATGTTATATTTAGGTTTACTACCTTTTAAAAGTAAGGTAGAGGCAAGGTAAGAAAGAGAAAACGCAGGTTATAATGGTATTTATACAGTATAACACCACTGATCAATCTATTTCTTATTTATTAATAAACCAATAAATAAAGTGTAATGTTTGCTACTGGACTGGGATGTAAAAAGTAGAAACATGTGGGCACACTTTTCTACGTTATATAATATAGTCTATGTCCCTATATTTACCTTCATAGCCTGGGCACTGAGTTTTTTTATACTTTTTTTTATAACATCTATCAATGTGAATTTTTGAAGGGTCTCATATTGTCTCCATGGTAACTATGTCAAGCTGTTGCTGTATGACAGCAAGTAATAAAATGTAATAATCTACTTCTGTACCACCTTAGCCCTCAGCACCTTGTGCCATAGCAGAGTCATGAACCAGTGTAGAAGGGATAGCTTACTAAATAGATTTCTAAAATGTATGAGCAGTCCTCCTCTTGTGCCTAGCCCTCCATAAAGTGACCATTTACATGGTGAGTAAAAACTACAGGTCATCAGAGCACATAAGTGGTGGCTCTGTTAAGTGGAACTTCTGTACAGTGTTTATAAAGATGGGGCTATTTTATCATGCAGGGCCATAGATTTTAAATGATAGTTAAGAATGAGAAGCAGCTGACTTTTAAATGTTATCTTCATATGTACGTAGGTCCCATATACACCACCCGCCATAGTTCCAAATATTAGAAGATCTAAATCATAAGTTTCAATTAAAAATCTAATAAACGAAACAAAAGCATACGCTGTTCTCATTAAATAAGACTAACAGCAGTCATATTAATAATCAATTAGTATGAAAAGCCACCTGATGCTGCTAGTTTGGAGGAGTTGCCATCTGCCAGTGGCATTTTACATTGCTAATACAGCCTACTGCAAACAAAGTACATTCTTGCTGTCCAATTTCTTCCCTCAAGCATTGGGAGGCAGACAAGATTTTCTTGTGTGTCATATGGGTCTTTATTGCTTTTGAATACATATGATGCTTATTTTAAACCCATTAGTAGAGAAAAACTGTTGGAAGGAGTCCTCATATTTAGGGATGGCAGAGTTTCTGCATGTTTGAGTCAATGCCATTCAAGTGATTTAACTAGGACAGCATGAATACTTAATACAAAGCTACTCAGCAGGACACTTGAATAGTTGCATTAGCTGCTCCAAATAAAATAAAGACAGAATCTGGTTAGGAAAGGAGCACATTTATGGCACAATTCTTTGCATATGTTAAACTGGTGGGGGTAGATATATGTGGAGGAGAGCTGCCATATAGGCCATATGGTAGTTCTGCTGAAGACAACCTAGAACTCGGCTATGGTAAAAATGTATGAATATTATTGTGAGGAATCCATTCACTGTGAATAATTATGGTTCATATCACAGTAACAAGAGGGTATGAGTTCATTTTAAGCAGATAGATCAGATCTATCATATATTGTTCAGTAAAAGCAGTATGGCATCTTCTGGCAGGATCCTAAGACCAATTTAAGTTAAATAAGAGTCATTCAGGGAATGTAATAAAAGTCGGTAATGGAAAAACTATTCACAATACGAAAAGTTATGCCTTTGCACGAACAAATTTTACTTTGCGCATATTCAATAGAGCTTTTGTGAACCCGGAAACTGTTTAGCGATCACTTCCAATAGAGGAAGACCGTTTGCGAATTTTACAGTGTGCACCAATGCGCATTAAATTTTATAAAATTTCTCACTGAAATTTTTTTTATGTTTACTCCAAAAGACACCTACAAGCACTACTTAAAGTGCAAAATTAAAATTTGCAATGCAATAACCGTTTTAAGGAACAACATTACATTGTCAGAAATGGGTTTTTATTCTTATTGGTGCGAATTATTTTTATTTTTACAGGGAAATGTAATTAAAGAGAAAAACAGTTTACAAAATTCAATAAACATCAACATCTCTCTATGTTATATTGGTCCTTAAACTGTTTAATTGCGTAGTGCGAATTTTAATTGTGCACTCTTAAGAAGTGCTTGAAGGTGTTATCTTTTTGAGCAAAAATAACTTTTTCAGTAAAATGTTTTATTACATTGACTGCACATTGGCACAAACTTGAAAATTTTCAAACAGTATTTCACTGTCAGAAGCAGTTATTTCCTGGTTCTCAAAAGCTATATTTAATTTTCAAAAAAAAAAAAGGAAAATTTGTTCTCACAAAGGCATAATTTTTCGCATTGCGAATAGTTTATCCGTTACCGACTTTAATTCCCCCATCTGAATTTAATTACATTTCCCACCCATAAAGATGGACATCCCTGCTGTATATGGTGTTTGGTAAATAGCAAAAATAATATATAACAAAAAACAAAAGCCAGAATCTTATTATGTATTCCAGTTTAGATTTCCTCTTTTCCATTTCCTCTAATTTCAATTAGATTTCTAGCTTTGGAAAATGGCAGTAATATAGTATTAGGTTAAGGTATTCATATTCATTAGTGCTCCTCTTTGAGCTGTTATTAGTACTGAAAAGACTACAAGGAAGAATCGCTAAGCTTCTCTCAAATCTGGATGTTTGATCTTCTGCTTGACTTCAAAAGTGGAAAAAAAGAAAGAAAGAAAAAGGAATATAGCTCTTTTGAAAGTCAAATCTGCATGTGTTTTTTTAGCCTGCCAAGTGTTAATTGGTGGCTGTTCTGTGCCCTGGTACAAATGCAGGTTGAAGTCAATTAGCTGGCAATCAGAAATCCTTGCTTCTTTACAAAGCATATTATGAAGAATTAAAAAGGAATAATCATTACCACCTTAGACAATGTCTTTACACCTACATACCCTTAAGATGCACTCAACAGCCACCTGTTCTATAGTGCACCAAATCATAGCCTGACTGCCTAATTACTAGCAAGTTAAAAATGTCACTTCACCTCTTGCTTTGGTGTACTGAAAGGGAAAGTGCCATAATGGAACCCAGGAATACATCAGTGTGGTATATATTTATTTTAATCTAATCTTGTCAAAAAGATAGCAAGTAAACAAAGATTAAACAAAACATGTTGGATCCTTCAAAGAACTGTTTAGCTTCATCTTAAACTGAGCACACTGGCCAAAGGAGGTCACACTTTTCTTAAGCTTTTTGTGCAATCTAGTCATTTGGGTTATGGCAAGAAAATTAATTAGACTTCTTTTAAATTTTCTTTAAGCAGGCCCCATCATATCTTTGGGAGGTCCATCAGTATAGAGCATATTTTATGACTGCTGCAGAATTGGTGCAACAACAGAGAAAAAAATATATGTTTCCCTGAGAGAGAAACTGCCTTAAAGGAATTGTTCAGTGTAAAATAAAAATTGGGTAAATAGATAGCATGTACAAAATGTTTTAATATAGTTATTTAGACCAAAATATAATCTACTGTATAAAGGCTGGAGTGACAAGATGGGTAACATACGTAATTGCCAGAAGAGTACTTCCTGCCTTGCAGATCTGCTATTGGTTACCAGCCAATAACCAATTACTTTATGGGATCATAACTGTTTGCTTTTGAATCTGACCTGCATTCTAAGATCAAAAGAAAACTCAGTTATGACCCATGTGACCCCCCTTAAAGTCACTAACTGACTGAGAGTTAGAGAGATGTGAAGAAGGAAGTTGGGTTCTGGCTATTATGTTATACATCCGCTAACTCCAGCCTTCATAGATTACATTTTTGGCTAACGAACTATATTAGAAACCTTTTCTATGTTGCGCAGCCTATCCAGTTTTTATTTCTACATTGAACTGTTCCTTTAACAGTGCAACCAGGGGAACCCAGGGGAACTAATCAAGCCTACGAACCCTTTTGGTATTAATACAGTTCTGGTTAGGATGCAGGCTTATTGTTTGAATATGTGCACTATGGCTATTCTTGTGGGACCTCACAGCACACAACCCAGCATTTCAGCAGGTCTCGCTGGAATTGGTTGTGATATGACTAGCTGTATCCAGGCTTTTCAGACCTATCATGCAGAACCATTAACAGTGAAGTACAATGCCGTGAACTAATATGAGAATGTGAAAATGTTTAAAGTTTACCATGTCATCAACACATTGTGACACAGAGGTGCTTAGGTAAACCCCCAGGTTAATAATTTTACAGCTTGCTAGTAGCTAAAAATCACTGGAGAACATAACAACAGTCATATCGATTGAACTGACTTCTACTGTTTTATTTCAAGAGGCAGAAACAAAGAAAAGTATGGAATAACCTAAAACCTGATTTCACTCACAACTATATTTACTTTATATACCATGGGAAATATGCTATTTTGGTTTGTCAATTGATAATAAAGTATTATAAAGTAATAGTTCACTGACTGTGGCAGGGAATCGTGTTCCTCTCAGTGCTAGTAACCTGATAAGATCAGGCCAAAGAAAAGATCAGGCAACAGAAAACATTAACATTACAGCTGTTGTGAAGATGACTGGTTCTATAAAGTGTATTAAGGATATTAGACAAATGTTCAAACTGAAAATATCACTAAGCTGCTGTACAGTATTTCACTTGTATTCTCATTTAATCCAGGCTCTTGGAAGAGCGATTTAGCCTATTTTATGAAGAGCATTGGCTGTTTTTTTTTTGGATGAGTGAAAGTAAAACATCTCTTTTGACAGCCATTTCTGTAGCTGTTACGAAACATTACAGAATTTAAGTGAAATTGGTTCACTGTGGATTGGTTCACAATCTTATTACACCACACTAACAAAAAATGCCTTTTTATCAGCAGACAGGATCAATATCTAGGTGAACTCTCCTTTAACCTGGAATGACAGCAATATGGAATATTTGATCTGCTGTAGCTCAAGGTTAGCAAATCAATTTGTTTGAATGTTTATTAAGTCTGAACTGTAGCAAATCACAGTACTTTAATTGAGCCAATTTTTTTTTTACTTAAAATGAGCTGAATTACACAATTCTAATCTACCATTGGTAAAGCGATCAGAAAAACAAATAGTGGATAGGAAAAAAATTAGGAAGTGTGTATTTGGCACATCATTGGCCTGGGATACCTGGGGCTTTAGAAATTAGTACCACAAATAGCTTAATCATCATGCAAAACAATTACTTTTTTTTTTTTTTAAATTGATGATATTTTAGTATAATTGTTAAATGTAACAAATATCTATTGAATTGTGTATACATCTGTAACAGTTATGCTTTGTAAAGATCCAATATTCATAAAATAGAAAACAGATTTTTTTTTGTTAACCTGTTATTGTATTTAATTAACTTTTTTATAGCAAATAGGCCATAAAATGGTTACGTCGTTAAACTTGAACCTAGGGTTACTTCTGTACAGCTGTAAAATGTATGTGTATAGCCATAGTACAGGATATCTACTGAAATGGACTAGCAATTCTAAACCAATTGCAGTGAAATAAAGCTATTCCAATAGTACCCACCTCAGCTCCAGGTATTCCTTCAGGTGGGCGACATTGCAACAAAACTTCTTGTTCCAAAGACACTTCTTTCCCAAGTGGTTCTTGTTCAAAAGTCTTCCTTAAATCTAGAAAAATAAATGTAATTTTTTACAGAAGGTTTTTTA
This sequence comes from Xenopus borealis, assembly GCA_024363595.1. NCBI lineage: Eukaryota > Metazoa > Chordata > Amphibia > Anura > Pipidae > Xenopus > Xenopus borealis. The sequence continues at coordinate 79,686,054 of CM044431.1, read as the reverse complement.
TCACTTCATTTCTTATGTTTGTAGGAAATTGCCATCTTAGTTTTGATAATTAATAGGAAAGCAGTTGTACAGGAAACGTACATGAAACTTATCATAACAAAGGGTTTGCTGTGACTACTAAGTTTTATGTATTTCTACTTCAATATGGAGAATTTGTATCCATTGTATCCATAGCAATCAGGAATCAGTACGCACTTTTATTAATTTGAGAATATACTGTAGGTGGGCAGGTTTTATGCAGTAATTGTACCTGCATTCCATATTCATTTATTATATTTAGAAGCAGCTTCAGTTCTGTCCTCATAAAAGTTGTAGAGTGGATAATCACCATGGGTGACATTCTAGAAGTCCATATTTGTTTGTAATAGTTCACTCCAAGAATTTGAAGGTAAACAACCATAAAACAAAGTTAGAAAACATTTAAAGCTATAAAATTGTTTTGTGTCTTGGCAAGATTTTCATGGAGCTGTTTAAACACAATGACTTTGTTGTATCACATGAAAAAATAAGAAGTTAACCAGATGGGTTCTTTGGAAAATAAGTATAAAAGTGAGTTATGAATAGTAATGACAACCTACTGCTTGTTTAGCTCAAGTGAACATTTTATAAATCTTTGAAATCAGCCAAACCCTATTGTGAATTCTCGATTCATATATAAAAATGTCTCTTTATCTGTGCATTTCTATCTGTTTATAGTCTACTGGCAAATTTCATAGCATTTGTATCTGGGTGGTCCTGGTTTCTAACAACTGTGTTATTTTATGTCCACTTTTGGAAAATATTTATGTAGATGATTAACAACATAAAATGAAATGCAGTTATTCAGTGCATTGCCACACCACTCTCTCTGCACAATAGATTCAGTATTGTATTAAACTACACAACAGGCAGATGATAAAGTATCCTTGTTATACATAAACAAAAATTATGAAATATTTGAAATATTATATTAAAGGCATACATCAATAAGACTAAACATCTCTAAGGAGTGTTTAGGTTTTCCTTTGATCATGATATCCAGCCAGTATCCATCTTTGTCTAATGTTTGTATGGCATACTAATGTTAACTAATTATGGTTGAACTTCAGCATGAGTTCATTAATTTCAGATTCTCCAGGAAAGGTTTTCCTGAAGCCACCACCATGTAGGAATTCAAGAAAACTAGTAATGATGGGAATTTGATGCTGAATTGTGGCCATTGAGGCAACAGGCCAAAAAGCACTGGGTCTGCATGGATACACCTCTGAATAAGAGGCCGTTAAATAATGTTGAATGGTTATGCTAAATCTAGTTCTCTGTGTTAGATAGTATGATGTGCACTTCAACATACACTGATGTTTATCTATTAAAGTCCACCAGTCTATAACACTTAGGGGCACATTTACTAATGGTCGAATTTCGAAGTGAAATTTTGCGCAAAATCCTTTGAATTCCTAGGACTTTTCACTTCAAAATTTGAACAATGCATGTTCAATCAATCGAAAACAGACCTTTTAGATAAAAAACAGTCCATTTTCGATTGAGAAAAACCCTTTTAAAAAAATTCGACTTTAAAAATTAGTTTTTAACCCTTAGTAAATGTGCCCCCCAGTGTACTAGAAAATCATGAAAACATTATGGGAGTTATTTAGTAAAGGTTATTTATCATCAACTCAAATATTTGCTTATTTATGAAAAACTCTAATCAGTGCAGTTGGGGGGAAAAGCTTGAATACTTGAATTGATCGAGTTATCGATGAAAAAAAAAAACTTATATCGCTCGAATTGATCAAGTTTTTCAGCTAAATTTACCCAAACAACACCCTGAAATCATGAAATGAGTGACCTCTGCTATCGAATTCTACAAGACCTTGACAGGTTTTAACTGGATCATTTTTAGATTCATGATATTCCCAGCTTTGGGGCAGAATAAAAAAAAAAAAAAAGTTTTCTTTACTGAAAATACCCTTGAAAAACTAAAATTCTTGGGGAAAAATGCATCTCAACCTTTGATAAATTACCTCCTAAATAAATCCAATAGGCTGGTTTTGCTAACAATAAGAAGTAATATATCTCAGTTTGGATCAAGTACAATATAATGTTTTATTATTACAGTGAAGAAGGAAGTCATCTTTAAATATGTGGATTATTTGAATAAAATTGAGTCAATGGAAAAAGGCCTTTCTAGGTAATGGATTTCTTGATAATGGATCCCATCTGTTCTGAAGTCAATTCCTATATTAGATCAAACATTACCTATTTTATTTTCAGTGATTTTCTCTTAGAATTTAATAATATTACCCAGCCCTCACCGTGCTATTGTTAAATGACTCTCTGACCATAGATCTAGTATATATATATTATAATCCAACTTCACCCAGAAGACCAACGCCAGAATGAAAGGTAGGTCTTGTAAATTGAATAAATGCCATTGAATGTTTAGCTCTGAAAGGCAAGTCTTCTGTTATGCTTTACACACAACTGATAAAATGTAGTCATTTAAACACAAAGATAAGTTATCACAAAAGACATTTAAAACTTTACATCTGGACGTTTGAAGATAAAGATTTCAATTGCTAGCGGGGAAGATTCACATGGAATTGATTATGATGAGTCCTTAAAAAAAAAGATTAAAGGCCAGTGATTTATTTTGACTCATAAATACCAACGGTAACTGAAATGAGAGATTATTAGATTAACAAAGTAAACTGGAAATCTGACCTGATAGGTAGAGTCACGGTTTTACAATATGATGCCACTAATCTTTGACCTGCCAATTGCAGCAAAGGATCATTTACAAAACCAGCAAATAAGAGGTGTAGATTTTTGTACTTTTTACATTTTTGAAGATGATATTCATTAGGATCAAATGAACTTAATGGCATATCCACACAGGATGAAATTAATTTAATAGAATATCCATATCCTGGATGGCTTCCTATTCATAATTTAGTGACCCTCTTACCATTTTCCATTGCACATCTGTTTTACATTCCTACAGCATATAAATCAGATGCCCTGCCTGCCTTGAGGTGTTCTGGAAAAGTAACTCGACTAAATAGGCATAATTCTGCCATCTCCAAAGAACAAAATAATCAAGCATTGATTTTAGCTTCCATTTACTAATTCCTGGGTGGGTGAGGCAAATAAAGAAGTGTATATTTCTTATGTTTTACGTGAACTTCAGCAAATATTTTGACTGAGTTCAGGAAACCAGGAAAATTATATAAGCTACTGAAAATGTTAGCTTCCTGCAGGGCTGGAATAGTGGGCAACCCTAGGCTAGCTGCTCGCCTACCCTCGCCCTCTCCCTTGATTCACGCAAATTTTTATTGGGACCTAATAAATAGGTATTAACACACATTAAATTTAAAACATTATTGTATCTGCTGTGAATCCTCGTGTCAGGGGGCCTATCGACTCCCAAAGGAGAGTAGTCAGGACCAAGGAGGAAGCAAGGGGTTAAAGTCCAAAACAAGGTACAGGCAAGGATCAGGCAATAATCAAGGTCCAGGCAATAGTTCTATAGGCAGGCAGCAAGAGTTCAGAATAAAGTCCAGGCAGGGTCAAGGTTCAAGAAACAAATGGAATACGCGTGATGTTTTTAGCTTGATCAAATAGTGCACATGGGCCAGAGAGGAGTGTATGGGCCCCTCATGTGGCAGCCCCAGTGGGCGCAGATCCCCATGTCCAATGCTGAGTAGAGTTAAATAAATCCATGGTTTCTATGTTATTTTTCTATGTACATATCACAGTACAATAGCTCCCTTATATGTATGTAGGGACCCTTAGGGTTAAATGTGTCCCTAGCTTAAATATTTGAATATCCCATGCTATTGGCCAAGAGGCACTGTGACCACACCCTGCCTCACTTTGGAATAGTACTGGGAAAGGAGTGGCACTTCCTCTTTGTCTTCCACGTGAGGACAGGATGGATGTGTGCTCTGAGCCTGGGCATGGATCCAGTAAAGTCGGGGATCAGGCAACCCCATGAATGAGGAATAGAAAGTGGCAGGTAAGCTCCCAGTACTAGTACACTCTAGGAGTGTAAGTTAGTCAGGGTTGAGCTAAAAAGAGCAGTTCTGAGCTCCAACATAGGAGTTATCGATTGGAGGTTTCTCTCCCAGGCCATATTTCCTTTAGTATATGGATTCCAGTGGATAGGGAATCAGGATAGATGATTGCCCTGAGGTTGATCCACTACCGGAATATGTTACAGAGGTGTGCCTGTATAGTCTGCATCCACCTTGGAAGCTCTCTGTGAGCGGGGGTGTGACTATGTACCTGCCAAGTCTGTGCTAAGGGAGTGTCAGCAATGTGTAAAACTGCATGTCATGTGACTGCGCACTTTTCCTCTGAAAAATGGAGTAAACCTGGGATCATTGTCTCTGAGTAATAAACCATTTATTGTTTGCACCCTAAGAAACTCCTGGTGCCCAATTATTTTTGTGTGCACAGAAGCCTGTGGGAGTTGTAGTTGCACTACACCCTTATGGGAATCTTCGCCGAAGTATGAGCCCAATGTAACACATGCTCCTATCACTAGCTGGACATTAGCGGGATCGCCCAGATTAAGTTTACATGTATTAAAAACAAAGATCTTATTTCCCCACTTCCAATTTTAAATACAGTGGCACCAAGCCTTCAACAGACTTGCCATATTCAGTAGATTTAGCATATGTATACTGGTAGGAAACTGACTCACATCCGGCCAGCTTGCCCCCCCATCCTCGTCTCACGTGCGCACATCAGCGGCACTCAATTGCTGGCACCATTCAAAGGTTCAAGTATAATGCCAGGACAAGTCTAGGGGTAGGCAAAAGAGGTAGCTGCCTAGCTCCCCCCCAATCATTGTGCCCTAGGCATCTGCCTCTTCTGCCTACCCCTAGTTTTGGCCCTGCAGCCTGTACTGTATGTTGAAACAGGACTTTCTAGTATACAACAATAAATACCTTTGCCGAGGTCGCAACCTGAAGACATCAATTCTAAGCTTGATGTGTTGCTGACAAGAAAAGGGCTAACGTCACTTCAGCTGTGTTAAATAATTGCAGAAAGAGTTCCTTTGTATCTCTGACTCCATATTTTGTCTAATTTAAAATATCTGATTTATTTTATGCAAGCCAAAAAAAAAACTGTTACTGTATAAACTCAAGTCACAAATGACTGCAGAACCATCAGCTAATTGGCTGTGATAGTTCTTGGTCAAATACACAGAGGTTATAGTCGGTTAAGGTCTGTTTTTAACACATGATTTAAAAACGGAGATGCATCATTTATTACCGGTCACACTATGGGTCATAGTAATGCAAAACCCTCACAAGGCACCAGAGAAGACGTTGAAAATCTTATAAAAGGGCTTGTGTAAATAAAGGAATTTAATGGACTACTGTATTATAAGAGGGCAGTTTCAGAATACTGAATTCTATTTTTATACAACTTATTGTGTGAAAGAATGCAAAATTCTTTGTAATAGTATATACATATATAACCTCTCTAATGCTTTATTTACCTGTAGGTCCTTCAATTCTGAATTTTTACAGTGAAGGTGTGGAATTCTCTCCCTGAATCAGTCATACAGGCTGATGCATTAGATGGCTTTAAGAAGGGGTTGCATTGCTTTTTAGCAATTGAAGGAATACAGGGTTATGGAAGATAGCTCATAGTACAAGTTGAACCAGGGACTAGTCCGATTGCCATTTAGGAGTCAGGAAGAAATTTTCCCCCCTCTGAGGCAAATTGGACAGGCTTCAAATGGGGTTTTTGCCTTCCTCTGAATCAGCTAGCAGTTAGGAAGGTTATTCCTTATATAGACTTAAAAGATTGAACTTATGGATGTGCTTTTTTTCAGACTAACTTACTGTGTTACCTATATATTACAATTTTTTGTTTTGTTTAATTTTAATTGTAATTGTAAACAACTTTTATAATATGCATTTTAAAATGTTCATTGCGTGAATAAAAATGCTATTAAAAGCATTATTGGATTATTCCTTTCTGTTCCTTGGGTCTGCATCTAAAAACAGGAGTCAAGTACAATTTTTTCAGAGTTTTTTCCCAAATCACTTAATTTTTTCAGGTTTTTTCCCGAAAAGCTCTTATTCGGCTTTTTATTTACAGTAGGTCATCTCCTGGACATATCCTAGTCTCTTTTGCAATTCAATGCATGGTTCAGGAAAACAGAGGCAGTCAAAAGGCTCCTACTTGCTCTGTCATTGCTCCCTATGTAGATGTGCAGACAGTTGCTGAGAAACACTGGCTTCAGTCATCATCGTTTAGCTTTTCCAATTCTCTTTTATTAGATGTGATAAACTTGGGGCAGTGGAACAACGGAAATATCTGAAGGGGTTAAAACTCTGGATAGATATTTCATGCAGTATGGCTGACCTCTTATTAAATAAATATAAGCATCTACTGCAGTAGACACATTTTTCACACATTCAAATTACTCCACAGTTAATTCCATTACATGCTCATTGAGCAGAGATGTTCAATACATTTTTTTTTCTGTTTTAATGGACTATAGACCTGGAGTACTAGCTCTCTGGAGGGTGAAATCATTTTTTTTCCTTCTTAAATCTTGAACAATAGCTGGTGATCAGTAAGTGAGAAGCAAAAAAAAGTTTCCTTTTTCTTTTTAAAGGCGTATGATACAGAAGGCTAATTATGCAATCACACTGAAGTACAGATTGTTCTGAAAGTCAGAAATTTCAGTGTTATTGGTTTAGGAACTGCTGCAAATGGAAATGTTCCCTTTATAGAACAAATTAGTCTTATTTTTTGTACCTATTAAAAATGACAAATAGCTTTCACAATATAATAGAAAACTGTTCTGCACAAGATTTCTACATTTTAAGTAGATCGATTACTAGCTTCCTTTCCTTTTTTTTCCCTCTCTAATGAGAGAAATTTGAAAGTTTTAATACTGACCTGGGAAACATAATTTTTTTATACTGTATGTAAGGGTGGATGGGGGGAATCATAAAATGTTTTTATATTTGTATTTTCTTTTGCAGGTAACAGCCCTCATTAGAATTGTTTTTTTATGTTCATTCAAAATGTATTGGGCTCTCTGTGCCTGCATTTTTTTAACAAAGATATTATCGTTACATGCATTCATTTTGCAACTGGCTATTTATCAGCTTTTGTCATTATGAAAAGCTTGATTTTTATAGTGGCAGTGGGTACGGATGAACACTAAATTTGGCATTAAGGCCCAGGCACCACAGCTATTCCCATGTTCTTGATTACTAAAATAAGCAAATATTTAGCTGCTTTTTCATTCCTAAATACAGGGAACTTACCCTGGGCACCACCAGCTTATCCTGGGTACTTGTCAAGCAAGCCCTAAAGGATGCATACTAGCACTTGTGCTCCAGGATAAAATGCTATATTCTCTAGCACTTTACAGATATGATACAACATTGACACCAGTCCTCACACTTATTATGGAACTAATCTATATAATTTTTCTTTAAAATTGGATAAGAAAATATGAACTTTTTGAAAATGTTTAAAATAAAAAAAGGAATTTTTTTTTTAGAATTATTATTGTAACACAATATTCACAGACACACTAAAAAAAAAAATCACATTTAGCTTTTGCAAATGGAACGTAGCAGATTTTATTGTAGTGTCTGCACTTTTAATACGCTCAGACCTTTGCTTGAACTTGTCAGTAAGATGACCATCTGCTAAGTGTTCTTTGGGAAAGTGCCAAAACACATAAATAAAATAAAAAAAAAACAGGGCTCTGTTATGCAATAAAGCCGCTAAAACAGCAGTTTATTTTGGCCTTAATATTTTATTGCCCAGATAAATCCCCACGTTTATGTGTTTTGAAACAATTTCCATTTTCAGCACTTTGTTTTCATACGAAAACTGCATGACTGTTTTCAGCTACTTCCTAAACGTGGTAACATTGTGTCGTTTTATGTGGTGTAGGGAAGAGAAATATGTTACACGGGGAAACAGAAATTGTACTGTAAATGCTTTGAAGGCATTTTTATTGTTTTTCTGACAGTATGTTAAATTAGTCATTCATTTTACTTGTTGTGAAGCTGCCTCTTGAAATATACTACATATATTTATTTAAGCACTAAACGGAGATAAAAAAAAAAACCTTTTGTTCCAGCAAATAGACAGTAAACCATCATTTTGCTGATTGCCTTTATAGATTCTTATTTAAGGCCTACGTTAGACTAGTGTTTTCTACTCCAGAGTGCAATCAGATTAAACTACTGATTCATGGTCTAAATGTTCGAATTGCAGTCAAATGTAATAACTGTCTAAGAGACATGATTATTTGGTCCAAGCTTGTAATAGGCCGTAGCTGGCTGGCATGGCTAAGCTCGTCTCACTTTCAAAAACAGGAAGGGCCACTATGAAAGGTCCAACCTACTTTAGGCTGGGCCTACAAATGCAACATAATATGACTCTCAGTGGTGATTATAAAGTTCTGGTCATAGGAGCCATTTTATTTGTTGTATGGGGCATCATGATTTCTGAAGGCAGCCCTTTGTACAGCACAAGCTTTCTTTCCACTCACTGGATACCATGCTTCCGTCAGATAATAGCTTGCCAGTAGTAATTCCCCTTGCCAACCCAAGCAGACTTGCCAATTTATATGGCAGGTATGTTCACAGCAGGGGTCAGAGAATTTAACTTTTATAATTAGGCTTGTTTGTTTAATATATAAAAACAATTCTAGACAAGAAAGTTTTGCAGCATCTGTTAGAATGCATAGAAAAACCTATTAACAGAGAATGTAGTGGAGTGTGTGGGTTCACATTTCCAAAAATGTACTGATAACTGTTAAGGCTTATCTTAATTACTTCGCTGTTTAAACTCCATTAATTATCAATGTTGAGAAAATCTCCAGTCAGAAAAATATCTCTCCATCTGCTGTGTTATTCTTAGCTATAAAAGAAAGAGGATTATAAATCACTTTATTAACTCCACTATGGAATATTAAGATTTAATGCATATTTCTGACTTCAGTTTTTTTTTCTTATGTACTGTATGCTAAATTTAGTTGCACAAAAGTTCATAAGGCCTTGGAACATCCTGTCCTACTGAAAGGCTATATATGCAATATTTCTAAGTAGGATTAGACATGTATTTTCTTGGTGGCAGACAACAGAATATCAAAAGCCACAGCAAAATATGACATCACTCTTTACTTTCTTAGAATATACGTCATATAGAATATGACTGCATTTTTAATTCTTTTAATTCTAAGATATAATTAATCATTATTGGAGGCAAAACAATCCTATTAGGTTTATGTTTAAATTATTTTTTGTAGACTATGATATGGAGATCCAAATTACAGAAAGATTCCTTATCTGGAAACCCCATCCTGAGTATTCTGGATAACAGGTCACATACTTATACACATTAAATAACCTCTCAGTCAAGCAATATGCTTGACCTCCTGTATGTATCAATGCAATGATGTATAATCAAATGCTTTCTAAACAAAATAAGCTGCAGTATGCATACTGTATTACCTACCAAAAGTAAAAATCAATGGCAGTGAAAAAGATTAGATTTTAGTTTTGAGCTATAACATTGTAAAGGATCAGGAAGTTGTAGTTTTGTAAAAATACAAGGCTAAATAAGGTGGATTAGATCTCAAGGATAAGTTAAAATGATGTATCAACAAAACTGCCTTTGGGCTGCCAAATATGGTCCTGTTTGTTTGGTATCTGACTAATTTCCTCAACAAATAGATCTGAACTGAAGTTAAAAGGATCTGTAACTCTTCTCACTTTCACGCCCTAACTTCAAGATCATGCCTACAGAAATTGAGTTTCCATATTTAAAAGATGCCCCCCATGATGGTCCAAGGGGCATATAAACCTCTTTCTGGCTCTCTGTTAGCTAAAGTGGGCCAAGGCTTGGTATATCTGTTGTCTATCACTTGCATTGACTAATAGCGATGAACTGATTTTTTAGAAAGTAGTGGCTTTAAAACTATTTTATACTTTTTATATACATTTATATACTGTAACTGTAATAAATAGAAGATCTGTTTATTAAATAACCTCCCCAACCTAAAATAGATACAAATGTAAGCAACACCTTACAATAAAGTTACTTCTAGAACATAATCCTCTTTCTCTATAATTAAAATTGAGTGAGAAGACTTTCCAGACAGCCACTTAGACGGTGTCTCTGTTCAATATCCACTCATAAGAAGTCTTGCAAGTATATTTATCATTTGAAGACATTTCCGTAACTAGTACAGTCTGATGAGATATCAGTTACATATTAAGTCTGGGGAACTCATCTGAACAGGATGCATTACTGTATTAATCATGCAGTTTTCTCAATGCTGCTCTCAATAAAGCTGTTCTGAATGTTTCTAGGAAGTAGTCCATTAACATATATTGTAGATAATTAAGAGTTTTAGGATCTCAAGAAATGCCCAAAGACTGAGAAGAGCCAATTGATAGGAAATAAAAACAACTGAAAAATAGTGAGCAAGAAACTGAATATAAAATACTCACATGCTATTCGCACATATGCCTTCCTGCTTTTCGTGGTACCTGCAGAGCTCCAGGCTACACACTGGCACCAATAGTCTTCCAGACCAAAGAGCTCCTCCACTTGCTGCCGGGATATTTCTATGCTCACTTCTCGAACAATCAGACCTGAAATTTCAAATATAGAAAGTTAACATTCTATCCAACACTTTATATGATAGACAATTCCAGCAAGTTCTCTATTTATAAAGGACACACACCATAATATCTGTATGAATGTAATTAATTTAGTAATTATAAACTCTCAGCATTTATTTATAGGAGTCTCAGTTGTATCCCAGATCTGAGCCTTGATATAGCTAGCTCCTGACCAGGTGTTTAGCTCTAATCTGAATTTAGAGCAGAAATAGAGTATTCCTCCCAGAAGTGATGCCACCTTAAAATGGCTTGGTTTTATTATGTTCCACCCTTCCTCTTATACACAAAACATAATCTGTTGCTTTAGCTGTAATAAGACCCTGCAGCCAAGTGTTCTGTCTGATTTGAAGTGGTTGTCTTGTCTCCTGGTAGTAAAGCACTACAGAATATGTCAGGAGCTTTATAAATAAATTAATAAAGCAATAGTTCCCTGTGTATTTTTCTTGGATTTGCTCACAGCACTCTAGTTTTTTATTTACCATAACGACAACACTATAAAGCATTTCTATGATTCTGAATAGATTTACTTTAGTCACCCATTGCCCTATGGTTTCACCAGCATCTAACTCTGTACCAGGCCCACTGGAAGTCCTTACTAACTGCTCAAGGCAGGTGTTAAGTTAGATTTGTTGCACTCTGTGGCAAATATTCTGTACTGGGTTAGGTGCAAGCACTCATTATTGACTATAACTGTACCCACTGGAGTCACATAGCTTGTGGCAGTTAATTATAAATAAGCAATTTAAAGATTTTCAGGTCAGAAATAGTTCCTTGTGCCTGCTCAAGAGTCAGTGCTTTGAAGACTGCCAGGTAGTGATGGGCGAAACTCCCGCGTTTCGCTTCGCCGAAAAATTCGCGAATTTCCAGAGAAATTCGCGAATTGGCGAAAAATTCGCGAAACAAGTCGCGCGCTGTTTCCGACGCACGTCGCGGCAATCGCGTTGCGTAGTTTCCGACGCGTCGCATCGTTTTCGGCGCACGTCGCATCATTTTCGGCACGTCGTGTCGTTTTCGGCGCGTCGCGTCAAAAACGACGCGCGACTCGTTTTTCTTGGCGAATTTTTTTGCGGCAAATTTTTGCTGCCGTTTCACCCCTTGCGAATAAATTCGCCCATCACTACTGCCAGGATTTTTACTTTTGCGCACACATTTTATCTACCTCAAAAGATAATGATGGTCAGTTAAAGACTGACCAAAGCAACATTAGTTTGATTACATAAAAAAAATCAATTTGTTTAGAATTGGTTGGTGGTAGTTAAACACTGGCACTACTAATAATGAAGGGATGATGTGCTTCTCTTTGGAATCCTTTGTAGAGAGACACTCGATAATGTTACCAGTATTGTAAGACCATTATATCATCATGACTATTAAAGAGAGAAGATATTTCAAGTAGCATTTGACAGTTGATTCTTACACCTTTAATGCTTGACATGCAGCCTTATAGTTGAACAACATTCTGGATCAGTGACTTATTGTGTGCAACAAGTCTGTATAACCCACTGCTTATAAATATGAGTAATAGAAAAATAAGGTTGGACACACATAAATAGATATTTTGCAGAATTCAGCCATATTCTGTATATCTGTAATCAAACGAATGCTGGTTGGCCCAGTTAAAAATGAGACTGACTGATGACTGTAATGTGTACAGGGACACTAGCTGACCCTCAACTGAATTGGCTCACAACAACGACAATGATTTATTGATATCCTTATAAAAAATGTCAAACTGATAATGAAGCTTAAAAATCTTGAAAATGAAAATGTAATATAAGCTTAATTTCACTGAAATAAAAATCGAAATATAATCAATAAAAAATTCTGTATTGTTTCTGAAATAATCAAGTTTATCATGACATTGTCACTCTCAGCATCTATTTCTTTTCATTCTGTCTTCATACAGGAGTTGGGCGCCCCCTTTACCTGGGCACTCCCTTTCCTAGAGATGTATTAGAGCTCACTCTAAGCAGCATCAAAGCATTCATATCCAAAGGTGAACTTTTGTAATTTTCTAAATACACGCCACAGACCAATGGTAGCAATAAAACTAGTAATTTTTATTTCCATGTCATAGACCTATCACAATGTGTGTATACACACGAAACACGTAGTTTTGTAATATTTGAAAAAAAGTTGCCAGTATCACTACCCTTGGTCTATTGCAAATAGGGAGACAAGATTTCTGGTGATAATAAATGAGCGAGGTCTAATACATCTTATAGGCAAAAGGAGCCCCCCTAAAGGCTGCATTGGACCTGTTATTCGAAATCAGACTCCCAACTCCTGCATAAAGTATGCATTCAGACAGCTTTGTCATAATTAGGGACTTTGAAAGGGATCACTCATACGTCTTTAGAAAGGTACCCAATGATACAATGAGTTACTGCTTCAGAACCCTTATTTAACAACACAGACAGACCTCTTTTTCTGAAATTCACAACAAGTACATACAGTATATTTACAAAATGAAAAATAAAATAAGACATCAAAGAGTACACTTCATAAAGTCAGCCACAGGTAATCAAAGTTCCTTGGTTTGAATATTTGTTTTATAAAATCAGTCATGCCTTTGAAACATTATAAAATGTGCAATTTCAGCACAACCTTTTGCCCATTGCCTATTTTAAAAAATTATATTAAAAAGTAATGAAAGGCTTTTTTTCCAGTTGTGGGATTTAGCTGTGCTGAAAGTTGAGTAGAAATAACACAAACTCCACGCAATATTCATTCAGTGAATGATTCCGATTGAGAGGCACTGATAGTCCTAACAGCAATCAAAAGCCAAGTAAAGCCTTTCATTTCCCTTTAGCCCCACAGAGCTTCTTTTCAGAAGACAGACGATTAATTGCTGTTTGCACACAGTTGTATACACCCATTTATGTTCACTATGTTTATTTCCAATATGGAGTTCCAAACATAACAACAAGCCACTGGAGCATGTAATATATCAAGCATTTCTGGTGGGAACTCAATTTAATGAGATGTGTTCCACTATCACTTCCCTGTGTAATTATCTCTTGCAGTTACCTACAAATAATGAACTATATCTGTGAAAATAAAATAATTAGTAATTCCTCAAAACTAATCTGTACTCGGGGAAGAGAGAGAGTTTTACTAGTATAAAAACAATGACAAATTGATGTTCTAAAGATACAGAGTATATAGGAAAGTGGATAGAACAAACATAAATTCAAAGAGCAAATGTGTTTAACCTGCCAACCTCTTTAGCAGCAAGCACGAGAAACAAGGCTTTCTGGCATGCTATGGGAATGTTTTAATAATGAGGGTAACAAGCAGGTTCAAAGCAGTTTGGTGGTTTGGGAGTTGAGGTACTTAAATATCAGAGTTACATTAGTGGCAGTCAAATGCACAGTCACCTTGCATCAGATTAGCATTAAACTGATGTCACCAGGAAAGGAACCTCTGCTACTGTATAAATGTATTGAGGTGCTGCCGTATTTGTATTTAAGAAGTCATTAACAGAAATACTACCCCAAGCTAAGTACTAATATATTTCAAGATGCTGTTATATACAGTACCTACACAAACATTATATATATTGTATATAGGCAGCCAATAAGGGCTATTACAGCTGACAAGGTCAGACTCATATTGTATGTAAGAATATGCTGTATCATATCCTGTTAAAAAATGCACCCTACTGGAATTTTCTAGCTTTTGAAATATAAATGGATGTATACCTATTTTTGGTAGTTTTTGTGTATTGGTAAGGCAATTCTTGTTTAGATTCAATTAGTTAGCTCTGGGCTGGTGTGAATGAATATGGAGAAGTGTTTGTGGTGGTGAAGCAGATGCAAGAACGAACAGGTTCTATTTTTCACGTTTCTGACAGGCCTGTGTTAAATGACATAACAGATAGATCTATCATAAAGACACATACCTATTTACAAAATAAAAATTGTTCCAGAGACGGATAATCTGTACAAGGCAAAATCGCAGCTGAGATGTATTTACCCTTGAAACCCATTCAGTGCCAGTGATTGATCGACGAAGGTTAAGCAAAATATCCCTCAGTGCTTGGCGCAATATTAAAATAGCTGAGTAGTTGGCAGTGTCACTCTATAAATGTATGGGTCATTGTGATATAACAAAAACACTGCATAACACTAGTGATTTTCAAGGACTGTAAAAGCTTGATTTTATTATGTTGTACAGAACAGACATTCTAAAGAACAAACACTGAAACTATGCAGGACTCCTAGGACAAATGCCTTTTATTTCAAACAAAACATAATGCTATGTACTTTCTAAGACAAGCTTATTCTCATTATAAGACATTATTTATGCAGATACAGGACTTTTTCTTATACATCACTATATATATATATATATATATATATATATATATATATATATATATATATATATATATATATATATATATATTAATGGACAAAGAGATGCCAGGAGGATGGGGCATTTGCTGATGCAGAAAGCAGTTGAATGCTATTTGGTCATTCACATTGACCAGTTCCACAATATCTGATAGCGTGGCTGGTATATGATCACCTTCATGTTAACCAGAGATGTTTGCTTTAATTATTCTAACTGTACTTTACTCACATATCTACCAAATGATTAGTTGCATTATATTTTATCATTACCCCCAAACATAACAATAACACCATGAGTATTGGCTAAAACCATCTCAACACATGTCAAAATACAGGAGAATTATTAGGAACATGGACTGCCTGTTGCAAAATAAAAAGGGTATCTCAAAACAATGTTGATTTTCCAGTTTTCTAGAAAAAAAGACAAAAGAGTGCAGAGAAAAGAAAGCTATTGCCTTTAAAATTAACTATTTTAGTTAAAGTTAAGGGAAATGTTGCAATTGTTAATGCCTCCAGCTGGTTACTATACACTGATGTCAATAGAAAGCATTGTGAGTCACTGCTTTATTGTCATTGCCAATAGATGCATGCCAATGGCACTCTGTGTTTTTGGGGTGAATGGTATCTGTTTAAAGGTGTTGGCTATTTATACATGAGTGTGCTGTACACTTGAGAATACAGTGCAAAAGAGCATTCAAAAGAATTCAAAGCATTCAAAAGAATGTACACATATGTTACATGACTTTACAGCAATAAAATCTAGGTCAACAATACAATCAAGTACAACATAAGTAAGCTAATTTCTTATAGGGAAGCCACAGTTGAAATGAACATTCCAGAACAGCACAGTAGCCATTTTACAATACTCAAACTATTCAATACTTTGCACTCTTCTGACAGATGGGATTTTCAGAGACAACGGCAGAAATAAATAAATAAACACCAAGCCATGTAAATGCAGCCCGGGGTTCATGCTTTGCATACAAACTGTGATATGGGACTCAAGATGAAAATCTGTGCACTCTTTATTTCTGGTTCAGAGGATTTACATGCTCTGTCTAATGATCTGGGCTGTCAGCACTCAGTAATGCTTCC
The DNA here is from genome assembly GCA_024363595.1 of Xenopus borealis. Classification (NCBI taxonomy): domain Eukaryota; kingdom Metazoa; phylum Chordata; class Amphibia; order Anura; family Pipidae; genus Xenopus; species Xenopus borealis. The sequence continues at coordinate 79,669,937 of CM044431.1, read as the reverse complement.
CAGTCTCCAGATTACTGCTCATGCAAAATTGAAGTACTTTTCAAGTAGTTAGAAGCTGTGGATGAATCTCAATGTGGAAAATTATGTAAGGGTTCTTGGAAATCATGGGGAAAAACGGAACAGAACATATGTAAAGGAAATAAAATTGCCTGATGATAGATTGCGGATGAATATCAAATAGAGAAAAAAGTATACCTTGTGCTATCTTGCATTTATTATCATCTACATTAAATAATGAAGTAGATAAAGTGAGCAAACTTGTATTAGATATGAACACCATATGATTATAAAAGTCAGTGTTTAGCCAGTTATTATGTTTAGATGCAGCAATTATATGACCCATATGGTCAGCAGGAAGCATTTTTTTATTTCAATCAATGTGATGTTCAAACGTCTACTTGGTTTGACTCCCCAACAGTGTAAGCTCCTAGGATATCATTAGGGATCAATAAGAAGATGAATAATTCCTACATATTCACCTTTGTTCAATTACTGATTGATCCATATGCCTTTCTGAGTAAACCACCTGTAGTAATGATTTATCCACCTGCTTGAGTTGACAATTGATCCATTGGTCCAACTGCTAGGTCCACCTGTGATATTGACTGATCCAACTGTGCTCAAATCAATCTGTTGTGTTCTGCTTAGGACATTCAATAAAAGTTGCTCCTGGGTAGTTTTAAAGCATGCAAGATGTATTTTAGAACAAAGACAAAATGCTCTGTTATTTTTCTGTTATGGTGAATTCAATGCAATTTTTTCAGAAAGGTGATGCTTTACAGCACCTAGCAAACGTTGTGAATCAGACAAATCAATGAAGTCTGCACCATCTGTAATTTGACCAGTGTTGTAATCCTTGCTATTTTTCAGATGAGTAGAAGTTGGGTAAATGCATAGATATTTTATGCCTAATAAAGAAGACTTGGTAGACAAGTTAACTGGAATTTAGGAGATATTTATTAGCATGTGTGTAACCCTTTCTTGGCTATAATTAACCAAACCAAACTAGCATAGGTAGAGCATTGGTTACACGCGACTCTTTCACTCTCAGGTAGGGCTTTCGCTAAGTGGAAAATCACGTGTGAGGTAGTTGAACTACTACTCGATACTGCATATAGTGTAATAAAGGTGTTGGACGCCAGGGGTTCTTTGTGCAAACAAGTAAAACAGGTTTATTTACAAGTAGATCCACAGGGTATCATATACTCACATACAGTGGTAATAAAGCAGCAATGCTTAGCACAGGTACAGCGTAGCTTATGCCCTCAGGTAGGATACAAGGATGGGAGTTGTAGTTGCACCAGCCAGGTTAGCAATGCCCATGTGGTCCGGATCCCACCAGCAGGTTCAGGTGACTCAGGGGTTAAATACTCTTCCTGCAGTCCCTATGTCTGAGGTCCCTTCACTTCAGGCAAGGTAGAGCCTGGGGGAGAGCTACTCCCTACTATCCTCCTTGATGGGGCTTTGAGCTGCCCTTTCTCTCTTTCCTCTCTATCTCACCTCTCCTAGAGAGTGCTATTACAGGAATATCCTCACTCTGACTATTCCTCATTCACGGGGCCCTGTTCCCCGACTTAATACTGGTAGTAGTACCTCTAAAGGTGTGCTGTCCCTTTAGGGTAGAGCGCCTCTGGGGCCCGGTTGGCACCCAGGCTCAATGGAGCACTGCCCCCCTCCTCTGCTGCAGGCCAAAGAGGAAGTGCCACTCCCTGCAAGCACCTTTATTACTGCACTGCAGGGGTGGGTCACAACCTGTAGCCAATAATATGAAACATTATAGCTATCTGGACTTTAGTCCAATAGCAGGTAGCTACTGTAAGGGCAAGGGAAGAAGCCATAAGGGCCATGCTACTTATGGGTCCCTACATGTGTGAATGATGATGGCATCTTAGTCTTTACATATATAACAGACTCCCCCCACATAAATATTTATATACACACACACACAATCATGTGCAAGTGTTATATGATGCGGAGTTCTCCTGCAAATCAGCTCTATGTTTTATGAATAGAGTTGTTTCTCTAGTAAAACACACTTCATCTTTCTATGTGAGTATATAAAGTTTATTTAAGAGGATTTCCTACTTTGTGAGGTTGTTATGCTTCTTCATCTTTTAACCTGATTATGTTCTAATAAGTGCACACTGAAGTAGACATGCAGTGCACAAATCTAAGAATAAATATTCTTGGATTAGAGCCATTATAATCTTCTTATAGTTGATGTTCTACTATATATACACACATTACATAAAGTGGTGTGCTTTTTCTCTTCCATAAACAAGCTACTTAGCTCTTTTTTGTGAATTTGTGACAATTTTTTGTACAAGATCAGCATAGCATCTAATCAAAACATACTTGGCAACTATATTTACAAGCATAACCTATACCAACTAAATTGTAGGCCATTAGATGGATGCTATTCATATTCACAAAGCCACTGTTATCCCTTAGGAGTTTCCATATTCCTAAATAATACCCCCAGTTTCCTTCCATAGACATCATGCTTCCTAGTTATGTGATTGGGAAGCAAAAGCCTAGTTCTGCCTCAGAAAGCAAAACAACCCATGCGCTCTTTCCCTATGAATACATCCTAGCAGAGAAGAGTATAAATGCTCCTAAACTCATCTAGTACATTAGATATGTTAGATGTTTTTTTGAAAATTACATTCTATTTAAATCTATTTTACATATATTCAAATGTAACTTATAGGGGCAGATTTAATAAATTCACATGAAAAATTCGAAGTTCGACTATCGAATATTTGAATTCGAATGATTCGAATATTTGAATAAAATTTTATTCGAATATTCGAATATTCGAATATTCGAATATTCGATGGTCGAATAACTTCCTCTTTAAATTTTTATTCGACCACCTACTTCGCCAGGATCAAGCTACTGAATTGGGAATCATTAGCTGAGATTGAATAAAAAAATTTGATCGATCGATTAAAATCGTTTGAATATTCGATTCGAATATTGGATTCGAATATTCGATCGATAGATCAAATTTTTTATATTCGCTTGTTCGATCGATCAAATTGTGGTAAAATCCTTCGAATTCGATAGTCGAATTCGGAGGATTTTACTTCCCCACTATTCCCATGGGCGAATTTCGAATTTTTTTTATGCGAAATTTGACCATTAGTAAATCTGCCCCATAAAGTATGGCATCTTCTTGAAATGCATGAAGCTAACGTTCAGATACTTCACTTACATCCAGAGCCCACCATTTAATACATTTGTCTTGCTACAACATGAGCTTATACCACTCAGTAAAAAAAGTACTTACAGTACTTTAAAAAGGGCACTTAACTGACAAAACAGAGGCAGACAATAGTTTATGTTTGTTGTTGCTGAAGCAGAAAAAGAATCACATGGAAAGGTAAAAGAAAAAAAGGTTCTCCTTTCATGTATACTATTTCAGTTAAGTACTGATTGATGGTGGTAGTTATTTCTTTGTCTGTCTTGTTTTGTCTTCCTTCACAATCTTGATATAATGGTTATTAATGATCAAGCAGATTTTGAATGGTACTATATATTGTATTGTACCTGTTTTATTATTTGGGTTTACTGATCAATGAATACCTGTATAATAAGGATTAATTATATTTTAGTTGGTGATTAAGAACAATACTGTTTATTATTATGTGTTGTATTATTATTACAGGTATGGAACCTTTTGTCCAGAATTATTGGGACTTTTTTATTATTTGGGCTTACTGATCAATGAATACCTGTATAATAAGGATTAATTATATTTTAGTTGGTAATTTAAGTACAATACTGTTTATTATTATGTGTATTATTATTATTACTGGCATGGAACCTTTTATCCAGAATTCTTGGAATCTAATGTACAGAGAAAAATAAAATAATTTTGAAATGTTATTATTTGATTAAAATGGACACTATGGGGCAAATTTACTAAAGAGTGCAATTTTGCCAATGACGGCTTCACAGCCATCGCAACCCTTTGCCAAGCTTTAATTCGCTCAGACAACGTTAATTCAAATAAGTGCAAAGTTGCATCCAGGGCGCTGAACGCTGACAAATTTTCTCTAGCGTTACTTTGGCAAAGAGAGCAAGTCAAAGCGAAACTGTGCTAGTCTTCAATTCTGCCTAGCACAACTTCCCTAGAATTCTTGCACACTAATTTGCATACGGCAGGCATTTTAAAGTGGAATTTATGTTACATAGTGCATCTAATACATTACATTTACATTGATAACTAGACATGCCAAGGGAATCTTAATAAAGCCAATAGAGTTGTTTTACACATAAGCCAACAGTTAAATAATGTGCTATATTGTAGAAAATGTATGGGGGAAACCGGGTGCCCGAAAAAATGATTTATGCCTTTTGAAGCCTAACACCCTGGAAAATTAAAAAGACGCCAAAGTTTTTTGAACTTAGAAGATATTACACTTCTATTATTGAAAATTGAGGATGCTCTATGCACTCCAATGCACTTCGCCAGGTCAGAGCTGGCAAAGGCAAGTCTGGTGAAAGAAGTAATGTTAAGTAAAATCCTCTTCTTTGAGGAGTTGCGTCCATTTGCCAGAGCCAAAATTCAGATAACGGCTAATGGCTCCTATACCTGTACTGTTTAAATGTATGATACAGAAGATCTGTAAATGCAAATATCCTCATAACACATATCCTTATAATTCTATCATGTTAAATTTGTGTAATGTGCTTATTCAGTGGCATATGTTTATGTATCATTGTCTTAGATGTTTTTATTTGGCAGGTGGAAGCATTTCGATCACTGTTCACAAATGCAGATTAAACAGAGACCCATCAGTCCACAGCCATGGTACTGTAGTCTCTAGACACACCAACACATTTATTGAAAAAATGCCCAGTGTTGTGGTTTTTCAATGAGAACCTGCAACCTTTTTCATTATGAGATATAATGTACTTAGATGTACATAGATATTGGAAATGTATTTCTGTTATCACCTTTAAAGAAAACGTCCAGATACTATTGATATATTTGTATGTTACATTAATGGCATATTATATGGTTAAACAAAAGGTTATTAGTTTATATATTGCACATTTTAATGACACATTTTAAAGACCTAATTGAAGGCAGAAACTTCTCTTTTGCGCTAAATCATTTCAGTGATGTTCTGTTACGTGGACTGTTGCAAATGGCAAAATGTGCAATGAGAAATATTATTGGTACTAGCAAAATTGTTAGCATTTACCATTTTACTTTGCACTAAGGTCATTTATTACATACTGGGGTAAGTGCATAATAGTTGGTTTAAGAGATTATGATATTACTGAGTTGTACATTGAAATTACTGGTATGGTCTATTGTGTTCTAAATCAGTAGGTTTATGGTTAAGCTAATGAAGGGAGGTTTGTCTGGAGTAAGCAGGTGATTATTATTATTATTATTATTAACATGTATTTTCATCTTGATATGGAAGTAGCAATTTCAGTGGGTAGTGAATAATGACTATGATTTTCAAGGTATACTGCAATACATGGTAAGGGATAAAATGAGAAGTGTCTCTGTCCATGCTCTCTTGAATGATTATTAAAAAAAAACTCCCATGACTTCCAGGCAAAAAGTTAAGAAACAAGTCTTCATCACTACTATGAACATTGTCAGCCTCTTTCTCTTGTTTCCCTTAACCTATTTTTTTGCACGTACAGCAAGTTTATATACTTCTTGGCTTCACATTCAGCACTAACGAGGGCTGAAACTGCCAAGGTTAGTTATAAGAATAAGCTGTATTTCAGAAATAACATGCCATATATCTAAATCAAACTTTTCACTTTAATTGTTTTCCTGTATTCCAACAAATTTTTAATGTCTGCTGCTAAAACACAGAATTTCCTGATGTATGGATGTATGATGTTGGAAAACTTTACTCTGAAAAAGAACATTTCTTTTGCACTGCGTTTTGAATTTGTACTTAGTGTGCAAATTGATGCAGTGAAACAAACTCAGAGGAAATCCACAAGAGACGTTGCAGATGTCAGAGAGAGTTATTTTTCGGAGTAATTAGACCAAGTGGAGGTACAAATCCCAGGAAAGCTACCTGAATCCTTGCAAAGTATTTTGCAATTTTACAGGACATCAGCACTTAACATGCTGCATTCTTTCTGGTCTGGAAATGTCCATTGCACTATGTGACCTGTTTAAAATGGTCCATGTGGTTGTTTTTTATGTGTGCCTTAGAGAAAGCACAGATCCACACTGATTTTTATAAATACAGTCTGTGATTTTTCATTGTAAAAAAAATTTCCTTAAAAAAAATTAATGCATAATCTATATTCTTTATATATTCTTTTGTTAATTACTGTATACGTATGTGCTGCTGCAGAAAATCTGAAATAAATTCAGCCATTTGATTATTTAGGTAATAACGAAGCCGCTTTTGTAAAATATAAGGATATTATAACTCACTGAGGAGTTCCATGGCTAGGGCACGAGGCACATGTATACTGTATAGGGATTTTAATTCAAATTACATCATTGAGCAATGTTTATAAGGATACAATTTACAAAATGTTAATGGCTTTTGTGAATTATATGGTGAATAAAGTATCCCCTCTTGTAAAATATAATGATATTAAAAGCTACTGTGGAGTTCCATGACCATATAAAAACACAAGGCTGAAGGCAGTGAGTTCTAAGATTCCTTTTTTGCAACTGGGAGTACTTTATTTATTATAATACCCAAGTTTCAGTGAGTCATGTGAAAGAAATGACATCACTAAGCTCTGACTATAACCAATGATATCACCAAGTACCATTTATAAGGATATAATTTACATTATATTCATGGCTCCTGTGTATTATATAGTGAATAAAGTACCACCTCTTGTAAAATATAAGGATATTATAAGTTACCGAGGAGTTTCATGATTTTATATAGGTCATGGAACTCCGAGGTAACTTCTAATATCCTCATATTTTGCAACTGGGGGTACTTTATTTATTATAATACACAAGCTTTGGTCAGTCATGTGACAGAAATGACATCAGAACTCACCGTTTATAACTGATGACATCAGAACTCACCGTTTATAAGGATATAATTTACAAGATATTTACGGCTTTTGTGTATTATAAATAAATAATCACTCCTGCTGTTGCATTCACACCTATACATGTATACTATACATATACTATATGCACAAACTTACTAAAGTGTCCATCACTAGCCTTCCCTGTTCACTAGCAACGTACAATCCTGGATTACATATGTGGGACTCCTAAAATGTGTAATGAGAAGAGGCAGCAGGAGAAGACGTTCTATTAACGAGCTGTAGGCTTTATAAACAAAAATGTTGTGCTTCTAAATAAATGTGTCAGAATAACAATTTCCAAATGTTGACAAAACGTGTTTGTCTAGACTGTAACTGCGATAACTCCTCCCAAAAGTATCTTCACATACATTCATAAAAGGTTTCATCCACCAATTTATGCATAATTCTGTTTGAATATTTCAGATGATCTAACCAAACTACTGAGGGAGAAATGAATTGTGATTTTTAAAGAATCTGTGGGTGTATTACTATGGAAGCACACCTGCAATGATGGTGGGTACTCTCTAATTGTTATTATACCATGCCAGTTAAAGGGAACATAATATTTAATTCCAAATGATATTTTATGATTTTGGTCAAGCAAAATAAACTTCACTTACTCATTAAAAAGTATTTCAGTATTGTTTCTTTTAGTCTTGGAATACACAGTCACATCAAGCAGGCAGAAGGCATTTTGTTATTAAGGCAAGCTTTGCATCATGCCAAAATCTTGTTTATGCACCAGAATGGGGACCTGATGCTCTACATCTACAAAATTAGATGTTAAGGAGGGAGAGGGAATATGTGGGGGCAGTGACATCTAGGAAGTGCAGAATAGAAAGTCAAAGTAATTGCCTGCCCTGCCTCTATGACGTTTAGAGGAGGGGCAGGCAATATATGGTTAAAATCTGAGACTTTTAAACAAGTTTATAACAGGTATGGATGTTTTAATTAATAAAAGAATTTGGGCTTCATGTCTAAGTTGAAATTGACTTTTATTATACAGCTTTATCTTTTTGAGTGACATGTCCCCTTTAAACTTTCAGTGCTGCTTCAGTATGAGTACAACTTAAGAAAACAACTTCTTTCCCCTATAATATACTATAACAGGCACCTGTCAAGAAACAAATCAGATCAACACTCACTGTATTTCCAAATGATGAAATGATTATTTTATTACAAATACATGTGAATCAGACGTTTCGGTCCCACTTGGGGACCTTTTTCAAGGTACAGTATATATGTTTTTATTCTGCTGGTAGTTTATATGGCTGATGAATTTGTAATAAAGATTACCTTTTACATATTTAAGGTGTGGTTCAATTTAATGGAGGATGTTGGGATTTATAGTTTGTGTTAATTATGTTACCTCCTTAGAACCCCCACCCAGTATTTTTGCAATTAAAGATTAAGGGGACAGAATTACTATTGGTCAAATTTCAAATAGAAAAAAATTCATTGAATTTTTTGGGGGGCCATTTTCAACAAAAATGGACCTATTTCGAATAGGTCCATTTTCGATCAAATTCGAATTGTTCAATCATTTTGAAACGATTTTCCAATAAAAATTTAGATTTTCCAGGACTTAGAAACTTTTTCAGGAAAACTTCCAGGAGGTCCCCCATAGGCTACAATGGCTATTCTGCAGCTTTAAGGTGGCAAAGTTGCAAATTTTATGTTTTTTAAAGAGTCTGTACTTCGAAATACAAATTTTCTAAATTTTTTCAGTTGGACTCGAATTTTAGGCTATTCGATATTCGAAGTAGCCCAAAATTACTTCGAAATTCGGATTTTAAAAATCTTAATTTTATTCAAAAATTCACTTCACCCTTAGTAAATATGCCCCTAATTGTATAAAGCAGAAAGATTATAGGTGGATTATAATTTGGGTGATTGCTCTAAAAAATATTATTCAATGTAATATATTCCATGGAACAGTGGAGTGTTAGTTTGTGGATTTTATTTTACAACTCAATTTATGCTACGTATTTCAGCCAATGTTATCTGAAGAATAACCTTAAAAGATAAAATTGTTACCTGGCAGCAGCATTTGTAGAGTCAGCATAAAATGTGATTGAATCATATATGGTAGCTATCTATCATAGCTACCAAATAGCACATAATAGAATCAGGTCACGTGTATTGGCTTCAGTATTGTGTGAATAAGTAGTGAACATACAGGCACAAGAGAAGATTTCCTTTTTGTAATTTGATGTGCAGTCTGTGATTATAGCACGTATTATGGAAATGTCTCATTATCCATATAAAAATAAATGTTAGGACCCGTCCTTTAAATCTGTTAAATTTGTTAAATCTGTTAAAACTGCTTCAACCCATTGTTTCAACTATATTATCAATCATCCCTTCCATCCACATTTGCTTCTCCATCTTTCCTTTGAAGACCCACACATTTAGGGGCAGATGTACTAAATTCACGTGAAGGATTCGAAGTTCGATTGAAGTTCGAACATACAGTAGGATTTCTTCTTTTGGTCGAATATGTGAATTTTGGCATATTCGATCATCGAATAGGGAATGGTCGAACGATCGAATACATTCGAATAGAGTCGAATGGACGAATATTCAATCGTTCGATCATTCGATCAGCGAAGGATTTTTAAGTTTCTTCGATTGCCTACTTCGGCAGATTGGACCTACCAAATTGCAATAGAAGCCTATGGGAGCACTCCCATAGGCTTCTGAGACTAAGTCCTGATCGAATAGAATTCCTACGATCGAAGTGTTCGATTGTTCGAATCGTAGAAAGCATTCAAACGATTGAATGATTTCTTCGTTCAGTCTTATGATTTATTCGACTGATCGAATAGGTTTGTATTCGATCGTCGAATGATTGAATATCAAATAAAAGGTAGCCTAGAACTATTCGATTAACATTCGAAAATCGAATGCTAATCGAATATCGAATAGAAACTAATTTTTTTTGGGGAATAATACAAAATTTGCCCCTAACAATTGTGGTAAAATTACATTTAAATACTAAAATATATTGCCTCAAGATAAGTTCTTGTGAGGGGAGCCCTATCATCCCATGTTTATTCTGTAACCCTAGTTTGTTAAATTATTGTAAAATCTATTATTACTAATATTACTAAATGATGGTGGGTCTTTCCTTATTCTAGTTTGTTGTCAAAGGGGAAATACACATGGAAATAACATGTTTTACCTACCTGAAGTTTCATCTACTTTTTCATTCACAACATGGTCTTTCTGATGGACCCATTCACTGTTGCACTTGAAGTAAATTTGTGTTGCAGGGCTGGCCTTACAGTATAAATTGACTGGCTTATTCTTCACAATGTAAGCTTCTTCTGGCTCAATGAGGAAATGGGGCAATGGCTCGGGAGGGTCAGATGGAAAGGTTTCTGGGAGTTCATGAAAAAAATCATCATCTGTAATCAAGAACATAAAAAGACAAAACATGATTCATTTTTTAATATTTCCAAGGTGTCTGTGTAATAAATTCAAATATAGAAAGAATTATGTAGAAGCTGTTATACAATTTACACCATATAATTTAGCTAAATAATAAAGTACACTGTTACAGACTGATAATTATAATGTAATGACATTTACACTATTATAATTAAACAATAATGGGATTTAACATATTTCCATTATCCTAAACCTCCATGTCTCATTCTAATAAATGTATCAAAATCTATAAATGCATGTATTGCTGCTGCCTCTGTGTTTCTGTTTTACCCATACAGTACCAGTTCAAACTTATGACTAGTTGTAAAAAGGATATAAATGCTACTGTACCTCTTTTATGTTAAGGCTCCATAAAGAATACAGAAAAAACTTATAGGGCTAAGCCTGCCATCCCTTACTGACTACTTCTATGACTTGTTATTTGTTTTAATAACAAAAAGAGTTAGATTATACAAATGTTAAATAATGGTTTTCTGTATGCCAAAGCATTGGAAAATACCGTTTAATAGAGAAAAATGGGGATCACTGCACATAAAAAACACTGTACAAGTGGCAACCCGGCTTAATTCTTCTGAATTAATGGGTATTTTTCAACTCTTTGTTGCCTGCAGTAGAGATGCAGCAGAAATGGCCATAATGGTTCCTTTAAACATATCATCACATACATTCTCAGCCTTATGTATCTGGAATACACTCAGAAAGTGGAGAGTGTTGCCAAAAGTATCTCACGCATTTCTAAAATGCATTCACTTTTTTTTTTTGCATTCGTTAATTTTCATCTTTACTGTAATTAAGTGTATGCTGTACGCCTTACAATTAGTAAGGTGACAGATTGCACCTTACATATTGTAATACAATGGAATAACAAAATAAAGTTAAACATCTCTCTTTATTAAAAGAAATGAATCAAAGAATCTAATGCAACTAACAGCTAGGAGGTGCAGCAATACATTCTTAACAATACAATGCTCCACTTGGGGGAATAGAAATGTATTACTAATAATTAAATTCATTGATTTCTGCTCATGATCCTAAGTCTTGTTTGTGACCATGTCACATCCATCACACTCCAAGTGCCGCATTAATTTAAAGTGCTTCATGCTTCAACCCTTGTTGAATGTACAACCCTTCAATATAGCTAGAGTTTGTGTATTTACTTTCTAACCTAAAACACAAGACCATCAACATAAAACACTACTTGAATGAACTGGTAACATCACTATGACTACAACTGATGACATGATCTGTAAAACAGAGAAATTCACTCATCTCACATAAAATGGGATATCAATAAAAAGGATAAATAGGAAGACATTCACAGTTGTCACACAACCTTTTCCTGTATGGAAAGCAGAGAAATGCCAGTGCATGAAGGACTCAATACTGAGAGAGTAACTAACTACAAAATTAACCAAAAAAGTATTATTTTCCTAATACCCAAAGCATAACAAGGGATCTTCATCAGGGGCACAGAAAAATGCAGGAATTCATAATGAAAAGCCTGCATTTTTTTGTATCTCTGACTAAGACCCCCGTTATGCTAGAGCAGGGATCCCCAACCTTTTGAACCCGTGAGCAACATTCAGAAATAAAACAAGTTGGGGAGCAACACTAGCATGATAAATGTTCTTGGGGTGCCAAATAAGTGTTGTGATTGGCAATTTGGTAGCCCCCATGTGGACTGGCAGCCTATAGGAGGTTCTATTTGGCAAGACAACTGGTTTTTATACAACCAAACCTTGCCTCTAAAGCTGGAATTCAAAAATAAGCTCCTGGCTTGAGGCCACTGGGAGCAACATCCAAGGGGTTGGAGAGCAACATGTCGCTCATGAGCTACTGGTTGGGGATCACTGTGCTAGAGGCTCAAAATGCTTTTGGTATTATGCAAATAAATCTTTATTTAGTTCACTTTGTTGTTTGAGTGCCCTGCTTTTCATTACTTACAGTATATGATACTTGGGGATCTTACAGGTGACTTCTATAGTGAGCACATGACCTTTTTCTTCTTAATTTGCTATGCTGTGTGTTGTGTTTGGTAGCCGAGGATGAGGAGAGTATAACAATGCTTTATTAGCAGGTCATGCAGCCATTACATAACAGCATCAAGTCTTACTTTCACTTTCAAGTTGTACAGAAAGTCCTATGAATGCACAGTGACACCTGCAGGCCATTTGTATAAACACCACATATTCCCCCTATAGTAGAAAGCATTTGGACAAATATATAAACAGTAACAATTAAACCGTATGTATCTTAAAGCAATATATACATTCTTTACATGACATAGTCCTTGGTCCATGCAGGTAGTTTCCTAATTCTCTCAGTATGCCTTATAGGTTCACTTTCCTCTGCCCTAGTGCAGTTGGCATCAGGAGTAGGAAAATGTCCTTCATCAAATGGAACATCTCCAAAGTCATATCTAGCAGGAGCAAGACGACTTGCATTCCACATGCGTCCATCAGACAATTCAAATGTGTATGGTCCTCACTGGCGTCTCACTTCAAGTGGTGTAGTAAATTTAGATTGTCCTTGTTTCAGTATTCCTGGTTACTTAATTCTGACTAAAGATCCAGGCTGAAAGTGCACTTCTCTTGCACCACGTTTTCTATCAGTATAAGCCTTGCATTTGGCTTGGTGATGTTTCCCAATGTCAGCAGTAGATGATTTTGTAGGAATAGTCTTCCTTATAGAGTAGGGCAAGCACCTCAATTTCTGGCATACTGGTTTTACATCTGGTCTCAACTTAACTTTGTGTACAAAGTTCTTTGCACAGCCCAGTGATATTTTGCTTTGTGGTGAAATTGTAGACACTGGGTGTGTGGCAGGTACTGGTGTTGTAGTAACGAGACCATCAGCTAATTGTAGGTTTAATGCAACAAAGAGATCCCTTCCAAGTATAGCAGTACCTTTATTCACAATGTAAAAGTCACATTTTGCAGTATTTGATTCAAATTGCACAGTCACTGGCAAGCACCCAAGTACAAGTATTGGATCCTTTAAGTAACTGACCAGTCTCAGGGCAGGTGAAACAAGTTTATCTTTTGCAAAGTATTTCAAGAAAATATCCTTTGGTAGTATAGAAACAGCTGAACCTGTATCAAGCATCAGGTTAATGGAGTGTCCCTTGTCAGCAGAAGCAGTACTGACATTGAAAGTGCATATAAACTTGTCTGGAAGAAATGTACCAGCTTTATCCACACTTAATACTGTAACATTTGTAGTAGTGATTTCTTGAACATCTTTAACAGAACTATGGCAGACCTGGTTTTAAACATTTGCGGCACTGTATAGCTTTGGCGGGACATTTAGTATACAGTAGTTTGCAAGGTGTTGTGTTGAACCACAGCGAAAGCAGTATTTTTTATTTGTATTTGCTGCCCAGTTTTTCAGTGAATCCCTTTTACTTAGCACTGTATTGTGCATGTGCACTTATTAGGCCACAGTTTTGAATTCACAATTTGTACATTCCCAGCAGTTCCCTGACTGAGAGTTTTAGCCTCTGCCACTGCTTTTTCAATTTGGCTAGCAACTCTATTAGCCTTTGCAAGGGTTAAATCTTGATCTAGGAGCAGTCTCTCTCTAATGCGTGGTGAGTTTGATTTTCCCACTATTTGGTCTCTTAGCATTTCATCTGTTAGAATCCCAAACTCACAGGTAACAACCAGCTCTCTCAAAGCTGCTAAAAAATGTTCTGTGGATTCGCCATTACGCTGTCCACGTTGGCGGAATTTATATCTTTCAGCAACCACATTTACTTTTGGCACAAAAAAGTTCTTTATAGCAGTAAGAGCAGTTTCATAAGTATCATCAGGTGATGGTAATGTATAGAATATACACTGTCCCTCTGCTCCCAGGCAGTGAATAAGTAAAGCACGCTTTCTAGCTGCAGAAATCTCCCCTTGGTCAGCAGCAATAATATAATTATCAAACATATGGATCCAAGCAGTAAAAGGTACGGTAGGCTCACCAGGGTTTGGTAGAAAGGTGCAGGCTGCTGCAGAGGTAGAAAATAAATCCTTGTCGCCATTTGTTGTGTTTGGTAGCCGAGGATTAGGAGAGTAGAACAGTGCTTTATTAGCAGGTCATTCAGCCATTAACAGCATCAAGTCTTACTTTCATTTTCAAGTTGTACAGAAAGTCCTATGAATGCACAGTGACACCTGCAGGCCATTTGTATAAACACCACAGTGTGCACCACCAATTATTATACTACCAATATTGAGAGACTGCAGGGACGATCTATAGCTATGCACCAAAAATATACCCATTTAAAATCATCACTGTCTTTCATTTTGTCAGAAGCCCTCTATTGCTGACTTTTACTTGGCTTTGATTTCTCTGACAATCCCTTATTCAGACCTTAGGTGCCATCCTGGAATTTAGTTGCTATCTCTGTATTTTGGGGATTCAGTGCTGGTCTGGTACCCTTAACAGCACTGAGTAGATGCATCAGGGTTACATAAAAACACACAATAAATAATGATTACCGTAGTCTCAGTACTGAGGGTTCAAGACCTCTATTGGTTATAGCACACTGTAAACACAACATAGGGAGCCCACTAGATCACATATCTATACTATTTAAGATAAATATTTTTTAATTACTATTTAAATGAAATAATTCATTTTTCTGTATATCTCAAGTTGCATTAAATTAAAAAAATAGTTTAGCAGAAGTTGTTTTTTTTATCATTCTTTAAACTATATTTTTCTGCCCTGTTTTAAAACACATAATGATAATCTCATAGCAAATGCAAGAGTTGGCACTCATTTTTATGAAGCGGCGGACAAAAGGATTTTATAAGTCCCCAGCAAATTGCATGCTCGTCACATAGAATAAAGTATTTGCTTAAAATAGTTTTAAAAAAACACTCAGCTAGCATCAGCAGATTTCTGGAAAAAATAATAGTCCTTATCTTGAAACACACATGGTTCTCTATAGTCAGAAATGTGGAAGCTTCTAAATATCTGATTGCAATTTACTAAAGCTTATATTTAACAAGCCTCAAATGTTTCCAGGATCCATTAGTCAGACCATAAACAAAGTTATTGTACTTTTGTACTTTTGAAGAAAGGGATTGTTGGGGTTGGGGGTTTTGGGGAATTCATCCAGAACTGTTTTTTTCCTTCCAGTATACATTAATTAAAATTGTTCCATGGTTTTAAAGTTTTTTGCAAATGTAATTGCTACTGAATGCCAGTTACTTACATTCATTGCACTTCTCGTTCTGACTTCTAAAACAACATAACAGAAGCCAGCTGTTTAATAGACTTGATGGAGAACTGACTTAAGCTACATTGTTTTGAGTCAAAACCAGAGAACAGCAAGGCAAACAAAATCCGCTTGAAAATTGCAATAGGATTTACAATTGACTTTAAAACCACTGGAAAGTTGCTTAGAATTATATTTTCATTCATTATGCTAAAAACAGTTTTTGGGACTCAATTGTGTATACAGGCATGGGACCTGGGGTTTTCTGGATAACAGATCTACTAGAAAATAATGTAGTCTGGATCAAGTACTAGGTACTTTTTTATTATTACAAAGAAATAGGAAATCATTTCTAAAATCTGGATTATTTGGATAAAATGGAGTCTACGTGGGACGGCCTAGCCATAATTCTGGGTTTTTGGATAACGGATCCCACTGGAGGTGAGGTCAATGCCACATTGTGGTGTTTTTATTAGTATATGATTTACCTGCTAGTTTAATTTTTGACATCTACAATTTTGGATTTATCCTGTTCTATAATTGTCATGTATGATATTATATGACAAGTTGCAAATGTTTTTTGAGAAAAATGAAAAAGTCTGATATTCCATAAATGCAGCTACATAGCTACCAGAGCTGCACTGAAAAATCCATTATAGTCATTTAGAATAGAAAGAAAATTCTCCGCATTGTGATTTACAGAGGAATCCTTCAACCACAATGCAAAATGAATGGCTGCAAATGAAACAATATTTGCATCTCCTTGCTTATCCCTCAGAAAGATTATGGAGCACGGCAAATACTGTGGCTTACTTAACTCTAAGTTCCATTTATACTTAAATGACTAGGAAAGCTTTCAGGACAATTTATAATATTCAAGTGAGAAGACTCCGGAGTTATTAAAGGTATTAATAGTTTCATTTTTGCTACTATTACTTTGTAAGCCTTGTATGATTTGTAAAAACTGGATTTTTTTCCCAGAACTCTGCTTCAACTTAATCAGTTTCTATTAAGCTTATGAAATAATGATAACCAGTTAAAGGCACAAAAAAAATAAACGCACTTATGTCTTTGTGCATCTGCCAGGAACAAGATCCAATGTAGCCTCAGCTAAATGTTGCTGGGCTAATAGTCTCTAGCATATTATTAAAAATTAAAGCATGATGGGAGGTGTAATCCAGCAACTATATAGATAGGTTCTTAAAGCAATAATTACTGGGAGTATTTGGTGTGTGGAGCATCTCCGGAGTGCCTATGGGTGTGACTAGGAAATGGCAAAGGTGGATAAGAGATATGACTTTAATTGTCCCACTTTTTCATACGCCAGGATGAATACAAATTTGTGAGAAAATTAACTGTTCTATACGTTACTACATTTAGCCAACAAAGCTCTGCTTAACACAATAGACCAGATTCAATTCAGTAAAAAAAAAGTAAAAATATATCTCACTTTTTATCACGTGTCTATTGAAGTCTATGGGAAAAAAACTGGTACTGAATTTCGAGAAAAGTTTTTTCTCCTCGAATTGAATCTTGTCAACGACATTTCACATGAAAAAACATGAGAAAACTTTTTCTTACTGAATTGAATCTGGCCCAATATATGATAAAAGTAACACTATCATTTGGATATATTAGTAACATAGATTATACTTTGAAGAGAATATGCAGAGATAATATCAATCAGTGGCATCAATTTAAAATTTCTCTATCACATGCACTCACATGATAACTTATTTTTCACCAATACATCTACCGGTATGTTTATGGACTGCAGGAGGAGCAAGTGTTTTTTTCCCTAAGTTACAGTATGATAAAATTTCTTTTGCAATAAAGCATTAAAGTGAAAAATCACTGTCAAATAGCTAGAAGGCTTTACTGTAATTGCAAAAATGGCTGCTAATGTCCACATTCATTATAGCTTTTACGTCATTAGTGTATCCATAAAGTAGAGTTACGCCATTCATCCTGCTTGTGAAATGTGCCTCAGTGTTAGAATTTCTGCCAGTCCCTGGACTGACAAAGCAACATGCAGCGTTTTCTGTATAGGTAGTAGGAAACGGCTACAGTTAAAAGGATTAATTTGAAACATTTATACTCCAGCTTCCATTAGCAGTCATAACGTATGACACCAGGTCAGACTATTATTGATTCTCCTGGGATCATTGCTTCCATCTCAGTATCAAGCTTTTCCTTCCTTTGACACATTAGTCCTGAAGCTACTGTAGACTTTTGACCTGCCTTTTAACCCAAATACCTAATTAAACATGGACATGTATAGCACAAAAAATACTTTTGGTTCAATCCTTTTCAGGTCTCAAAGCTGCAATGAGGCAATCTTTCTTACATTATGAACTAGGGATGCACTATTTGGGATTCGGCTGAATCCCTGAATCCTTTGTGAAAGATTTGGCTGAATAACAAACTTTGCATATGCAAATTAGGGCTGGGAAAGGAAAAAGAGTGAAATCATTTTCATCTTGTTTTGTGATGAAAAGTCAAATGCTTTCCCTTCCTGTCTCTCATTTGCATATGCAAATTCAGATTCAGATTGGGTTGGGCCACGCACAAGAATTCAACAGAATCCTGCTGAAAAAAGGCAGAATCCTGGCCAAATCCCAAACCAAATCCTATTATGTACATCATATGACTCATTTGCTGGCTGTATCACCATCATCTTATGTTTAATCCCTGTATGCCTGTTGGGGAATGTGTGGCAGCTCAACTCACTACAGCAAATCTTGTCTGAATAAAAGAAAAATGTTTCTTTTTTAAACCCATGCTGAGAATCTGAATATCTACAGTGTGCTCAGTGTATGGAACTTGATAAATCATGTTTATTCACTTGCTGAGCCAAGTACAGTAGGGAAATTGTATGCTGAGATTTGCTCCTCTTAAGAAGCACTCTTCATGCTTTGCCAGAACAGAGAGGGTTACACAGTGAATGGGGCAGAATAAGTAACTAATAAAGCACTGCTACAAAATACTGTTAATGTGCCTTTTCAGCCTTGCTATGAGTGGAGCCTTTATTGTGCAACACAGGAAAGGATTGTGGGTCTCCCAAAAGGGCATATTTTCCTTCAAACCTGTGTTTGTTCACTAAACAAACTTGAACTGGAATTAATAAGGGGTAAATTTAAACTTGCAGTTTCTGTCAGTATACATTGTTATTTAGAGAAAGAGCATCCATCATACTAACATTTGTGGGAAACAGTGTACAACTGATCTTGTTAATCCATTCTGGAACAGAAAAGCATGCTCAAAGTGCTTATTTTGTACATGACCTCTGCCCCAATGATAACAAACCTTGGCTATTGAATTTGAGAATTTTAGATACCATCATACCAAAACACACAAAAAAATCCCCCAATGATAACATAAATGATAACATAAAAGGACTTGTTGTTGAATTCTTTATAAGACACTCAAGGCCATTTACAACTGCAGTGTGTGTGGTAGTGGGAGAATAAAACAGTATTCGTGAAACCAGCCTCTTTGGCTTTGTGCAGTGAAATCTCCTGTACTGACTGGCATGTGTTTAAAAAGAGTGCATTTTACACTGACCCCATACTGGCAGGCTGATGTGTGAATTGTCCATACACCATTGGAGAAAACACAGAGCATGACACTGTCTTTAGGATTCAAATGCCTGCAAAAGGGCCATGTTTTGACAAATAATGCCACCCATATACTAAGTAAGATGCATTCAGAATGGGTTTGCTGAGATGGGAGATGAAGAACCTGTCCCCGACCCAACTAGGATGAATTGGAGCACTGATGTGAGGCATGTGTGATCCCCAACATCAGTGCTCAACCTCATTAAAGCTGTTATGAGAAAATGGAAGCAAATCCCAACAAAAAAGTTTACTGGAAGAAAAAAACTGTTATAGCAGCAAAGGGAGAGCCTCCTTCATATTAATAACCTTAGTTTGGGAATCAGATGTTGACAGAAAGTTGTCAACATAATTTTGGCCATATAGTGTATTTCAAGGCAACAAAAACCTTAAACCACAATTTATGGTGCCAAAGCATTAACATGCACTGGCTGCAAGGGAAACTTTTTGAGATACCATTCAGATAACAGAGCAAGGGCAATGGTGCTTTGCCTGTTACCTGAATTGTATTTCAGTCTAATGTACAACTGAACACCTACCTAAAACTTATTTAATGTGACCTGGGCATAATCACCTCTACTGGGTGTCATTGCCCTTTAACCATCTCAATAATTCTCTGAAACATTTTAGACATGTATATAATAAACTTCTTTAATATATGATATAACAGATGCTAACATATTGCCTGAAAACAGAACTAGAACTCGTCTTGCTTTAGTACATTATGTAATAAACATAGAAGGCATTGTAATCAAATGCAGAAAAAAAGAATTCATAATCCACTCTTATTCAAAATGAAAAATGACTCCATTACCCATATTTATGATTATAGCATTTGGAAATGAGGCAAAAATACTGTCTGTGAGTAATTGTCTCTGCAGAACTTAATATTGTCTTAGAAGTCCATTAGTTACATTATGAAGGATAATAATAGTATCAACCCACCATGCTTGGCATGGAAACAAAAACTGCCTTTATTATATAATAACCATCCCAAAGCTAAGCTCCAAAAATATAAAGGAAAATAAGAAAATATGACTTGAATGTGATATTTCCAGATACCAAGTTATATCCAATTTTTTTTGTTGCATACAGAAAAGTACAAACAGAGACAGCAACAAAAGAGGACCAAGGAGTATAGAACTCCCGAAAACACTATCCTCCATATCTAATAAAAGGCACAACATTTGCCTAAATACAGTAATGCATCTAAATATTTGACCAGTTAATATATATATATATATATATATATATATACCTGCTAATACTAGGTAGTTAAAACAAATAATTGTGAAATACCTTGGTTAAAATATGAAATCTTTACAGATGCATTTAGCAAGTTGTTCGACCAGCATGTGTTGGTAAAAAATAAGACATAATTAATAAAAGCAAAACAAACCAAAAAACCATTCAGCTGTTCTATGGGCTCAGGGAAAAAGCATTATATATAATAGGTATTTGTACTGCTTAAAATTCAAGAGCAGATTTGAATACTTTAGAATGCATTACATAGATGAGTTGTTTTACTTTACCACATTTCTAAAGCTTTCACAATGCAGCCACCACACAATTAATAACATATATACTCACTATTTGACTGGTAGCTGGGAAGGGCACTTAAAGATAATCAGATATTGTCATGCATAAAAAAAATACGTGAATGATGTCAAACAGGTGAAAACACATAAGCGGAACGGGAAATTATATTAATTGTGGGAAGCCATTTCTTGTTTTATTGGCTTTATAGATGTTAATGAACAGCCCAGTGATGTCTCTTTCATGTTTTTGATAATGCCGATGAACATGCTTGTACTAATAAATGGAGGTCTGTTTCTATAAACAGAAGCAGACAACAGCTGCAAAAGCTGATACTGTATATAGACAGACATATTTACATGGGGAGCAGTAGTTTTTTTTTTGCAGCAGATAAAAAATTGTTTACTTTTCTCTGTAAGAAAAGGTCTCATCTTAAATTACTAATTAAACAGTACACTGAAAATGAACCTTGCCACATAATTGGAAAGGTTCGGCTATGACCTGCTGGCAATAGCAAATGTGTAAACTTTGGATATCACCTGCTGCTCCTATCTGTAGATACAACCTGCTGCCACTAGCGAAGGTGTAATCTTCAAATATATCCTGTTGGCACAAGCAAATGACTATGCTTCGGACAAGACTCGCCGGCTCTAGCAAAAGCACAAAATCTGTTAAGTCTTTCATTTAGAAATCACTTTATCAACTTTGAAAGCAAAACACTGACCACGCAAGAAAACTCTTTACTATTTCCTATTTGTATTTATGTAAAGGTCTGTTTTTATATACATAGTGATATATGTATATGGAGTGCTGTTGATTGGTAGAACATTACAATAAAAGAATACAAAAATACAGTTACATTCAAGATTTGGTGCTAAGTGTTAAGATACAAGAGAAAAGGACTCCCTCCTGTGTAGAGCCTATATGGGTATGCATGGGTAACATACAACCTTAAATATGGAGGGTAACATGCTTCAGATTACAGTGATTGAGGCATTGCCTCATAAGTACAAAGACTGAGCCAGATCTTATGCCAGTGCTCCAATAGGTCCTCTATGGAGAAATTCAGGGATTGAATTCCATAGGTAATGGGAAGCAAGAGATAAAATTAAAGGCAGTAAACAGTAGTGGGATTGAGTGGTGTTTGACCAGACAGTTGCCCTGAGAGGAGTTGACCAATGATGTATAGAGCCACCAGGTAAGTCCAAAGTAGGCCTACTAGATCACTTGAAATTTCTAATAAATTCAGGTTGCATGGCATTGAAACTAAATTGCAATCATTGTAGCCCTTCTAGCTGGATAATCTAGACATGTTCCTAAATGTTCAAGTGATCTAGTAACCCTTTCCCTAAGTTCCAAAATTCTGCTTCATTTACGCTATGAATTGCATAACTTTTACCTAAGCTATCAACATACAATTTGAAGACATACTGTACATTTGATCATATATCAAATTTAATCTATTTCACTATAAACAATATCTATTAATACATGGACACTATGTCATTCTTGCAATTCAGCATAATAAATGTGTTAATTTATATAAGAGGTCCCTATAATAAAATCTAAGTATAATTATACTCTCATATAATTATATTCTCAGATTAGACTATGGGGCAGATTCACTGAAGGGCAGATTGCCGCCAGCGACAGGTTTGCACACATCGCACCACTATGCTAATTCACTAATATGTGAAGTTGCGCCATGGGTGCCGTGACTTTTCGGTTGTGCCTAGCGAAAATTCCCTAGTGATCTTGCACTTAGGTCAATTGGTGCAAGTGCTTGAAGTTACTACTTTTTCTTACAAATGTCCAGGGAACCATTATAAAGACAAGAGAGTTAATATAATGTCCTACACATGAGCCCACTTTAAAATTAATGCTCCATATGTTATGAAATGTCTGGAGAAAACAGGTTACCCAAAAAAAGTTTTAGTTAGGACTTTTGCAGACAATCACACTTCAAAAAAACGAAAAGTCGCTAGCATTTTTTTGAACTTTAATGTATTTTAAGCAGACAGAATATGATGAAAGTAACAGCAGATGGAGGAATATCTACCTTGTTTTTAGCTTAATATCAGAATTTTAAAAAATTACAATGATTTTAAAAAGTGTGCCAGATATTCCCAGTGCTGTTTCCAAAATTCTATTAGATGAGAGTCTTTACTGATTTATTTCAGTGTTTATCTTTGCTTTATATGCATGTTCTACAATAAAATCTTCTTCAGCAGATTATTATCCGGAATACTTAAATCAGCAGAAATAGGTTTCCAGTTTATTGTGGTGTCTTTATCTACATTCTATTTCTCATTTGGGATGAAGTAAAAAAAGTTAACTTATTAGTGTTGTCTAAATCATTTCCTTTTAGTATTTTTTCAATAATTATGCACTTAATATGATTGAGTAATAATAACACTATCATTGCACTTGAGGGAATTTTATGTTATTGGAACATTTTCTATTGTAAATTTATACACAATCTGTACCAATATCTTTTTAAAGGGGAAAAAGAGTATTTAATCCATGGTATGTAAAATAAGTTACTGCATAATGTGTACCCATCTCCTACCAGAACAACCAAGCCCAGATCATGCCTAATACAACCAATCCCATAGCCCCAGCCACTTTCCCTACTGGCTTTGAAAGCTTAATGGTCAATCCAATTTTGAGATCACTAATGGCAGAATGGTTGCAGCATGCACATCAGGGCTTGGCACGATCTGCTACATTACCCAAATACACTTGATATACAGTATTTATTACTACAGGATTTGGGACACCAAGCAAACACTTCTTGAAATACCTTTTGCTTATGAGCATGGGCCTGAATATCATCTACTTCATTGGGCCTTAAGAACCCTAGTCTGATTCTGTTCAATAAAATTTAGGATAAGAACTAAAGTTTGGTTCAAATTAACATTCAGACTGTAGACAATGAGCCAAGCAGATTTGGCAGAATTTAGTGCATCTGGCACACATGACATAACATTCATTAAAAAGTTTAAGGGGGTTATTTATTAAACTAAAATTTTTCTGTTTGGCTTTTTGGGGCAAAACTCTAATTATTCGAGGAAAATTTTTTTCCAATATTTATTATATCCAATGCTGCAAAAAGCCCAAAGCTGAAAATCCACCAACTCACACCTATAGAGGTCCTGTATAAGTCAATTGTAGAGGCACCTATCCCAAATGTAAAAGTTCTTGTGGTCTTTGGAGGGTTAAGCCCAAAAATCTGTCTTATTTTATTTTCAGGTTATTTTATTAATAATTGAGGTCAAATTGAGCATGGGAGTTTGGTCTTGTTTTTTATTTTTTAATAAAATATGAGATAAATTTGGATTTGGATTTTAGTAAATAATTTCCTACTGTAAGTGCTGTGGCCATTTATTCTGCTCTAGCTGTATAGTTCATAGCTTATAGTTTATTAACATGTGATTAACTTTCATAACTGTCAGTAGAACTGTAGCAATATTTTAAGCTAATTTGTGGTTATCATGTATTAATATGCACATTAGTATGCACTTTGGTTTAAAGCTGCCACTACTCTACCTTGGACTACTCACTTTTAATACTAAGGGAAGTGTCCAATTTAGCAAATGTAGACTCTAATGGGATTCTAATATCATTCAGGTTTCTTACCAAATCTTTGCTCTGATTGTTAAAAACTACATGAAGCATATTCACAATTTTGGTAGGGAGGCAGATTCTTGTTAGATGAAGACAATTTGGCCTATCTCAATAACAAATTATATTATTTATTATAAGAGTGAATTTTATATAAGAAACTACAATGAAATGTTATTCATTTAAATACCGTGGGGACAAATATTAATTTATACAAACTAACTTCTCTGTAAATCTTTCTCTTTCTAGATACAAGTAAGGCATAACAACAGAGCTCTATATTGCATTATAGGAACACATAGGTTCCTTTTGTGAATTTGTGAGATCTACTGACTAATCAACCATACTCTCATTAATAGCATCTTTATCATTACAAATGGAGCAGAGGAGGTTTGCTTGCAACTGCTCCACTGATCCAGAATTAAGGGAACAGAGTGGTTAATTATGGGTATAATGAATATGAAGCCATAATTTGAGTTTTAATAAGACGCCAAGGACGATACATGCCTAAAAACACGTCAGCCCTCAGTGCAGTTGCTGATCTCTAGATTAGTTTTTTTGTACAAACTAAGCTGGTTGGATGCAGACTGTTGTGGTTTTTATCATGGTTAGATCTGCTTATAACATTTCTGAGGGTTTAATCATTAAGTTCAGCCATCAAATAATTTTTTCAGCACTATCATTTAGGAGATGTATAGTCACTGCTACCAAAAAGATGTAAAGGTATGGGATTTTTTTTTAATCAGGAAACCTGTTACCCAGAAAGAAATGAAATTTTAACACATGGCAAGGAGCAAAGCATTGCTTTTCTCTCTAATGATAAGCCATTACTTTGTACTTGGCTAACAGACAAAACAAATCCCTGTTTATGGCAAAACAACCCTATTTTTGGTAATGTTTCAGCAGCAATAAATCATGTCTTTCATTACAAAAGACTCCTTAACCTGAGAACCCTAAATCCCAGACATAGACCCCCATACCTTCATGTTTAATTCTCAGCACAATGAAAGTAAAAATTACATAAGCCTTGCCAAAAATCTACATATGAAACACACACACTTAATAAGAAGGAAAATATAAAATTAATGTGTGATAGCCTTACATATTTAAATACAGGTGCATAGTAACTAACTGTTCATAAAGTTCAGCCCTTTAGTGTACCTCACTGCATCACTGACCTTGATTTTGCACTGAAGACTGTATACTTATGTATTAGCTATGAGCCGCAAAGAATGGCTAAAATTTATAAAAATTATATTGTAGGAAGTCAGCTGAAATGGTGTTTAGAAACTATTATATATTTAGATCCATTATCTGGAAACACATTATCCAGATAGCTCTGAATTACGGAAAGGCTGTCGTCCAGATACTCCATGTTATCCAGATAATCCAGGTTTTAAAAAGATTTTAAATGCCCTTAAAAAATTTTGATGGTCGAATTTCAATTTCGGAATTCGATCCTTAGTAAATCTGTCCCTTACTCAAGTACCTTCTTCTTAAATCAGCATACAAATCCTTTCCTCTCAGTGCCTAATCACTCTCTTTATCTAAATGACTGGTACAGGATCATTTAACCGGAAACCCCTTATCTATAGGTTGTCTCCTATAAACTCCATAATCCAAATGTTTTATAATTATTTACTTTTTCTCTGTAATAATAAAACAGTACCTTGTACTTGATCCAAACTAATATATAATGAATCCTTATTGGAGGCAAAACCAGCCTATTGGATTTATTTAATGTTTACATGATGTTCTGGTAAACTTAAGGTATGGAAATCCAAAATATGAAAAGATCTGTTAGCCGGAAAACCCCAGGTCCCGAGCATTCTGAATAACAGGTCCCATACCTGTACAATAATTTTATGCTACCTGTAATCTTCCATGCACATAGCAGAAATGCCCTGCTGGCTGGTGATTTGCTTTCTTTCCCCCTGCTAGTAAAACTTGTTTTGCTGTCAACACATTTTCTCCTTGCCATGTGTGGTGATATTTTGTAATACTTGTCAATATTTCTATATTTTTTATTACTTTAGGGGATTCAGAAAATGTCACATCCTTTTTTTTTATAATACATTCTGCGTGCTAACAATCCAGATATGCAGAACACAATGTAATGATAAAAAGGAAGCATAGGCTTCTAGTGAAATGGTCACTTTATCTGAAAAGGTCACCTCTTGTTTCTGTGCCGCAAACTAAAAATCCCGGCCTTGCTAGACGAGTCACAGATAAATAAAAAATACATTTATGCAGCTTGACAATGAGACACATTGTGCTTCCAATTTGCTCAGATGAACAGATTTGTTTTCAAAGCAATTATATATGTGTGATCTCTGTGTGGCACCTCTTGTCGCTTCTACTGACAAAAGCACTATTCGGCTGTCACCCATGATCAGCTAAAGGCAAGGAGCAGCCAATTCTTTAATACCTTGTTGCTGCCAGTCATCTCAATAATGCCATACACACGGTGAACTGTCCTTTATTATTTATTTTGCGAGCTCCCGTATGGAAGGCAGTTATTACTTAATTTTGACAGTAAGAATAGTGGGAGAAGGAAACTGTAATCCTTTTAATGTATTTTTATCAGGCAGAGAAACGGAGCTCTACATTTTATCTGATATGGCTATCCATCCAACTCGATTTGCAAAATGCATAGTTTTTCAAAATACAAATGCTCTTCTGCCAGGCTGTCACAAAGGATAATTTTGTTGGCCTCTTGCCCTGAGAGAAGCATGGCACAGACCAAGTTGCTCAATATTTAATACGCCACAGCTGCCTTACAATGTAATCTAGGAGAATACAAAATGCCAACCTTCGTTAAGGTGAAGGATTCTTTTTATTACAGGCACTATGATTTCTTAGCTAGGTGTTGGCTGAAAAGATGACATTCATTTTGAGAGTTTACAATGCTGCCTTCTCCGATAGCAATAATTGCGGAGAGTGGGACATTTGGAGCAAATGAACCTGAATTTATTTTTCATGGAAGGTCACTTTATTCTTATGGTTCACTTCCATTCACACTAATGAACTTGACCGGGCCAAAGATTAAATTATCCTGACTAAAAGATAACGGAAAGTTTTATTTATCTATTGAGCAGAGAACTCATATAAAATCCTCCAACACTGCTTTCTTTCCTTGAACTAATCTCTTGCAATTGCAGTGCCAGTTTCTTTGGGAAGAGATATTCAATCTTAATCTAATCTGGCAGGGACCCAGACAGATGCTGTTTTTAAAAATATTTCATAAGCTACTTCAAAATCTTTTACTGGAGTTTAAAGGGATGCCAATCACCATTGAGAGTTGCTGTGTATGAAAGAAATGTTTCAGAGGTATGGAAACTATTATCCAGAACCCATTATCCAGAAAAGTCCGAATTACAGGAATGTTTCCATAGACTACATTTTCATCAAATCGTAGTTAGGAGCTTTCTGGATAATGGGTTTCTGCATAACAGATCCCATACCTGTATCACAGAAAGCATACAAATTCCGAAATAGCCTACACATTATTTGTGCATCTTTCAACTGTTGTAGTTGCTTTTAAAACACCCTAAAACAGCAGAGAATGGGTTCACTCCTCTTCCTTGCAACAAGATTTGCACAGTACAACACAGTACAAGACAGAAATAGAGGAGTGTAACAAACAGGCAGATGGGAAAAGAAAGATTGATTCTTTATGATTGCAAACTGTCACAACCTTGAATGGGATGGCCTTTTCATAGGGTCACTACCAGTAGAACCCTACTAGGATCATTATCAATCATCCTGGCTGAAAAGTTAGGCTTTTTAAAACAAAGTTCCTTTTAAGTCAATCTTTAACCTATTCCAGCATAAAGCAATAACATATGTAGTTTGAATAAACCTTGAGATCACTTGCATTTTTTAGTCCTAACTCTAATCAATAGGCTACGTAGTTTATTGGCCTTAGAATCAATAGTAAGTGCAGGCATTGCTTTGTCCTTGATTACAGAAAACACAAATTCATGTAATTGCAGTACTTCACTTGTGACAAACTTCCTTTCACCTGAAACTCCTGAAGCTGTGCCATTTTATTAGGAAAAACAATAGCAAAGCCCAACTACCTGGAAACAATACGAGGAGTTCTTTTAATGCATACAGTACATGGTAAGAAAATTGATTTTTTTGTAGATATGAAAACATTTCATTTCATGGGAATAAGTTCTGTACAAGAATGATTTAAAAGGAGAGCACATGGGAAAGCCCTGGAGCTACAGGAGCTGCATGACAAGTGATCTGAATGACCAGAAGCCAAATGATACTGGTCTAGATCAGAGATGGGCAGAATCCCACGTAGCTGTGTTTAGGTTAGAAGGAATGAGTTAAAGCAGGAGATGTCCAGGCCCAAGGGTGGAGTGAGAGAGAGAGAGAGAGTGAGTGTCACTCTCATGTATGTTAAATTAATGTGAAATGCTTGATCCAGGGAGTATTTCTGATCTCTATTGGGGTCAGGAAGGAATTCTTTCCCTCTTGAAGCATAATTGGCACTGGCTTTGGGCTGGTTTTTTTGCATTCCTCTGGATCAAAACAGTGTACATTAGATATAATATTTTACGTTTTATTTGTCACAGCAGCAGTAGGACCTTGCCAGAGTATTGAACAGGTAAGTTTAGAAGAAGGAGAAAGGAGGTTCTCTCCTGTGACTACATAGTGGATTGATTGATACAGAATCTACTACTGCTTGTGCAGCCTGCTTGGATTTCCTATCATCGAGACACTGCAGATGCAGTTCCAGCAGCAGGGCCACTGAACTTCTCTCGTTTTGGCGGCACATCATAGTAGCGATCTCTTGTTAAATTCTGGCTTTAGAATATTGCCTTGGGTTATAAATGTGGATGTTTGGGATTTTGCCAGGTGGGATATGACTGGACATAGTTAGAATCATGACCTGGTTTAGCACTCAGAATTGACCTTTGATATCAAAGTAAACTTTATTGTCATCTCAGCAGTATACGAATACACAATGAGACGAGACAACGTGGTTCCAGCTAGTACAGATCACAAAAAGGCACACAGAATACACAATATAATATATACAGTCCAGGTGTGTCTGGAATGTAGTGGGAGGGTAGGAAGTGAGTTGAGGAGTCTGAAAACTTGTGGAAAAAAGTTTTTTCTCAGGTGAGGTCATCTGAGATGTAGACTCCCAGGAATTTGTCGATCTTTACTGTATCTACCATGGAGCCATTGATGTTGAGTGTTTTGTGAGCAGGGTGAGTTCTCCTGAAGTCGACGTTCATCTTTTTTGTTTTATGCACATTCAGTGACAGGTTGTTTTCACTGCACTAGACTTACAGTTGCTGAACCTCTTCTCTGTACGGTAACTCGTCATTGTGGCTATGTTGTGGCATGCCATTGACGAACATGATGATGTGGTTCGAGCTGTGTCACATACTTTCATGGTCACCTAATTGCTGGTGGTGAGGTGTCAGATACTGTCTGCAACTGTTTGTAAGCACTAACCACCTGCCTTAATTCCAAATACTCTACCTGCCAAAATTTTAATCTTGCAAGTGGCAAATGCTCACCATTGTGTTATGTACCCTTTAAAATGTTAGAAGGTTATGTTATAGTTAATTGCGATTATTTAGGTGCTAGAAGCTGCAGAACCAACTAAGAAAGGAAAGAGAGAAAAAAGGAAGAGTAAAATAAAAAATTAAAATGTTTCCTTGGAATAAGACCATTTAAAACATATAAACAAATGTGTGTAGTATACTAAATTTGTAAAAACAAATAGTAATTTTATTGACAGATTTATCTACAGCTTTAACTAACAGACGTTCAAAGGATATCACCTATTGAACTTTTACAATTATGCACTCAATATGCATCTTTCTTATACAGTCTTTAAAAAAAAATCTCAATATTTTATATGTGAACACAAGAATATAAAAATGAATTTGTAACAAAAGCTAAAAATGTAAATATTACTTTGCAGTGCAAAAAGCATAGTGTATTTTTTGTAATTAAAGATATACAGTATATGTATATTAAAGTATGATTGTGTATACTGGTGTCTCAAAAGCATTTCATACACTTGTTGCTAAAACATAAGAAAGATGTATGCGCTTCAAGTCAACACAATTTCTCTGCAATGTTCCCTAATAATGATATCTGAATGAACCACCTAGAGAATTTTTATTTTCAACAAATATCTACACCAGCCCAACCATGTAATTGTATAAAGTTCTATCCACAGAGGCCGTTTGATGCTAATTTTGTTGAGCTTGCTAAGAGAAATTGCTATTGACTGCTTCCATTAGGAAACTATTGACCCTTCTAAAGAAAGGGAAAAACCAGTAGATGTGTACATATTTCATCTTTTCAGCTTCAATCTGGAAGAGGCAGAGAAAAGGATATGGTTTATTTGGACTGAAATTAAAATATTGCAGGCTACATTACCTAAAGTTAATTGCTTAATCAATTAAGGAGAGCAACTGTTCTTGGGCTTGGAAGATATGGATTGCTCAGTGAGAAAGAATTTGTTAGGAAATCATATTATTGGCTTGTATATCCCTCCCAATCTCACAGATATATAATTGTTATGATTATTAATAATAAATGAATACTTATTAAATGAAATTCACAATTTACAGAAAATCATTGTATAACCTTGCTTGTTAATAAGGCACAGGGTATATGTTTATTTTATTTATTAGGGGAATTGCACTTATACAAGAATTTAATGCAGAATAACACAGCAAGGATAATCAAGCCAATTATGCTATCTGTATATAGTTTTCCTTAATGTGGCTCAGGGGGTCCCTTGAATAATCTGTGGTTTTAAAAATAAAAGTAACAAACAATGTAATAATGTATTTTGTATAAACACCATTCTTTAGGTGGTGATAAAATCTGGCAACAGTTTTGACGTTGCATAGAGATACGTAATTACTAAACATAGTTTTTTTGCAGATTTTACATTTGTTCCTCTCCTCCTCAGGTAGAAAATAAAATGATTGCCCTTTTACATTTCTTCACTAAAATGGCATGGCACATTTTTAGCTACATCTTAATAACAATAATATGCCATTTATTTATACACTTTAAATTAATCATGCTGCAATAGTATTTATCTCTGTAAAAATCCTTTCTTAAAGAACAAAAGATAATAGCAGGTATCGATCTTTTTTAATATAGCAAGTTTTTCTTTTTATAATTCAATCTAATATCATGATTTACCGCTTGCTTTCACAGCCTCAGGTGGTCTCATAACTGAACACAAATAGTCAGCCACTTGAGGATGGGCTGCTGTTATCTTCTGCAAGGCAGTACTCATGCAGGGAATTTCCATCAATCTCTATGTGACATACACAGTATACTGCAATGTATGGTTCTTTGGGTAAACAAAAGAAATAAAAGACAAAAACCCAACTGATCAAGGCTATTGCAGATAACCTGGACAGGTGACATGAGAAATAATGCACCTTCTGTAATGTTTTACTGGCTCAGCTTGCAATTTTAGCTTTTCCTAGTTTGCCAATGTAAGCACTGTGGTTAAAGATACTATAGAAAACTTCCTATTGATAACAAGCAGCAGACATCTGTATTGATGGGTGAATTTATTCGCCAGGGTCGAATTCGCGGCGAATTCCCGCGATTCGCCGCTGAAATTTCGTCAAAATTCGAGTCGCGCGTCGTTTTTGACGCGGCGCGCCGAAAACGACGCAATGTGCGATGAAAATGACGCGACGCACGTCAAAAGAGTCTGCGACTCGTTTCGCAAATTTTTCGCCAATTCGAATCGCGGGAGATTCGCCCATCACTAGACATCTGGACAATGAATTGGTGTTTTGATAATGCCACCTTCCAAATTTACCCACTGAAAGGGAAGAACAAAATATTTTCCTCAGTTTCGCCTAGAAAAAAAAATCCCAAATACTTTAATGGATAGTAAAAAAATTTGTGTGGTTTAAAAAATGAAAAACAACAATTTTCAGTAAATTTGGAGAATTTTTTGCTGTTTTGCGATTTTTTTTGGTGAAGTAAAATGGGTCAGATTTGCCACCCTGCAACGAATGGGAGAGCGACAGAGGAGAAGGAGGAGAATGCGAGGGGAGGAAGGAAGAGGAGAGTGATGGAGGTGATGGTGACAGGAGGGAGGGGAGAACAATGGAGGGGTGGGTGACAGAGGGAAGGAAGGGGAGTAAAACTGAGGGGTGCAAACCCGGCTAGGGGTAGGCAAAAGACAATTTTAGAGGTAGCTGCCTAGCTCCCCCCTATTATTGTGCCATAGGCAGTTGCCTCTTCGGCCTACCCTTAGTACCAGTAACCTGTGAATTCCAGTGACATGACATTACTTCTATTACATTAATAGTAGCCTTAAATTATGATAATCCAGTTACAGAAAAACACCTTATCCAGAAAACCCCATGTTGTATACATTCCTAATAACAAATCCTACAACTATAGCTATATTCACTTTACTTTCTAATCCTATCAACTTCAAGGATGCTCGACCAACACTGAGTTAAAGTTACCTTGGGTCAATTATTTTCTATTTACTCCCCCATTCAAAAATTTTTTATACGTTGACTACTTTAAACAGTATATATTTTTTTGCTTTCTCAACAAATAATTTTTAAACCCCTTGCTTACAATTTAAATGTACTTTGTTTCAAATACTTTATATTCTGATAAAAGAAGCAAAAAGTTTTTAGTTAACAAGGTAGGCTAAAGGTCAACTGTATTGATATCCATAAAGAAACTCAGCAGATGTGCTGTAACTAAGGCTGTCTTTAGGTAGCCAGCTCTTATTGACTGCCAGTGGTAAGAATGTTGCTGCATTTGCCAACTGTGAAAAAAGAAACTCCTGTGGGATTCTAAGTTCAAGTTCATTTAAACCTTAACAAACTTTATATTTGAAATAATAATATCATTGGGGACACAGAACAGGATTAAGCTTCTAAATCTATTGACATTGATTTTGTCTCGGTCACGGATATACAGCATATACTTGGTAAAGATATTAAAACTATGCAATATACAAAAATAGCATTGGTTTTCCAATATTAGTCAACAATGCTTTTCTTACATAGGTCGTTTTTAGCTGAAACTTTAATTAACAACTTGTCGTTAGGAAAAGAATTTGGTAAAACATAAAATTAAAGTGGCTGTCGTCAGAAACAAACAAAGTGTAAAATTAGATTTTTTTGTATGTTTTTAAAGCTCACTCCCCATAATAACTCTGCAACAGTGCATTACAGATATTATGCTTATGTCAACATGTAAGGCTAGTAACTTGTTATTTCCAGTTGCTGAGGAATAAGTCAGCAACCTATAAATAAAGAACAATAACAATGGCGCTAAGGTGATTTCAAAGAAAGTTGTCCATTACACTGTCATTAATATGTCTAGTGCTGGTCATAATGAGTCATTAACTTTTGGCAGCTCTGTAGTACTCTAATAATTTATCAAAAATTCTGAATCCTTTTAAAGAATAGTCAATTTTTCCCAGTAATATATGTTGTTGTTATGCATTTGAAATCAGATTTTGACCAGAATAATTCAATGTTATTAAATTTCATATATTAATATCTATTATCGAGATTAATTAAAAAAGCATGACTGATGGCGGGTTGAGGAGAGAGGGGCAGAAGTATCCAGATAGGAAGCGACGAGTATCTGCACTATTTTCATTCAGCCACAGCAAAGCCCTTCCACCTGCCCTGAGCCCTCATATAGTTACAAGTTGTAGTATGACTGATAGTGGGGTGAAGAGAGAGGAGAAACATGTTCAGGTTATTATGGGTAGAGGTAACAAGTTGATACACACATTCTCCCTTTACCTTGTTAACAATGTCAGAGTCAATATCCCAAAGCACTGGCGGGTGTCCTGTCTACTTAACTGTCTGATGCAGGGAAAGCTCTATTAACAGTAGAATAGAAGAGCAGAGATAATGAGCAAAGGGTATTCTGAATTTTTTATAGATTGTATACCATGTATGAATCAATCAATCTTTTAATGAAGAACATTAGACCATTTTATTTTAGGGTAGTTCCTCTTCAAGAAACTGAAACACTGTACAGCACTATTTAAGTAAACTGAATTTGTATAAAATGTGAGAAAATAGTTGTAAAGATGGTACAATTTTACACAATGCCAATACCACTTAGACAACATTGGAAGAAGACAACCAAGGAATATGGTTCTGTTTTAATTCCTGCAGCAGCCTGCAACTGTTACTGTGATTCTAACAGCTTTGCTAGAGGAATGAAGGTCTTCATCTGGTGGATTTTATTACTCTTAAACCTTCCATTCATCTCAATAAATCTCTCCTGAGTGTTTTAATACTGCCGGTGAGCCAGTGGAGAGCTATGAAGGAAAATCTTGGTCATAAAGAAATACTGCATGACACATAACTCTGAAATACATTAGAGAAATGAGAATAGAAGCATGGTATGGTCTCCAGGATCTGTAGCAAATATGTATTTTTTTTTTAAACAAAACATGAAATGTACATAAATAAGATGTAAAAAAACTGTATACAATCAAAGGGCTAATATCCCGAATGCTGTTATACCTTGATGTACTGGATAACAATTTGTTTTAATAAATAAAGCATCACCTGTGTAACAGAAGTCATAGTAGGACCCCCAATTCAAATGTAGACAAATTTGGAGCCCTGCATTATGACATCTAAACAGATTATTATTGCTTTTGTGTATCAAGAAGAAAATATGTTTTAGAAAGAAATCACTGCTAATGTCTACATGTAGTTTCCCACTGGGTAAAGCTCAATGATTTGTGTATTCTGCACAATTACCACGCAAAATTCAAAAGTTAATGGGAAGCAATCCACGGCCATGCATAATTATAAGGCTACGCAGGAAAATGCAATGCAAATGCATTTTATAGTTTATCTATAGCCAAGTGTTTTTTATTAAATATATATTTCTGTTTACATCCAATCATTCTGGGAATATTTTTCTACTCAGCAACTGTACAGATGGTGGAATGTTATCTGTTGAGATTAGTATAACAAAAATTCCTCTTAACTCAGTGGAATGGCTTTTATTTTAAATGCAAGCAAGATGTGCAGTAGAAGGTTGTGACATTTACTATTTTAGGGAATTTATTATGCCTTTAAATGCAAATGAAAACTTAAATTGCTTGAACTTGAGATCTGGTAGCACTGGTTCAGCTCTGTATGTGTCCTTTAAGTCACAAACTCTACTGTTCATTTTCTTCGTAATGGTTTACCAAACTGCAATAGAAAATACATTCTTAAGAAACTTTATGTTGCTTATGATCCACAAGGACAACATCAAATACAAATGACAACCTTCTTCCTATAGAATAACAGTTGCAGTGTAGGTTGTAGGTATAACCTAACAGTGTAGGTTGTTACTTCTGTGTTATAAGGAAAGGTATTTATTGCAAAAATGTTATGTGACCAATCATTCAATGAATCAGTGGCCAAATGCAAGCAGTGCAAAGTGGGGGAATTTGGGAATTTTATGGACTCCCATGGAATTCCCAATGGAATTCCCATGGGATCTTTATTGAGTGCACCATGCACAACCCTGCTATTGGTGCTTTCTGTGGTTATCAACAGATATAAATACAGGGCCCTTTGATGGGCTCATTTATCAACACTGGGCAAATTTGCCCATGGGCAATTACCTATGCAAGTAGAACAATGAAAGTAGCATGGGTAACTGCCCATGGGCAAATTTGCCCAGTGTTGATAAATCAGGTCAAAAAGGCACAGTATTATACATTCATTTTTAATGTTCCACATTTGGACAGTACGATTGTAATCTGGAAGAAATACAGGCTATTGCAATTGCTAGATAAAATGCAATGCAAAGTGGTATAATAGCATGGCTAAAACAAGCATTCCTCTAATCTTACTTGGTCATATACTAATTCAATAATGCATGTTCAGATTTCTTCCCCTTTTTCTGTTGACAACAATGGCAAAGTACTCAAAAAAGATAGAATTTTGACAGACCGCTTTGCCAACAGGATAAATAGACACTATGTTTTTTGATTGGAAAATGATCCCATTTAGCCACTGGTTCATCAATGCTTGACTGAATGTAAAAGTGAGATTGAGAAGTTTCCCTAGGGTGCACTGCACTTGATGGGCTTGCTGTCAAATGCACCATTGTCAAAGTGACACTGCGACTGTAGATTTCCTTCTAGGAAACAATTTACTGCAGCCATTTGTCCTCACTCTTGTAAGTAAAGCTAGATAGTAGATAGAATAGATGGAGTACAGTTACATTTTCAGATACCTTATTAACCTATTAAAATCCGGCATTTAGTTGTTATATTTACTTAAAATTATTAAAAGGGAGAAAGAAAAAAAAAGATCTTTCCAAAACATGTCTGTGATATATGAAAATCACTGAACTCTGCAGTAAACAATAGATCTATTGCTCAATCACTCTTAAAAGCTTGAGACTAGACATTAATGCAGATTAGTGAGGTATTATGAATTTGTATTATGGTGTAATGTTTTTGTGTCTGAGACTGCAATGTGATATAATCACCATGACTCACGTACAAGGCAAATAGAAATTCAAGCTTTCATTTTGCATGATAATTGATCCAATCCAAGTGAAAATATCCTGTTTACACATTTTTCATTCTGAGAATTAAAAAAAAGAGCTGCGATTTTGATGATCAACATCTAAGTGTTATTCCATGAATAATTATTCTGCCACTTCCCTAGCACTTATACTGCATAGGTGGTTATATACAATTTTCTGTATTTTCTATCAATTATTTGTATTTTTCACTTAATATGTAGGGATGTGAAAATTAGACACCCTCACATATTTATAAGGCATACATAGTGCCACAGACTCTTACTATATTGATCTCTTTTTTGGTCAAATGAGTAGATCTTTCAACAGATCATCAGCAGGGAGGATTACATTCTCAGCCTTAAAGGGAAGCGGTCATGGGAAAGCATGTTTTTTTTTTTAAACGCATCAGTTAATAGTGCTGCTCCAGTAGACTTCTGCACTGAAATCCATTTCTCAAAAGAGCAAACAGATTTTTTTATATTTCATTTTTGAAATCTGACATGGGGCTAGCCATCTTGTCAATTTCCCAGCTGCCCTGGTCATGTGACTTGTGCCAGCACTTTAGGAGGGAACTGCTTTCTGGCAGGCTGTTGTTTTTCCTTCTCAATGTAACTGAATAGTACGCAGTCGAATATTGTTTTTACTATTAGATCTACAAGGCAGCTGTTATCTTGTGTTAGGGAGCTGTGATCTGGTTACCTTCTCATTGTTCTTTTGCTAGGCTGCTGGGTGAGGGAAAAAGAGGGGGTGATATCACTCCAACTTGCAGTACAGCAGTAAAGAGTGATTGAAGTTTATCAGAGCACAAGTCACATGACTTGGGGCAGATGGGAAATTGACAAAATGTCTAGCTCCATGTCAGATTTTAAAATGAAATATAAAAAGATCTGTTTGCTCTTTTGAGAAATGGATTTCAGTGCAGAATTCTTCTGGAATAGCACTATTAACTGATGCATTTTGAAAAAAATGTTTTTTCCCATGACAGGATCCCTTTAAACTGGCCATACATGGGCAGATAAAGCTGCCGATATCGGACGTTTTGACAGCTTATCTCCCCGTGTATGGGAGCTTCCGACTTGTCTTCCCAACCGATATCTGGGAATCGATCGGGAAGATTGGATTTCCTTCTGACCAACCCGTAAGAAGTCCATTACTCTAGTCGTAATCCGATCGTTTAGCCATAGGTCCAAACGTTCAGATTACCCCAATATAGCCCTGCCAGTTAGTTACATATCGGGGAAAGATCCACTCATTTGGCAATGTCACCAAACGAGCGGATCTTTGTATCTATGGCCAGCTTTATACAGTTCTTGCCAGTTGAGAATCTCCAGTAGCCCTGTATAAAGATCTCAGGGAAAGTATGTTTACCAATAGCTTCTATTGGTTTGTATAGTGTAATAGATATGTTAGACTCAGAAGGCTTAATTTTTTGTAAATCTCCTACATTAGGTCATGCAAGAAAACTTTATTGTCTAAGTAGAGACACTGCATGCATTTCATTAAATTCCAGAGTAATATTATTCAGCCATTTCTGATAATGAGGGGATTGAGATGTCATCTACCTGTCATAAATAAATAAATTCGCAAAACGCCAGTGAAAATTCCCCTGGCGAAAATGAGCTGGTGTAAAAAAAAAACCAGCCGCAAAGTCGACGCGCATCAAAAATGTGCTGCGACTTGTTTCGCAAATTTTTTTGCCAATTCACTAATTTTTCAGCAAAGCGAAACGGGGTAGATTCACCCATCACTAGTAAACAATGATTTGTGCATAGGTCCTTTCTCTGTAATAAAAGAAAATTCACAGAAAAATGCATTACATAAAAAGCACACATTTAAGTATTGATCTTTTAAGAATCCAACCCAATTTGATCTTGTGCATAATTAATACTTTTGATCTATATGTCAAGATTACACTGACAGGTTTCTGTGCAATGCTTTTCCCCTTTAAATACTACCCCTTTAAAGACTAGAAAGAATGTATCTGATTACTAATGATTCAGTGAGCAAACCGCAACACCATCAACACTTAGGGGCAGATTTACTATTGGTTGAATTCAAGGGTTAAAAAAAACCCTCAAATTCGACCATGTGAATAGGTGGGGATTTTAAAACAATTCGATTGGTCGAACAATCAAATAGCTAATATATGTTTATAATACTGTTTAAAGGAGTAGTTCATCTTTACATTAACTTTTAGTTTGTCTTTACTTAAACTTTAAGTTTGTTCTAGAATATCCTAGTTGTAGCAACTATTCAATTAGTCTTTATTTTTTATAGTTTTTGAATTATTTGCCTTCTTCTTCTGGCACTTTCCAGAGGTTGGTGACTGCAGCAGGCAAAAAAGAGACATGTAAGGATACAATATTATTGCTATTATTTATGTTTTAGCTTTTTATTTAGGCACTTTTCTTTTAATCTTTCAGTCTCATTCAAACCTCTGCCTGGTTGCTAGGTTAAATGAAATCCTAGCAACCAGATAGCTGCTTAAATTCTAAACTGAAGAGCTGTTGAAAGAAATATTATATAAAGGTAGTAGTACACAAAAGAACAAGTATAAACATTGCAATTATATAATGACAGCCCCCCTTAGTACCATCCTGTGGCTTCTCAGAATATCAGACTATAGCACACAGAATTCACTGCCAGCCCAGAGCATCTAGAATACTTGCCGATGGTGTCTGTAATCTAAATTACCTGTAGTAATCAAGATTTAACATTGGCTGCTCTATTGTACAGTATACTTAGAAACAAGTAGTTTTGATTAATAAGCAGAATTCCAGCACAGTGAGTATTCATCTGCATATATGTAGCCTTTAACTATTACATTCTAATCATTTCATAGACTCTTTGCTTATTTATTTTAAATTAAAAACATTGACATGAGCTCCGGGAACATTATTATGTATGTGGACAGCTGTTCACCCAAATTACAAAGAATTTTATTGAGTATGAAAAGTGAATTCAAGGCAATCTGCTTTCATAACTTACTACTTATTGCACATCTCTTCTCCAAGCCTCTAGGCTCTGATGTGCAGTTTTGAATTTAAACAAGACTAAAAATATGATAATAGTGAGCCATTATGATTTGTTCTTGCCTAGTTATACTGAGAAACAGGGGATTTGGCAATATGTTTAAAACGTGAGCTAATCATTGAATCATACACAATATCCCTTTAACGATACAACTTCATTGAATCAGCACATTTGTGTTTGCCAGTATTAAATTAAATTACATCAAAGTTGACTTCATAAAGTATGTTCTGAACTCTATTTCATTTGACATCAGTGTGCCTACAGTATAGTTTCAGTATTGAACCATAAGTAGGACTTATATCCTATAAATGCAAGTTGTGCACTTTGTGGATTCCATCTTTTATGATTGAGATGAGTCACAGGGAACAAAACAATGCTGTGACAGTTGAAGACTGATGTGGTTTTAATTGCAATATTATATCTTCAATATGATTAGCAGCTGTGTTTTTATTTTCTATGTTTATTACTCCCAGGGGGAAATAATCTAAAGTATGGTAAAGTAAGGCTGGTACAGAATGTGTGGCAGGTCCTATTCTAAGTACATGTTTTTGGAAGTTTCGTACCTGTAGGCACATTGGAGGAGAAGCCTTGATGGGAACCAGGAAGCAGGAGGATGCTTAGATTAGTGATGGGCGAATTCATTTCGCAAAAATTCGCTGGAAAATGAGTCGCGCGTAGTTTTTGACGCGGCACGCCGAAAACAATGCGACACGTGTCAAAAGCGTGCCGCGACTCGTTTCACGAATTTTTCGCCAATTCACGAATTTCTCTGGAAATTCGAGAATTTTTCGGCGAATCTCGGGAGATTCGCCCATCACTAGCTTAGATCACAGAAGGAGAAAGTACAGACAGGCAAGAGGAACAGAAGGTGCTGGTATTATTCCTCTTCTGGTCAGTGCTTGTTGGCAGTTTTCCGCCCATCAGTACCAGATGGGAGATAATGGGGTTATTTTATTATTTATTACAGCTACATGTGGAGGATTGCTTGCCAAGGGATAGTCTTTAAGTTGCATTATAAATACAATAAGCCAGTTGTTTATTTGAGTTCTCTGTGGGTCTGGATCCTCTGGGATTTCAGTTGCCTGCCCTACATACCCATCCAGTATGACTGAGGCGGATGGCTGGCATGGTAAGAAGCCCATTATGAGTCATCTAGTTTATCTTTATAGTGAGTTAATGTAAGTTCTTAACTATTCTAGGTTTGTATAGATATATAGATATACTTGTTAATAAAGTGTTGGTCGTTATTTTTCCATTTCAGACGGGAGCAATTTTTTTGTGGTGTTGTACAAGTCAAGTGGAGTGGAAACAACATAATTGCAGTAAAAATATGAACTTCAACATCAATAATTTAGCCACTCTTTTTCTCATACCATATTTTTTTCTTGGTACCATTCCATCATGGGAATTTATATGTATATTGCAGTACAATACAGGCATTTCAGTTTTGATAGAATCTTACATTCGGACAAGCTGGTAGTTGATTGAAGATGGCAAAAAAAATCTCTTTGCGGATACTGCTCTAGTCAAAACAGTGGCGTAACTACCGGGGAACCTCATTCATACCCGCCAATGACAATCATCCATTTCACATTCTAAAATAACAGTTTAGCACTAAGATAATATATCATATGGTATTAGCAATATTGGCAGTCAGCTAATTTAGCATCTGGTGTCTGGTGTCCCAAAGATGTGGTTGTCAACTCCAATTCCCCCTCCACAGGAGATTGTTCTAGTTAATGCTATGCTTATGAGACAATATAAGATGGGATGCCACCAGTGACATATGCATGGACTGCTATGTAGCTAATCTTATGTCAATAACTATATTAGGGCTATAAGGATAATAAAGAAGACTGTAACTATGCATCTGGAGACAATGGTAGCTAAATCAGTAACACTGAAGGGTGAGGCCGGTACCTTCCCCACAACTGTGTATGGAATGTTTCAGCACATGTGTCTTTAAAAAAACAATATTTTACACATGATTTCAGCAGTGTAATCCATAATTTCTATTCACAGGGAAATAATGAGAGAGAGATTTTCCAAAGTTAATTACACCACACTCATATAATTGATTTTGGCAATGAAGGGTATGTTTATAGTTTCAAGTATAACAAAAATCATGACTCATAAATTCCATCATGAGAGGTGTTATTTGTATGAATCCAATGCCAAGTTCCAGATCAGAAAAATGTATGTGATTTTTAAAGTACATATGAAAAACACCATAATTAATGTTTGAAATAATTAGGATACATTTTTTGACATAACCTATAAAAACAGTTTACACATTTAGTTAACAAAAATGAAAGTTATTGCTCTTTACACATACATAAAAACATATATAAACACACACATATATATATATATATATATATATATATATATATATATACATATATAAAAAAGGCTCGCTCTCACAGGACTTACAAATGAAGATACTTGTCATACTGGCTCTGTGATGCCTGTATAATTACCCTGCATGGCCAGTAGTTGGTGCATCATCTACTGGCCATGCAGGGCAATTACACAGGCATTGCAGTGCCAGTATGACAAGTCTATCTTCTGAACACAGCAGACTCCAGGTTGATAATATATGCACATCAAAACTTAGATCACAACAAAGGTACAACTAGCGACTCTAAACGTGAAGACTATTCTGCTAGTTGTTTTTGTGTATATCACACGTGTCTACGTCACGGCTTCATGAGTAGTGTAATTTTAAAATCAGCCATTATCAATATAATTGATTGTTTATATAAGTATATACAGTGTTATGTTTGAGTACTGCTAGAATTGAGACACTTCTACTAACAAATTTGTTCAGACTTCTTTGATATTATGATTGCTTGATATGCTACATACAATTACTTTGTTCCAACATTGCTGTATCCAGTGTCTACTGATAGGAACCACTATGATTTAAATGGTTGCATTCATTTTGTTTAAGCACTTCGATAAAGGCTGTTAGCCAAAACTTTAGTTGTTTTTGCAGGTATGATAACAATTATGCTTGTTTGTATTTTTTGATATATACACACTGAAATCCTGTGCCACCTCATATAAAGAAAAGTAATTGTTTGTGTTTCTTTAAAGAAAGCTATGACAGCTTGGTATGTATTCAATATTAACACCCAAGATGAACTCTTTACTCAGTTTTATTAAAAAAAATAATATGCACATGTTCAATTGCGAAAATGACTAGAGGAATACATCAGCTTTGTTTCAGTGATTGAGAAAGTAGGTCAAGCAGAACTAAATTAAAGGGCAAAGATTAAATGGGCCTGCAACCAAGAAATTCAGACTTCAATACTTCATCACACCTCAAAGCACAGCTATGTCGCAAACTGAACTTCGATTAATTCTGAAGTCATTTATATTCAAAGCAAACTTTCATCTGTTATTTTTTCCTCCAGCTTTAAAATGAGGGGTGGTTTTTTTTTCTTATTATAATGTGGCCTTCATCTATGGCTTATATGTATTTTTTAGCCCCTGAATAAAAAATTAGTAAGTAATAAACAAACAACATAGAAGACTTTCATGAAGCATAGCTTATTTCAGTGGAAAAATAGGTGTAGAGGATTAGTGTGTCAATTGCATTAGATAAACCAGCTTCATTTTTACATACTTGAGCACATAATTGACTACAGTGCTTGGATTCTTGTGATTAATTGGACAGGGAAGTCAACTTTTAAAGGCATTTGCAAGGTGATGGCACAGGTTGAGATATTACACAAAATTATATTCCTTGATTCATGGGAGCACACTGATCAGTTCTCAAATTCCTACAATCACTTCAAATGCAATCAGTTGACTTCTACATTTCTGAATACACCAAAGAAGTACACCTATAATTAAAGGTATTTAGTGCAAAGTTGACCTTTTTGCACATTGTGGGACATGAGTATGGCATATGAATATTATGATGGAAACCGGTCCTTCCTAGGAAAGAAACTAATGGTATATCTTGGTGACAGTGGTTGCTCTATAGTAGTCTCCCTTCCCAGTCCCTCCATTACTTTAAACCATGCATACCAGGCCCACTAAAAAAGTCACTCTACTTGTAGTTGACATGGTTTGGTGAATGCAGATATTTTACTGCAAAATAATTTAATGTACTATGCAGCAGCAGAACTAGTACTGAACATGCCTCTCTGATGAGTTTATATTGTTTATGACCTTGTATATATAATAGGCAGATGTTTACACTGGTCATTAATTTA
Source organism: Xenopus borealis (assembly GCA_024363595.1). Classification (NCBI taxonomy): domain Eukaryota; kingdom Metazoa; phylum Chordata; class Amphibia; order Anura; family Pipidae; genus Xenopus; species Xenopus borealis. The sequence goes on along the minus strand of CM044431.1, from coordinate 79,625,625 downwards.
CTGGTGTGAACAGGAATCTTTAAGGGAAAGAATATTGGCAACCCCCTATTTTTCAAAAGCCATTATAGTCAAATGTAATTATAATGTATAACACATACAACAATGTATAATTAACCTGTCCTCTCCAATAACTAGAATGAACAAAAACCAATGAATTACCAAGAATATAATGGAATATTTAATATGCATTGCAATATTTTGTTTACCTACTTGATAAATAGCCACTGCAGTGTTTAGTGGATACAAACTTTCCTTATAACTCAGCATAGGAATTTATTAAAACTGCAAGCTCAGAATATTTCTTTCAAAATCACTCCTGTGGGGGTTTGTCTAAAAACAGAAAGTTTTCTTACAGAGCCATCTTACAGAGAAATCGACTGCATAATTTAAGGATATTATACCCGATAACCTAATATTTTGTGTTAAATATCTCGCCTCTATCATATTTCCAATAAAATAAACTCTTGGAATGGGGATATCTATTTAAAAGAAATAAAGTATATTATCTAATAATGTGTATTTTGTGAATCTATGTCCCTGCATTTCCCATTCTGCTTTGATCTGATATAGCTCAATGTGACAGTGAGTGTATATGTATATTTTCAGAAAAAAAACATGGTAATTGTTATGTTGCATTGGGCTGAATATTTCTCAGCATGACTGAATGCTGCAAATCCATGTGCCAACCACAAAATATGTGACACTGGTTGTAAACGGAACACTAGTAGTGATGGGCGAATTTATTCGCCAGGGGCGAATTCGCGGCGAATTCCCGCGATTCGCCGCTGGCGAATAAATTCGCGAAACAGGCAAAAAATTTCGGCAACAAAAATTCGCCGCGCATAAACGAGTCAAGCGTCGTTTTTGACGCGATGCGCCGAAAACGACGCGACGCGTCGGAAACGCCGCGACGAAAACGACGCGACGCGCGTCAAAAGCGACACGCGTCAAAAACGACGCAACGCGCGTCAAAAACTACGCGTGACTCGTTTCGTGAATCGGCGAAAAATTCGCAAATTTCTCCTGAAATTCGCGCATTTTTCGGTGAAGCGAAACGCGGCCGTTTCGCCCATCACTAAACACTAGCATGAAGTCAGTGATGGTGAATTTAGAGGCATAACGTGATAAATGCTTGCCCATCTGACTTTTAGTTTATGTCAATATGCCAAGAATATAGTCGAGGAGACTGGCTAGTGAACACTGTAAAAGAAGATAGACTGACTTGTATTCTGGTTCAGCTGTGGTGCAAATCATCTGTGGTTCATCTGGGGTGAACCTAGGGATAGGTCAATCAGACCCCTGCTGATCCACCTTATTCTGTCACCCCAAGTGGATAAGCAAAACAACTAAAAGTCTAAGGACTCCATTAGACAACCCCCCACAGGAGCATCTGACAAAGAGCATGGGTTCCCAAGTGCCCATTGCTCTGGAACTGGTCTTAAATGGGACTGTTGAAACATCTGCTGCTCTGCCATTACATATCAGCATGATGTAAAACATGAAAATCATCTAACTGTGATTTTCATTAAAAATTAAATTACATCTTTCTGGAAAACAGTTTAGTAATTAAGGGAGATGGCATGAGGACAACCAGTGCTGGTTACCGCAATGCCTCCTACCTGTTGGAGCTGAGAGTTGCCACTGAATAGTATACAGGTGATTCCCATTCTGAAGAACAAACTGTTTAAAAAAGCCTCTATTTTAATAAAATCATAGTTATGTTAGTGGTGCCAAATGTTTACCTATTCATTGTCTCTTTTTCTTTATCATAATCTTCTTTTTGTTGAGTCCGCCCCTATTCAAATCTAATTCTGGCATTCAAATAAATACATGGCTGTTAGGTTTGGCAAGGCTAGCAAGCAAATCTCACTCTAAATTCCAAACTTCTAAACAAAACTTCATCTCTTTAGTTGCAAACTCCCTATTGGACAAACAAGAGTATACTGCTGCATTGAGCAAAATTAATTTTTCTCTAAATATATTTTGTTGTTTTATGTGGTAAATAAATCAAATAAAATAAATAAATCAAATGGATAAATAAATCAGATGGATATTACCATCTAATACCTTCTGTTTTTATTAACTTAATGTATTGCATATGTGAATTACTTCTATATTTGTATTTCTACTAAAGATGTAATGAAAAACATTCACTATTGTGTTCCTTAATCAAGTCAGAGTCAGTAAGGACCATATGATCTTCCAAAGGACCAAGGCAGGGAACATTCCAGGCAAATACAAACACACAATGATGTTGCGCATGTGAGCTCTGTTTCTATTCAGCATTTAATGGAATTCAAAAGATCCAGGCCAGCAACAGAACATCAATGCATTTTACTTTGCTTTTAAGTGGCAGGCACAAAAGATTGGTTATTCTTCCTAATAAGAATCAATAAAAACCAATACACTGTGCTTCACAATGTAGGACGGTTTCTGCCTTAGCCAGAGAAGTAGCAGAAAATATTATAATGACATCCTTTTGTAAAGGTCACTTCAAAACTACTGTTTTACATTCGTTCTCTGATAAAGAAATTAACTTTTGAAGAAGACACAGGTCGTATGAAATATCAGATTAACCTTAAACAGTGAAATGTCTTATTATTTTGCAGTATATTCAAAACTTGCTGGCAAAAATTACTATCTTTATGCCTCAGAGGCACGGTCAGAACAGTAAATTGTAAGCAGTGATCCATATGCATCTGGGCTGTAATACTGGGCAGAATGCACTTATACATGTGATTCTGGAAGAAAGACATTTTGTGACATTTTTGGTTTATTGAAAATGGATGGTCATAATTGCCACACATATATTGTTATCACAAGGACACTTTTCTGTGTAACCCTTTAATAATGCTACTGTACCTATAAACATTTGAATTCACATCTAGCTGGAGTGTATTCTTAGTTGTTATAAAGATTAATAGCTTTAGGAACCTATTGAGGCCAGTTTGCAAGGAATAGAAACATCTTTTTTTGTTTTTTTTTTATTCAGCAAACAAGATTGTCAGTATACAAAAAGTAAATAACTCAATAAGTGACTTACTAAATAAATTATTTAAATGAATATCACTGCAGTAGAACATTTCCTCAATTTTAGTGATACTACAACGAATATAAAGATGTTTGAAAGTATTAAACAAACATTCCAGGTATGTATGACCCTTCGTTTTATTAAGGTGAGAACATTTTCCAGCTATAATCACATGCATCTCCTTTAAAGTTAAAAGTTGCTATTATAAACTCTTACAAAAGTTAATTTCCCCTAGACTCTCCTTACTCACAAGGATGAAATCACAATGTTTAAACTAACTGCCACCCACTTTCATTTTTAAAGTCTGCTTCTCTCTTTCAGACTCGTATGTTTCCTATCAGGTTGAAGGTTGGATATGGAGTGCAGGTCAGGTAGATGACCAGTGAATGAAATCTGACCAGGTCTCTACTACAGCTACTGTTGTATTTCTAGGTTTCCATTGTTATCCAATGCAAAATTAAAGAAATTTCAGGAACAGATGTGACTACCAGGAGAAACAAGATGTTCTCAGGTGTCACAACCAGGAGAAACAAGTATGTATCACAGGAAAATGTTATATGTACTAATGTGTACTAATAAAAAATAATTAGGTGTCTAGATCTAAACATTAGCCCAAGTACATAAATCACAGATTGAAATACATTTTAGTTTCTGGATCTATCCTAAACCTTTGCTTTCTGTACAATAATTATAATCCCTTTATAAAAGTGTTCATATATTAACAAATTTTTAGTACACTTAACATTACTTTTTATTGAACCACATTCTAATTTTTTTTTATTTTTACATGAAACAACAAAGAAATTAAACATTCCAGAAACTTCTGCTTTTAATGTCATTTTCAACAAGACAAGAGGGATTTTAAGATTCAAGGACAACTGACATCTTTCCATACTAATGAACACACTTAGGAGGTATGAAAATGCACATTAAGGGGAAGACAGTAGTACATTAATAGCTTGTTATTAATTTGCTTTAGATGTATGTTACAGATCAATACCTCATTATAGAGTCAGTCAATTGCCATAAACAGCTCAGAAATTAACAATACAGTTGGCTAATTGTTTTATATGGTAGTTTGTTTTTTTTACTGGTCGTTAAGAGATTGCAGATACACCTTAGCTCTCTTTAAATTATATTGTCAGCTTAAGAAATATAACATTATCCTTGAGGGTTCATTTATAGGTTTTTTACTAGTAAATTAGCAACATAGAATTGGTTCAATTTATTCACATTTGACATTTCAGGTGGGAATTCACACCTCTCATCCAATTTAGTGTCATGGACAGCATCCCTATTCTCACTGGAGCTGTCATCGTGGAGAGTAGCCTATGAGTTACCATGGATTTTTGTATGTAAAGAACAATATCAAAAATATGAACACAAACTTCCCATGTTAATGTTGTTCATTAAATATTTAATATACTACACATTTTTATTGGTAAAATGAATGTTTCAGTAAGATATTTCAAACCACTAACTACACTGAGCACCCACAAACACTCACTCATTTTGGAATCTTCCCACAGCGTGTGGATGGAAAGAGGGGTGTTTTGTGGTATCAGAGGTCAAAAACTCCTGTAAAGTAATAGCCATGTTGCTACATTTCCTAGTGTTTTATACATGGCAAAGTGAATGTGATACAAAGGAATGGTGAGAATAGTGGTAAAGGACAAGACTATTTCTCTGCCATTTCCAAATGACCATGCATTTGAAAATCTGATATAAAATGTTATAAAAAGTAATAATAGTGATAAATAAATTCTGAGCTTCTCATAAGCAAAATAAATGTTGCAGCATATTCATTCATGATTCATACAAATGTAAACATCTTATTTTAACAACCTTTATAAATATAAGGATGACGCCACTTGGATTTGTGTGTTATCTAAAGTTACCTTAACTCATTTAATGCATTTAACCTTTTCTATTAGCATACCAAAGCACCATTGTTCACAATGGTGAACACTTTAATTAGATGTGCTGCTGTGACGCAATTTTCTGTGTTAAATTGGATGAGTGGTATATCTGGGTTTAGTTATTCTGTGTCAAACACACAAACCAAAGTGGCTTCATCTGTATGTAATGAATAGATTCTGGGAGATTAGTCGCCCCAGCGACAAATCGCCTTTTCCTCAGGGTGACAATCTCCCCAAACTGCCTTCTCCCTGCCCTCCACCCACTAAAATGATTCAAGCTTCATTCGAAGTTTCAACTTTGGGCAACTTAGAAATGTGAATTGCCGTGTGTGAATTGCCACAAGTGATTTTCATTTTAGTGGGTGGAGGGCAGGGAGAAGGCAGTTCAGGGAGAGTGTTGCCCCAAAGAAGAGGCAATGTGTCACTGTGGGGACTAACCTCCCCGAATCTGCTCATGTTGACTGACCTTCAAAAAGCATTCTGATACCTATAGCTATCTGTAGGAACACAGCCGCAATAATCAAAACTTTATGATGGTCCAACCAATATGAATCTGGCTGCACTGTACCTTCCATCATAACCTAATAGATATTCCTGATCTACAACAATTATTCTACATATAGGAGACATTAGGTTGCCTATAGCTTCAGGAAAATAGGAACATCAAACATGGAACATAAGTCTTTAATTAACAGGGCTGTGTCTCTCCTGTTTACCCCATGTAGAGAGCAACATTTGATAAAGAAACCTGCATACTAAAATGGGAGATTATATAAGATCTGCTTCAAATGGGCCCACTATACAAATGATCTGTGAACCCAGACAGCAGATTATTTTATGTTTTCAAGCTGCTGCGGGTATTCCTACTGCATGATGGCAGGGCAATTTAGTAAAAAATGAATAAATAATTAATCGTAAAAGGGTAGTTCACCTTTAAATTAAAGCCAGATAAAAGGCTATGTAATAACAAAAAGACCCCCATATATAAGAATTTAAGTGGCAGAAAACAAACCAAAATAATACAAAACATTGGGAAAAAAACAGAACAGAAAAAAGCATCTATAAAGTTGCATTCTTCAAGGTAACCTAAAGGTGAACTTTCTTTTATTTGCCAGCAAGGCCATTATGCCTAATAATCATGTGACTTTTTGATACAACCTTCATTGGTTTATTGCATTCACTAAGCCAGTTAGTTACATGAACAATGGACTAGATAATGAAAAGAAAATATTTGGCAAGGACTTTATCTAATGTATGGGAACATGTTTTACTGGACATTGGAGGCATGGAGTATAAAAAGAAAACATCTGGGGAAGCCCAAGGCATGCTTAGGCTGATTTATGGGAACAGGGAGTTATATAGACCACTAAGGGTTATTAATAAAATAAAAACAACAAAGCTAAAGTACATTTTAAAACACAACGGACATTCATGCTAATGCTACTAAACACAATGAGATGCATGAATAAAATGAAAGAAAATAGGTGTAGAAAGGAAAGTCTTCCTTTATCAAAATTACTTTGGGGACGATTTACGAAATTCACGTGAAATGATCGAAGTTAAATCGAATTCGATCGAATACCGATCGTACGAATTTTTCGTGAAATCAGATATGCAAATTTGGCCTCTTCGATCATCGAATATCGAATAGATCGAATAGATGGAATGATCATTCGATGATCGAAGGAATCAACATTTTTAATTTATTCGACTGCCTACTTTTTTCGGATGACGGTGATTTCACAATTTTTCCTTGAAATTGAACGATCGGTATCCGATTGTAAAAATTGATCGAGAAATTGTATTGAGAGCAAAATGATAGCCTAAAACAATTCGATAAGCATTCGATGGTCGAATGCTAATCGAATTGCGAATTTGGTTGAGCTAATTTCTGGGAATAATAGTAAATTTGCCCCTATGTGTTCAGTTCTGGTACAGATAGTTGTATAGTTACTGAACAAGGAATGGATTCATATAATCTTTACAAATGTTTAATATATTTGTAAACTTATTGTTATGAAAACAAAGCAAAACAAATATCAGTATGTTTATTCCTGCGATTGTCTACTACAGATTCATGCTTTCATATCAGTAATGTAAGATGTCCTGATTGCTAATATCCTGATTCATATTTGTCAGTGTCAGAGAGTAAGTGCAGTGTATCATGTCAGAAAGTCTGATTTTTGTTTCATATTTTAGTTTAAATAGAAGCTACTGTAATTCTTAATCCATTATTGGCTGTAACAAATACAAGTTTTAATTCCAATAGGCAATCATGAAATGGTGCTGACAACTTATGAAAAACTTTACAGTAATGATAAAATAAACAAAGACTTCAAAATGAAACTGGAAATCAGCAATAGCAGAGTTAAGAAAATGGTGACTTTTGGCTTGTATGTGGAAACACACGTAGCGCAGAGGAACATCTGCCAAAGATAGTGACTGACGATTTAATTTTCTGTTACATTGGCTCCAACAGTGGCCCTGCAAAATGCTCTATGTATGGGCAGAAGAAGAATGAATGAACTGTATATATATATATATATATATATATATATATAACTATATATATATAGTTATATTACATCAAAAGCTAATTTTTTTTAATTAACTCAATAAGCAGTGTTGTCTGCACCTGATATATATTCATAACTCTTTGTAAAAAGGTTGAACAGCTAGAATTAACTCAGTCTAGTAAAAAGAAATATATAAAAATCTTTATGTTAAAAATCTTGCCTAATATCCTATAAGTCCCACATTCCACATTTTTGAGTAAATGGAAGCACTGTACATAGGGTTTAATCAGACACCGCATTTTAAATTTGCTCCTGGGTAATTGGTTGTAAAATATCAAATGATTACTACACATAAGAAAATGAAAAAAAAAAAAAAAAACAAATTGTGCAGTTGTAAAACTTTGCCCTGTAGTCTCTCATTACATTCAATAAATAGCATCGCTCCCAAAGAAGGCATTTGTTTTATTGAGTAATTTCACAAAGATATAATAAACTGGCTGTAAAGATGAAGATGCTGCAGCAGATTATAGGTAAACATCTGACATCCAGAATACTAATGTACAAGGAAATATCAGCATTAAGCGTGATAGGAAAAGGCCCAAACCTTGCATTCTAAGTAGGAGCCCATAATGGGATCAAACACTGGTCAATGCAAGACTCCACAACAAGTATCAAGAATTAGTATTTGCAACATCCTGGCATAGAAAGGCATCTTTACAAAGGGAGTTTGTTACTGAAATCCATAACCATTATGCTTTTTTTTTCAATAAATGATAAAGCTCTAAGCATTCTGATGTACAACAACAATCTCAAGTCAGTGGGATACTGAGAATAACTTATAGCAGCTTGCAATTGATAGTGACTCAATAGAAGCAGTCCAGGTTAGAAGCCAGTATTCTAACATACTACAGTACATGGGGTACCACTAAATTTATACTGCTACAAACAACAAACCTGCATCTTGATTGGAAGTCTTATTTCAGTCCAAAACAAGAAGTTTCAAAAGCCAGAGGTAGAAAATATTGCCACCAATATTACTCACAGAATATGGTTTAAATTGTATAGTTATGGTTATATTATACAGTATTTAGCAACCCCACTGCAGACATTAATACTCAAGTAAATCATTGTGTTTAATTTCTGAGCAACTCTTGAAGCATCACAATGTTTGACTCCTAACACACTGTGCAGAGCCAGAAGGACAAATCATTTTACTTTCCAAGATTGCCTATATTTGCATACTAATAAAATGTGAGTCCTTGTGCTGTGAACTTGCCCCAATTAACAATTCTATCTCAGAACCTAAGGTTTCCAGGGGACTTATAAGACGGGTGAAATGCTGAAGTAAATTTCCCTCTGGAAACAAAAACACTAATGGAGTTTATCACTTCTATCATTAACTTAATAAAAAAAGCTCGAGGCACTAGTCTGCATCACTTTGTAACAAAAAAAAAACATTTTCCACTATGAAAGAAATTTCCTCATTTCAATTAAGCGTTTTCTCAAATGTATTCCACAGACTAACCTGGGAATGACTCTGCAGTCACCATTATAATACTATACAATATACAGACAGGCAGACAGGCAAAATATAGCTAAAGTGAGAGAGATAGATGATAGGTTAGATTAGATTAGATAAAATAGATAGATAGATAGATAGATAGATCTCTGCACACAAAGGCTCAAATGCTTAAGTAGATGAGAAAAGTGGCTCAGTGTTTGTGAGTTTAAAAGTTAAACCAAAGCTTTTAGAAATAATATCTATAATAGAAACTTGAATCTCATGTTGTTAATTATGTAGAGAGTAATGTACCCCCTGTTGTAAAAATATGAAAAGTCACAGAGGAGTTACAGAACATATAAAAGCATGAAAAGGCACAGAACTGCTGGAAAAGAATGGAAGGGTCGTATTAAGTATACACACAGGAGCCTATTTATTATGGTGTGTAAAACAAACAGCAATTGAATACTCGAGGCATTCAAAGGTAGTAATATTTTGTGTACTTATAAAGCTTTGTATTGATTTTAGGCAATGGTGTAAAATGCAATAACTTAAGGGGTTTTTTTTATTACTTTGAATGAACTTGAATGAACTCACAACTTAAATGGTATCTTATTTAAGAAAAAATTTGAATCGGAAAAACTTCAGTGAGTTTGAGTTGTAAAACCTGAAAACTCAAATTAATCTAATTTTTGTTGGGAAAAACTCTTGAATTATTTGAGTTTTCAGGCATAACCCCCTCCAATACATCGAACATCATTGAGGCTATTAACATCTTCAAATGGTTCAAGGGACCTCTGCCATTGACTCCTCAATGACCTCATCAGGCTTTAGATGGTGTATTTTCAGATTCAAGTTAGAAATCCAGGGTCGTTGGAATAATTAATCTCAAAAAAATTCAAGCTTTTCTTTTAACCCAAGTTTTGACCAAAAAAAATCAACTCAAATTTTTGTGGAAAACACAAATGGAACCTTAATAAATACCCCCCTAAAAGTGCTATGTAAACAAACTGCGACTATTCAGTAGTGATATTTATGTTTATTTTTTTACCCAACTATTTCCTCTGGAACTTGCTTGCCCTTAGATTTCTCCCATTGACTTTAACTGATTATGCCAGTTCGCAAGTGGTTTAAAAGAATTCAGTGATAGGGCAGTATTACAGGGTGTGTGCAGGGCCGGATTTACATAGCAGGGGCCCTTAGGCCCACTGCCATTTGTCACCCCCATACTCTGCCCTTTATTCATAAATTTTCATCATCAGGAGCAATGGGGATTGGCGCATGGGAAATTTAAAAAAAAACTATAGTATCTCCTACGTATCCCTAGTGTTTCTGAGCCAATGTGGTCATGGCTGGGCAGCATGCTGCCCCCTAAAATCTTGCCACCCTAGGCCCGGGCCTAGGTAGTCTTTCCACAAATCCAGGCCTGGGTGTGCGTGTAGTTGAAGTTATAGCAGAATGCACTTTATTAAAGAATTCAATTTGAGTAAATGGTCATACTTTAAATCAATGATCCCCAAACAGTGGCTAGCAAGGAACATATGGCTCACCACACCCTTTCCTAAAAGTAGATAGCCATTTATAAATGTCTCTATTGAAGGCAAGTTATAACAAGATTAAAATACAAGTTTATTTCCAAAAAGAGCCTTCTGCAGGCTGGCAGCACATATTTGGCAACACTCAAGGCTATCACAATATGTGGTGATAGTCTATATACTGGAGTATTTTTAGTATTGTTAATTATTATAAAATGCCAAATTACTTTATCAGAAAAAAGGAAGCATTTAGGCAGTATGATAAATTTTGCATTTTATTTTCTTTAATAAAACTTTGGTATAATGATTTGTAGTGATGTTCAAATATTATGTAGCTATAATTGTTATATTTGCATAACTGTACCATGCTGATGGCCAAAATAAGTTTATTGTATTATATTAAACCAGCCAATTAAAAAATATTTTTCCTGGTGTTGATTGCTTGATTGTAAAATGTATTTTATTGCCCTAGTAGTTATGTGTACATACTTTACTGCTCCCAGGAGAATAAATGGTTTATTACATAAATGGAAGCAATATTTTACATGCATGCTTATTAACCTTTTACTATACACAAAACAGACAGCAACATTATTATTCTCATTAAGGAAAGGTAGTGAAAGGGGATGTTTAAGCCTTAAATCATTTTTAATAATAAATGTCTGCCATGTCTGCAATTGTCATATTTCTTAATCCACTTTCAATACCATCTAGTTAAGTTTCATTCTTAGAGTGACAAGGTAAAACCGTGTTGTCCCATTTTAATTAAAAAAAATGCATTCTTAGCTTTACCAAGTAATTTATTTTTAAATAGTTGTCTCTCATATAAGCAGTAACCTTGCCTACAAAGCATTAAATACTTTAAATATATTAGTTTTTTTTTAGTTTTTTTGCTTTGGTGTATTTATAAAGGGAAAAACACCTAATTTTAGTATTAAGGCATTGTTGCCTACACAAAACCATCTGTATATCATATGGTTGTGCTCCTTTTCCACCTAATAAAGGGTCTAACACACAATAGCCAATCTGTTCATGCTTTTGTAAAGAACAATTTGATTTAAGGAAACATACGTTGTATGCCATATCTTAACAATGAAATTAATCTCACGGGATTTTCTTTATAGCTGACCTAAAATATGTTAACATCTGCCAAGACAACAAGTTCATTGGTTAGCCTTGCTGCCATACAGAGCAGTGATCCTAAGTTTGAATCTTTGAAATTTTGAAGAGTTTATTCCTCTGGTAATGTGATTTCTTCCAACATTCTAAAAATATACCGGCTGCATAAGTGACCATAGTATATTTCAATGAGCTAGAGATTGTAAGCTCCATTGGGACAGAGATAGTAGTGAATGATGTATAATCTGTATAAAGCACTGGACAATATATATATTTATGTATATAAATAACAAATATTAAGGAAGGTGCTTTTAGTAAGAGCTTTCTGGCATATAATATTGTACAAGTATGTAAGATCCCTGCTTATGACATCATACAGGTTATAACATCTATGACAATGCAAATTTTTACATTTCCGAAGCTGCAGTGGAGATCTACAGCAGTCAAAATGTCTAAAATGGATTTCTGAGCAGCGTTTCTTTGTCACTGCCTTTGTCCACAATGGAGTAGTTCTGGTTAATGGAGATTTCAGGTGTCTAGACTACCAAAAATCTGTCAAAATATCTAATGTGTCACAGGCCTAAAGTTCTTCTAAACTAAAATATAGTGTATGCCAGTGTAGCTAGTGATGCTGAATGCATAACTATGGCTAAAATTCAAAAGCATAAACTTTTAAGTGCTGATGTCTTTTTAATTTTTCATGATCATTAAGAGGATTAAGGATTTGTATATATGCAACAGACCAAAGAGATCTCAAGCTATATAAACTTTCTAATAATATATTTTATATTCTATTTCTCCATCTTCTACTTGTACTTACCACAATATTAAAAATTCCTTTAGGAAGAGGAATGTTTAACGCGATGCCAATTTTCTTTCACAACCCGTGGATACATTGATACTAAGGTTCAGTAATAACAGTGACAATAATTGTGATAGTCAGCACTTGACAAGTACTTCATACCAAAAAGATTTCAAAACACTTCACACAGAAATTGAAAATAATTACTAAGAAGGTCTTTGTGAATCTCCTGCCAATATATGTGTGCCTAGAATCTAAAGGGCCCTTGGTATAAAAATGATATGCCTGGAAATTCACTCTGAATATCTTTAATTTGATTAATCACTTTATATAACAAAAGTGACGTCTAATGTTAAGTTTAATATAATTAACACTGTCATTTTAAACATGAATTGAACATTTAACCTTCAGGTACATTTTATTGTAAGAGTATAAACACAAGCTACTCCTTTTAGATATTAAAAAACCCAGTCTTCTTTTTCATTGTATCTTTAAAGAATGGGCAGAGATATGTGAATTAAAAAGAAGATTGCTCACTCAGCTGAGATCAACTGAAATGGAACAATTTGGATTGATTCGAGAGGAATCAAGGACCGAATCAATGGGAATTATTGACTTGATTCATAATTCACCTTGATCCGCCTACCAGTTTTGATAGAGAAAACAAAAAGTAGGTTATGCCAAAGAGTCACTGACATTAACATCAGTAAAAACTTTCCCAGATAAATTTTTTGAAATGCATAAAAAAACATTTTAAAGGGGTAAACTATCAGTACTTTCTCTTAAGGTCCCCATAGATTATCAGTAAACTTTCTCTGCCGAACGATCTTAGGGAAGTCTGACCAATCTGTGCGGTTAGTGGGATACCAACAATCGTACATCTTACGATTTTTCATCCGACATCAGTCTCAAAATTGATCGGCCAGGTTAGAAAATCTTTATCGGTCCCCATGCATTCTACCTATGTTTGCAGGGCCAAGCAGGCAGCGACCCTTCAGTTTTGCTGGCAATATCGCCTGAAATGGTCTTTTTAGTTGAGGGACACATCAGACATTTAAACGAACGTTTTGAGACAATCGTGGTCTCACGATAACCATTGGATCTTTTAATAATCTTTACGTCTATGGCCAGCTTTACAAGAAGTTCCTTAGTAAAAATAAAACAGTTTTTAAATGCACTAGATATTGACGTTATCTGTATTTGATGTCTTTACTGATTAGAAGAATTTGGCTGTTGACATTATCTATCAGTAGAATAACCAAGCAAATCTTGGAAAAAGCTGACTGTAGAATTCTTTTTCTGCACTTCCAAAAATAACATATAAAAGAATAAAGAAGTCCCCAGTGAGCCATATCATGTGACACTGTTCTGCCAGCTGAAATGTCTATCAGTCACAGCTAAATACTGATATGTCAGGCAGGGCACTTCGGAAATCGTTTTAAGTAATCACAGAAAAGGCACAATGCAGTGGGTTTACATTTAAAAATTTTAACTTAAGTATGTTAAATAAATAGCACTAGATATATAACTAATGGATATTAAACATACACACATAGCAAGGGGTATAAATGTGCTTTCACGAAAAAGAAGAGAGAACAAATACCCTAAAAGTGCATCTGTTAACTTATGATGACTGAAAACTTTTAATAAATGCATATACTTATCTATGGCAGATGCTAGCATTTCACTAAAATTCATATACTACAACATAACTCCCAACTGTCCCTTTTTTGGAAGGACAGTCCCTCTTTTCAGAGCTCAACCCGCAGCCCCTCATTTGTACTGGAAAGTCCATCTTTTCTTTGCACTGAACAGCCAGAAAAAAAAACAAAGTTTCTAACTTAATTGGCTTTTGAAGAGCCCAGAACAGCCAAAAGGTGCAACTAAGATAAAAAATAAGAGAAATATTTTCAAACTTTCATAATTTGCCAAATTTTGTAAAATGAACATGGTAATTAGGTATTGTGGTCACAAAAATGGGTTTGGCGAAAAATTTAGCCACCCTACAAGAAAAAAAAAAAACTTTTGTCCCTCTTTTTACTTCCAATATGTTGAGAGGTATGCTACAAGATTTGCTTTTCTGGGACATAATCCCTGGAAAGTAAAAAAAAATTACTGAATAACATTAAAATATTTGCAGTTGTAATTGTTATTGGTTAGAATAGTTATGGTACAAGTTGTTTCATGATTGACAGAACTTCCAGACAATAACATGCTACGGGCTTATTTTTGTATTGCTAAAACACATCTTGTTATATAGCATATACCATTGTAAAGGGGCAGATTTATCAAGGGTTGAATTTCGAAATTAAAAAACTTCAAAATTTGAATTCAAAAAGACCAACTGAAATTAAGTCAAACTTTTTATGGTTTAATAGGTCCATATTTAATCAAATATGTCAAATGAATCCAAAAGAACCAATTCACTCCGAATAGGTTCTAATAGTCCACCATAGGCTAAAACAGCAATTTGGCAGGTTTTAGATGACGAATAATCGAATTCGCATTTTTAAAGAGACAGTACATGATAAATTTCAAAATTCACATTTTTTGCAAATTCAAATCAAATTTGGACTATTCCCTAGTCGAAGTACAAGAAAATAATTTGAAATTCATTTACATATTACTCTATTTAAGTGTGCTCAGCTAAGTCTCTAAGACTCAGAGCAATACGTATACTCACCGTCTGTTGCGGAAAGCTTCTAAGCATAGCTCAACATTAACAAAATAAAAACACAAACAGGTAAAAACTTGTGTGGATAATGTTATTTTTTTTTTTTAATTTGCTTGTGTTGGACCAGTTTTAAGAGCAACCTCCTTGGTTAACATGTACTTTGTTCCGGAATACTGTTCAACGATTCTAGGCTTCCCTAGGGCCCCACTGGACACCATTAACTAAATGAAAAGCAGCCAAATCAAATTCATTATCATGTCTGTCTTGGGCACTTAAGAATCTATCCTCCAACACAAAAGTTATCTTTGTAGAGGTAGTGAGAATCTGCTTCAGTAGGGACAGGGATACTGAAAATATTGACAGGTAAATAAGTAACAGTATCAGGCTTAAAAAAACAGATAACATTGTGTGATACTATTAACTAAATAAATTCACACAGTCATCAAAGTGTGGCATGGTTATCTTTTTCAATGGAACAAAAAAGGGCTTGCTACTTGCATTTAACTCTCATGTGTTCATTGATAGGAGTTTGTAGTACTCAGTATGTGTATAGTACTGCTATTTTCACTTTAATCTGTTTTTGCCACTTATTCCTCTACTCTGTTAGGCTGGGGAGATTCGGGGAGATTCTGTCGCCTGGCGTTTAATAGCAGGTGACAATCTCCCCGAACGTCCTTCGCCCTGTCCGTTGCTAGTTTAAATGACAAAGTGCCAGTGCTGTGCACACGTGGCGCGGCGATTTCCGGAATCGCCCGAAGTTACTTCGTGAGGAAACTTCGGGCGATTCCCGGAAATCGCCGCGCCACGTGTGCACAGCGCTGGCGCTTTGTCATTTAAACTAGCGACGGACAAGGAGAAGGACGTTCGGGGAGATTGTCGCCTGCTATTAAACGCCAGGCGACAGAATCTCCCCGAATCTCCCTGTCTGTCCCCAGCCTAACTGTTGGTCCACTACAAAAATCCATTCACAAACCCCTTTAAATAATGTGCAGCTGGTGCTCATGAACATAAGCAACATATCATAGATATCATAGAGTGTTTTACTTAGCGACATGCATTTATTTATTGGCAACTTTTCACTGTCCTTTTCCTACTTAAATTGTTCTTCTGGAGATAAACTGTTTTTCTGGAGATATAAAAATAAAACAGGGTTTTGCTGAAACAGGTAAAGATCTACATTATGCATTTATGTTGTCATAAGAGTCTAAATTTAAAAGGAAGTCTGGCAACCTTATGATATCAGCAATATTATTTCACTTCTCATTATTGCAATATTTTTGTTGCTGAAATATGACAGGCCCAAGGATTATGTTGTTTCCATATGACCTCCAAAGGTATAAAGTAATTAACACATGGACTTTTTGACTATACATACAGGTATGGGACCTATTAATCAGATTGCTTGGGATCTGGAGGTTTCCAGATAATGGTTCTTTCCATAATTTGGAACTTCATACCTTGATGACAGTCCCTAGTGGACCAAAATGCGTAGATATCCTTTTGACCTTTAATACTATTCCTTTTTTTCATAAATTCCATGAGAGATTTAATTATATATATATATATATATATGTATATATTTGATCCAATAAAACGACTCTTTTTTTGCAAAACCCTGGTGTGCTTCAGCATTTTCTAAGGATATATATATATATATATATATATATATATATATATATATATATATATATATATATATATAAGCCAAAGTGGAATGCACTAAACTAAGTCTCCTTGACAAAGGCTTCTGTGTGGAGCCAAAATGTTGGATCACCAATAAATCTCCACCTCATTTGATTTTTTGATTTGCTGTCTTCACTTGGAGTGCTGTCATTTCCTGCAGTGTGTATATATACAGTATATATATAATTGTAGAAATTAGAGGCACTCACGGATATAAATCCTAGTGAATTTATTAGACTTCTCAGATGTTCCCCCACATGTGATTATTTTGAGATAAGCCTTGGGAGATGCACCCAGAATTTGGCATGCTTGAAGAATTTTGACGATACTTGAAGTGACTTGAGTTTAAGTGGGCATTGCACCAGGCATATGTGGACTTACTTCTATATTTGGTCTTTGCTAGTGATCACTATGATGATAAGAGAAGTAAACAGGTAATGATGCCAAATTATTACCATTTGTGCATCCTAGACTTGAACAATATTTCTCCCAGAACCAACCAAGAACTAGAACCAACCATAACGAATCTGTAAAGTGTATAAAACCTCTCTTTCTGCTTCCAGAAATGTAGAGGGTTACAAGTGCATGCTGCTTTTTTGCACAGAAGTATTTGAATGTATAGTATTTGAATGTGACATAACTCCATAACTTTAATGAGCTCAATCAAGCAGGGTCTCACTGGATTCCTTTTGCCCCATAAAATGTCAAAAATACTCTTAATATTACCTTGGACATTTTTTAGTTCTGAATGTGTATGACCAAAGGAAAGAGACGTACACCATATACTGCATTTCCCTATAGAGCAGTGTGAAATTTGCAATCCACAGTCTCAACACATTAAATATTAAGAGACAATTTTCAGCTTCACCTCTGTCACTTCCATTATCATTCTACACTTCCAGAGGTGATAATGGACTCTGCAAATTGTAGCTTGCTTCCATTTCGCCCCACTGGGGGTTATACTTGGGGACACATTTATTCCAAAGAGTCTAAGATGTACAAAGGGTACAATAAAGATGTGTGAATACCTAGATTTATGTGATCTTTTTAAGACTAAATTGCAAAAATAAACACTGGCTTTAGCTCTAAAGCAAAAAGCTAGGAACCAAACATAAGAGGAGTCGAGCCACGTGTAGCTATCTGTATACTAATTTTTCGTTAATGAATTACCTTGCATAGGTACAATATTTTACAGGTTTACAGTGAAAATGAAGTCACAGACACAAACACAGACAAGTATCTTTTGTAAATTGCTTCTCTAAATCTCCCTTTTCTGAGATTATTATTAGTAATGAAATAAATTTAAACTCAGCAGCGTCTTCTGTCCTTGTACCTTAACGATACAAGGGAAACTTTCTGAATATTTGTTTCTATTATTTATAAATGAAATGTTCTTCAGAACATTATTCTCAGTAGGGAACTCCCAACTGAAATCTGCTTTCCGAAATAAATCTAGATATTTTGAAAAGTCTCATGTTAATTTCTAATAAAATAGTTTCCCTCTTGCAAAATATAAGGATATTGTAAGTTACTGAGTAGTTCCATGACCATTTAAAAGCATGAGGCCGAAGGCCGAGGTGTCTTCTAATATCTGTGAGAAAGTTACCTGGTGTTCTAGTGGGTAAGTGGGGACATTAAAATAAGCTTTTACATGAAGACTAAATACCAGCTGCAAATGTTTGTATTATTTAAACATGTAAATGTGTACATTTCAAATATCAGTCTATTTAAATATGCAAATGTGCATACTCATTGAAACCAAACCATAGATGCTTCCTCTCTTTTGATAACAATGCCCCCATGTGTGATGGCATTATGATATGCCATATGCTACAACACCAATTATCCAATCATCCTCAGGCTACTAACAGCTGAAGAATATCACCCTGGTTCCCATGATATATTTTGGCATTTATTTTTAACATGCTATTGTTTTTTAGGGTAATGCTATGTCACTTTTAGTTTTATAAAATGCTACTAAAAGGAGTAATTAGTTGCTTTAATCATAGCCATGGAATATAAACGAACTTCCATACATTTTACCTGTATGTATTTTTTTTTAAAAGCAATACCGTTACCATTTTGTAAGCAAATCTCTATATAAGAATAACAGTCATTATCTTTCTACATCAAGAAATGCTTTTGCTTGGCATAATCGTTTTCTTATTGAAAGTCTACACAATATTTTCAAATCATTTTCAATACAAATATTTCAGCTGATAAAAAGACAGCAGAATAATATTTAAAGAACTTACAATACCCTTAGTTTAGAAGGGTGGATTAGGCTAGTGGCATTTCAACAAGTACTGATTCTGCATGTGCCTGTCTCCTTGCAAAATTTCATTTCTATTAATTTTTAATGACACCAAGAAATTTTTTCAAGGTCACTGGCAGAGCAAGTAGTCATTCAGACATTAAATTTGTTCACAGTTTCTTGGCAGCTGGACTGGAAAGCAAGCAAGAGGGGGTAAAGCGGGAATAGCCAGTGAAGACGGAAGAAAAGAAACAAGATAAAAAAAGAGAAACTGAAAAGATCTCTTGTATATACGACTTTGTAGAAATTGTTAAAAGGAACTCCCAGTGGTAGGCAGATATACAGTTCATAGCATGGAATGTAAAATTCTGTATTGTTATTTGATTTTTAAGTAGTCAACCACAGCAGACCCTTTAGCATTTTCTATAAATGTGGTTATATGCAAATGCTCTTTTAAAAAGAGCTGCTCTTAAAACTAAGACCTTCACATGGTGTGGCAGGACAAGCCATTCACTACAAATAACCCTTTATAAATAAACATTTCATATACTAAGAACCATTTAGTAATGCAAGCATGTTTTAATACATAAAAAAGCATCCAACAATGCAATATTTTTTTTAAAAAAAGAGCTTTGCAGTGTTATTTATAGATTTATTCATAGCATAGTTAGCCTCTAATAAATATCTATACAGAAATGTTGCAGAGCAAACTTTCTGGACTCTGAGTTCCCTTCCTCAGGATGATACTGTACATTACCAAATGAAGTTAAACACAATGGGTCTATATATGGATGTACAGACACTTATACATATATATACACCTGCACACCAACATTTTCAATCTTCATTTCAGGATGATATTTCTTTCCAGTATGCAGTAAATCAGGGTTATGAGATCTTTGGTAGGGAAATATAGCTCCAACAATGAAACATAAAATAAATAAATAAGACTGAAATCAGCTGTCTTGAGACATTTTTGTAGGGCACTTACAGTATTCTTGAATAACCATCACTTACTTCTGTTAATATTTTAGCAGCTCTAGTACAGGGCTAGGCTGTTTTTTTAATGCTTCACTCTGAAATGTCAGTTAGACCTCCTGTTTGTTTTTTATATGTACACAGAGTAGATAAAAGGTCACTGTCTCCATTTTCATGGCATGTAACTTTAATATTATTCTGCTAAGAAGATCTTTTATTTTATTAACAATTGTAATGTTTCCTCATGCAGGCATTAAATGTTTAAACAAGTGGGTATTGATAAAAAAGAATATATATATATATATATATATATATATATATATATATATATACTGTAATGTACTATTTCTTAGTAACATCAGTTTATACTAATTTTATATTACAATATAAAGGAAAACAACATTAAAATAAAGAAAACTATGGGTTTTTATGTCTATCAATATAATGTAGCTCTGTGTTTCTCTTCACTAGTTATTCCATTCAGATTCTCCACATATCTGTATGTTTGCCCTCATTTATACCATGTGATATATGGACAGACTGAAGTTATGTAAAGTGGGTGGAGCCTATTTATTAAGAAAACAAGGGCAACCAGATGGCATGACTCGATGCCCACTAAAAAATAAAAAAAAAATCAATAGTTCTGCTTATTAAGAAAAATTATGTGCTTGTGCCTCCAACTATATTTGTTTTCCAAAGTGAATATTCATACCCAGATATTTTGTTCTATGCTGGATATAGTCTGCAGTCTGAGACCCACTGTGTGGGTTGATTAAACATGCAATCTGTAGCATCTAATTAAAGGCTAAAACAATGCTTAAGTTGCTTCCTGGATAGGTTTATTATATTTCCATTAAGAGAGAACTTCCTTCCACATAATATTTGCCTTCAAAACATTAAGCTTTTTTTATATACCTCTTAAAAATGTGACTTATGGACTATGATAAATCAAGGCAACACTTGAGTGCTCAAGTTGTGAAACTCCCAGATTCCTAATACAAGAGCTGACAGCGGCATGCTATCTCTATGTGTTTGTCTCATTAAATGAATGTTGTTGATTTACAGTATTTAAATATATAAGAACCAATGCACCCAATAATTTAAAGAAACAAGTGTCCAGAAAAACTATAGGACACTTTTTCTTAATTAATTCATACCCAGCTGGAAGGTCAACATTCTGCATTTTAATTTCATGAAGCAACATTTTGTGCAAATGTTTTATTAATGTTAAACACTAATTTATTATGATTTGTGAAGTCAAGAGGCAGCTTTTCAAACATTACCTTGTACATGGAAAATTCCACAGAATAGCATCGTAGAGGAGTTTTTTTTAAAGGAAAAATAACACCCAAAATTTTTAAAGAAATTTAAAGTAATGAAAATATCATGTATCATCTATTTGCTTTAGAAACACAACTATATTTCATATAAACAAGCTGCTGTGTAGTAATTGTATAAATTTTAAAAAGGCTACAGGTGAAGCCACTTTGGATTATGCATTTGACACAGAATAACTTAACTCATCTATCTCATTTATCCCACTTAGCACAGAATATTGTGTCACAACAACCCATCCAATTAAAGAGTTCACCATTGAAAACAATGGTGCTTTGGTATGCTAATGAAAAGGTTAAATGCATTAAATGAATTAAGATAACACAGTTTCTTCAATTAACCCTGAGTCATGACGCATTTAACTCACAAATCCAAGTGGCTGCATCTGTACATGGCACAGGCTAAATAGTGGATAGCAGATAACACCATAATATTCTACAGAGCTGAGATCTGCTTTGTAACCTGTGCCTTTTTGAATGGCAACTCCCATTATTTAAATAAACAATATTAATGTTTCTGAAACAATCACATCAATTTTACCAGTGCAAGGCAATAATACATTATATTTTTATTTAATACGCTTTTCTTTTTTTATATTATTGTTCCTTTAATATGTATATATATAATATAAATTGCCTGCAGCATAGTATCCCATGCAGTATCTGCCCTTTATTCGGAATGCCCCAAGAAATACAACAAAAATGTGGAGCAATAGTAGAGACAACTAAAACATACATATATTTATTTATTACGTAAGAAATTATAATGTCCACTTATAGCAGTATTTAAAATTGTAGTTGTCCAATGTGAGCTACTTTACTTTATTTATAAGTGGCAAACATCTAAGCAGTAGACTGTAAAGGTGATATTTCAATGGCAGAATTAAGACTGTGACCTAGCTGATAAAAAAAATGTATGCAAATGTATACTTTTATGAGTTGGGCATGCTTTATCTTATTTATGTGTTTGTATATGTTTTGGATGTTTGATGTGTTTACCTATATATTGTGTAGCTCTATGTAATTTACTCTCTGTGTAACACTATATAAATGCATTAATAAGAAAGATAATGGAAGAATGTCATAAACTCCTTCCCAACACCCATTCATTTTTTTGGAAGCAATTCTGAATAGCAAAAGAAAACAATGGGTAGGAATTTTACCAGATTTTGAGTATGACAGTGTGCATCAGCGACTGGATTTTGTGTCTTGGCCAAAAAACTTTTGAATTTCTAAGAAACAAATACTGGAAGGTATGACATATTCACCCAACAATAGTATGTTGTACATTTGTGGAATCAGCACTGAGCTATACCAAAATACCTTTATGTAAGTGTATCTTTAATCTTGTCAATTACTGTGTGTGTTTATTTTATAATACTAAAACATTTTGTGTAAAATATCATCCTAGATTATAGTGTTTCAGATAAATATTAAATACACCAGTGTCAACGAGTCAACACTTTTTTTCTCTTCTCCGGATCCTCATTTGATAATGTAAGTGTTAGAACTGACACCACAGCTAACTCTTGGATCCATCAGCCTTACAGAATGCATTCTACACGGTGTCAGAAAACACATCACTAGCAAGTGGCAGAGCTCCAAATGAAATTATTTTGGGTCATCTGCAGGTTATGCTAAGAAAAAAATTAAAATGCAACAGTTTCTGTGCACTCAACATGAAGAGTTATGAATATCTATTCATGCAGAAGAATTGTAAAGCCAAACTTGTTTAAGAACACTACGGGGCAGATTTACTAAATTCTTGTGAAGTATTCAAATTGAGAAAATTTGAATTTCAAATTTTTTTTGGGCTACTTCGACCATCAAATTGGCAAAAAATCGAATAGCCCAAAATTCGATTCAAATTGGCCAAATTAGAAAATGGTTGAAGTACTGGCCCTTTAAAAAAAAAATGAATATAACAATTCGGCAGATTAAACCTACCAAATTGCTATATAACCCTATGGGAAGCTCCCATAGGATTTTGCCAATTTTTTTGATCGAATATAAAAAATTTGATCGAATTGCGTTAAAACCCATCGAATTCGAAATTCGAATTCGAGGGGTTTTAATTCAATACAAATTGATTGATGTATTTGTTGTCTTCATTTGTGTTAGCACATAAACCTGAAGAAAAGTCTCTAGAAAAATGTCAGCATTTAGTTTTGGTATAATGCAATAACATATATATTTTAATAATATTTATAATAAGATGCAATCCCCATTAGAACAGTTCTCTGTGTTTAGAGTGAAACCCTAGCATGTATGTATGTATTATTTTCTTTATGGTCCCAAATAAATATAATTGCCAAACAGTAGGATTCTAATAACTATCAGCAACCCTTAAATAAAATGTTAAAAGTGTTTGACTTTCAGTCAGGATAACAGGAAAGTATGCCTGTTCAATTTATAGGATATACACATGTGTTCATGAAACTTCTGTAGTTGTTATTTCAACTTGTAATTTTCTTAAGTCAGACTCAACAAAATTATATTGGTTTATTTATTGTAGGTGCTAATATGACTATGCACTTGGCAACAGTACTTCAGTTTTCTCTCAGTGCATTTAAGTAAATGCAGCCGAGCTGAATGACATGAATTATAGCTAAATTTAATAGAGAAATATGTTACATCTTAATAAGCAAATATTTATATGTTATGCACCCTGATGCTATGAAGCAATATATTATTTAAACTATATGAAGGAATTTGCAACATGAATAATAAATGTAGAGGGGGAAGGAGGTTGCCCTAAAAAAAAGTATGAACTTTTTCAACCGTAATAAAGTAAAACACGCCAGCATTCTTTGGGGACTTTCAACTTTTTTTTCAATCTCCTATCTATTCTATTGAATTTCACCAGGTCTGACCCTGGCGAAGTAAAGTCTAGTGCAAGAGGTAACGTTCAGTAAAAAGGACATCTTAGTGAATTAGCATAGTAATGACCCTTAGTGATGGGCGAATTTATTCGCCAGGGGCGAATTTGCGGCGAATTTGCGGCGAATTCCCGCAATTCGCCGCTAGCGAATAAATTCGCGAATCGCCAGCGAAAATTCGCCTGAAAAACGAGTCACGCGTGGCGAAAACTACGCGACACGCGCCGAAAACGACGCAACACGCCGGAAACGACTCGTTTTGCGAATTTTTCGCCAATTCACGAATTTCTCTGGAAATTCACAAATATTTCGGCGAAGCGAATCTCGGGAGATTCGCCCATCACAAATGACCCTTCGTCAGTGCGCAACTTAGCCTGGCATAAGGGTGCGCAGTTGCATTAGTCTATCTACTTCACTAGCAAAAATTCGCCAGAGTCAGTGTTAGTTAATTTGCAATGTTGCGAAATGACATCACGCTGGTGAATTTTCACTAACGTTAATCACTTCGCCCTTTGGTGAATTT
This sequence comes from Xenopus borealis, assembly GCA_024363595.1. Classification (NCBI taxonomy): domain Eukaryota; kingdom Metazoa; phylum Chordata; class Amphibia; order Anura; family Pipidae; genus Xenopus; species Xenopus borealis. The sequence goes on along the minus strand of CM044431.1, from coordinate 79,600,877 downwards.
GCCCCTATGAGGGGAAAGTAATTAAAGTTGCAAAGAGAAAAACAATTTGTACCAATAAGAATAAAAATGCACATCTCGCAATGTAATAATGTTCCTTAAACTGTTATTGCATTGCAAATTTTAATTGTGCACTGCAAATTTTAATTGTGCACTATTAAGAAGTGATTGAAGGTGTTGTAATCTGTTGGAGCAAACACACAACTTTTTCAGTAAGAAGAACATTGACTGTGCATTGGCACAAGCTATAAAATTTGCAAACTTTCTTCCATTGTAGGAAGTAGTCGCTAAACAGTTTCGTAAAAGCTATATTAAATTCATGCAAAGCAAAATTTGTTCACTCAGAGGCATAACTTTTCACATTGCAAATAGTTTTTCCTTTACCGACTTTTATTACATTCTCTCATGTGATTTTTATCTTCCATATATATTAATCAAGCACACAAAGAACAAACTCTTCTGTGTAATGAAAGACCCATATTGCAACAACTGCCACAGCGTAGCATAACAGATAATGTTAAATAACTTGAATAGGTTTTTGGTACTGGATTATTTATTAAACTCCGGTCAGGCTTTTTGCGGCAAAATTTAAATATTTCTGGGTTTTATTTACTGTAAAACTCAATTTTATCAAATTAGATTTATTAAAGCCTGATGCAGCAAAAGGCCGGAAAAAAAGGAAATCCAACATCTCAGACCTGCCGCGTCAATAGCAGAGGTCCCTATCTTATTTTAAAGTTTCGGTGGTCTACTGGTCTGTGCTGGAATTAGCCCAAAAATGTGTCCATTTGGACTTTTCAAGTAAAAGCCTGAAAAAAAAGGCGAGCTATTCAGGAAAAACACCAAAAAAATCATATGATTCAGGTAAGGATGTGCGATATTTATTTAACAAAACTAATCTGAAAATTCCCAATACTTGCCTGGCTAATAGCTGACCCTATAATAACAATGTCAATTTCAGTTGCCTTTAATATCACTAGAGAAGAGGAAAAGCAACTTCTGGGGAGATCAGGACCAGTGGTGGCTATTCTGCTTATTTATTTCACAATTCATTTTCCCAAAAGGAAATTAGTTCTGGTTGCAATATGATCATTCCTATTTTAGATATCATGGGTGATATAAATCTGGCATTTTTTTCCCAACTGAAAAAAAAATTTGCACTAAAGAACACGAAGCTCATTCTTTCATTTATACAATATATTAATATTTCACAAATATTTGACTGCTTACATGTAATCTTCTGTAAAATTACATTGAGCAAATCATTACTGCCTTTGGAACTAATTTAATACCAGGGATTTTAAGGCATGTCAAGCTTGCCATCCAAATAAATTTGCCTTTATTATTAAAGTGCAGCGACATTTGACATGAATTTTGTTTGCATGGAAGTTTATTTTCACTTGGTATTTGTTTCAACAACAAGGTACATTAATCCAATTTTGGGTACTGAAGCTCAGAAAAGGGAAAGTAAGCAACCTGCAGAGGTTCCCATGGTTTGATTTGCTTGTGTTAGATGCTAAATATGACTGTGTATTTGACATATCTTGTATTTGCTTTTAAAGCATATTCTAAAAATCTTAGGTTTGCCACATCTACTAAATGTTTTCAAACAGCTGGCCTTTAAATGTTACCTAGTGATTGGTCACTATACATGTCTAGACAAGTTGCAGACCAAAGACCAATTATTACATTGCTCCATAAATATAATCATACATTCATCCAAATAGCAAAAGTAATATAATAAGCATAACATCGATAAAACCAAAGGTACAATTATTATTTTGCTGTTGTATATATTTGCACTTATTTGCAATTGTGGTTTACAGTGCGTATGCTAAATTGTACAGTCCTTTGGTGTAACATCAATATTGTTACCTTTCAATCATTTGCATGACCTAATAACACTGAGTAATAGCCCATTAGCAAACTGCCATTCCAGAAAGCAGTCAGGCGTGACAAATAAATAATCCAACAATTGCTTCAGATTAATTTTCCAAGAAGAAAAACACTGCATCTTATTAACTGGAAAATCTGCATATTGAGCAGCAAGCAGCAGAACCAGGATGCCCCAAAAGAAGCAATCTAGCTCATTAATAATTTGAATGGTTATTTGGATGCACTGATTGTTGTAGAATTACAAGTAATATTGTTTTGTTCTATGCTCATGCTTTGTCTTCCACTGTTATTCATGGGTTTAATACAGTATGTTCCATTTGAACTTGAGAAAGCTTTTGCAGAGTTCTGTATAACTGTGTTGCTTGTTCAGGATTAAAGCTGGAGTTGTTTGCATTACTTCCCCCGAGGTCATAAAATTAACAGACCTTATCAGGGTTTTCTAATTCTCCTAAGGAGAAAAAAAATATATGACTTTATTATAAGTGAATTCTTTAGAGCAGGGGCACAGGGGCATATTCGGGGAGATTTAGATGCCTGGTGACTAATTGCCTCTTCTGCGGGACGACAATCTCCACAAACTGCCTTCCACCTACAAAAAAATCACCTTTGCTGCAGGCGATTTTAGCAGGTAGAAGGCAGGGGGAAGGCAGTTAGGGGAGATTGCAGCCCTGAAGAAGAGGCGATTAGTCGCCAGGCAACTAAATCTAACCGAATATGCCCGTGTGACTTACCCTTAACCATATATCTAAATATTTATGGGCTTTAATCTTTTATTTTATTTTAATGTATAAGTTTGTCATCATTCCAACACACATTTGTTTTCCATTTTCCCCATGCCTTCAAAAAAGACAGGATGGAATTGCTGTCATTCCATTCTCCTATTTTTCTTTTGGTCTTTTTCACCAACTTAAACTGGTCATACATATACCAATGATATTGTACTTATGAGTCGATATTCATGTACAAAGGATATTAGTCAGTGCCAGTATGGTGCATCAGCAGATAAGGAACTGAAGAGGATCTGCAGCATCTCTCAACCTCTTTTTGATTAGCACAAATGATTCGAAAAATAGAAAAGCAGCCCCTAATATGTATGCTCTATTTTGTTGTCTAATATCTCTATATTCCTTTGACCGTTTTTTTTAGCTTTGAAAGGTGCATTTTATGAATCTTGTATTTTTAGCTCTTCCCATCAGAGTAAAAGTGGGATTCATTTTGAATGATTTGATATTAGCCATGATTCTCCAGCTTTGTATCAATCTGAGGATAAAACCCAATCAATGTATATTAATTTTCATTCCTTAATTAAAGTTTCTTCAAAGCAAATTCTTACAGTACATTAGCCTACCCTGCTCTTTCCTCTCTATATTTGCTTCTATATATATATATATATATATATATATATATATATATATATATATATACTGTATGCTATTTATTTGAAATAATGCCTATGTTGAATGTTATTTACAAAAAGGTAGTACATTAACATCATTAACATTTTTAGTTCAGGCTGTATCATGATAACTCATTTTCTTATGCTGCCAAGCAGTAAGTATGGGAATCTATAAAATAAGCAGGTACAATCACAGCTGGCTCCATAAAACCTAAACCAAACAAATGATGGTAGAGTGTCAAGACCACTTATTAAACATGTGTGCATAATTGGTCATGCTCCATAGGGCATCAGCAGGTGTCCCTTAGACACATTCTTAACCAGGAGATGGTGAATACCCAATCTCCCGTTCTCTACATACAACTGATTTTTGGATAGTAAATTCATGAAGTTTTGGGCAAAGAATCATCTCATACCAGTTTTCCAAGGTGTACAAATTAAATAAAAATTAGGCAATAAAATACTTTTCTATACTGGCTATGCTATCATTGAATTTTGCTTCAGGATAAAGGCCATAGTAATAAGAAACAAAAACAGTGGCCTGTTCCCTTCCCATGTCCTAAGCCCACTAATTTGAACACCCTATAATACTATAATAATACTGGGAACCCCCCACTAAAAAGCAAATTAAAGTTTTTCCACAAGGGATTCTATGACATTGTCTTAAAATTAATTGTATTACACTTACTATAACTGGGCCTATTTGAATGTCACTTGAAATGACAGTGAGGCTAAATTTGCTGCACTAAACTTGATTTGTGCATTGCAACCTCTTGCACCTTCATGTACCTTGCATTGAACTGCTAGGCAATTGTGTGATTCTGCTATTTCCATTCTGAAATTAAAGGTTTTCTAGCTTCTAAACTATTGACCTGAAATGGCTATGGTTATTAAAATAAAGAAATGATTCACTATAGTTTTGCAGCAATGTTTTGTTGACATCGAAGACACCTAATAGAACAGTTTTAGAGCGTTATTCTTTTTAGACAGTTCTAGAGATATAGCAGTATACAAGTCATGCCCTCCATAACAATAATAGCACATTCTACAGTCATTTCCCTGAATCTGTTGTGTATAGTTTAATGTGAGATACATTCTGATAAGACAAGACAGTATTCTACAAACAAACTCTATTAAACCCTGTCTAAACTCATTGTATATATATTCGGTAAAGTCACATAAGTTTAATCAAATACCGCCCTTCCATTTAACCTTCTGCAAAGGCAGAACATGCCTTAGAGCATTGCAAAGATTCTTATAATTCCTAAGTTATTTTCTATCTATATCCTTTCTTATTAAAAGTAATATACTGACATTTTCCACTTCTATCCAAAAGCATAGCATATGGATACAACTGGATATACAGTTCTCCTTGAACATTTTCTCCGGAGTGAAGCACAGCAATGGAAACAGATCGATAAATAATGTATGAATAGTTTTCTTGTTAGAGGTTTAAAAGACTCAAACCATTGTGATGTTCCTTGAATAATTTTTCAAGTAAAAGTAAAAGTATCAATCAAGATATAAGTAGCTTAGTAAAAACATTATGTTCCAAAGAAATTGTATTTCTTCAAGCCCACATTTATATTTATTAACAATTGAATTTTCCAGGCTATGCATAATTCCTACACTAACACTTTAATCTACACTAACATATTTAAAGAAACCGGATTGAATAGCAAGAAAGATTTCATCTAAAATAATAATTAATGACAAAACAGTGGAAAGGGAAAGATATAAAAAAAGTCATGGACAGGAATCATTACACAGGATGAGTCTCTCAATGAAAATTCAACAGACAAGTCCTTATATTTTTTTATTAACAGTAATACTTAATTAGCTGATTGACCTTGTTCATATGACCGCAAGAAGTCATCCGTGCTCAGTCTAAAAATTATCATCCTAAATTAATAATCAAAGATCATCCTAAATAAATAAAGTGTGTTGCCAGCATTTCTAGGCCCTCAATCCTATATCACTCCTAGGGGTCACTTCAATGTCTTCCTACACAATTACAGTATACCCCAGAGCTGCAGTGTAGGGCAACTGGCCATCTGGTATCCACAAGGTTCCCTTAATTGGATGCAAACCCACTTCCTGCATAAAAGCATCCTGCTCTCGCCATGATTGTTGACTTTTTTTCCTTGAAGAAATACATATCTTGGTTTTCAATGACCTATGAACCATCTCATCCCAATCTCAGAAGTTCTGGACCTCCACTGGACCACTGGATCTCTTTGGACTTAATAGGAATCCATAACTTTAGCAACTCAATGGAATACAAAATAAATAACACATTTCAGACACCTTCTGCTGCTATTTATATATAT
>CM044431.1:79571415-79593408 GCA_024363595.1 Xenopus borealis | reverse complement strand
CAAGATGGGGTGCTGTCCTGAATAATATGATGGATATATATATATATATATATATATATACATATATATACAGGTATAGGATTTATTATCCAGAGTGCTTGGGCTTCAGTTTTTTTGGATCTTCCATCGTTTTAATTAACATACCAAGTCAGTTAAAAAACAGTTAAATGTTTAATAAACTCAATAGGATTGTTTTGCCACCTTTATGGATTTGTGCAACTTTTTTAAGAATAATTACAAGGTTCTGTTGTATTATTACAGAGAAAAAAGAAATAATTTGGTAGAACTCAATGGCAGATGACCTTCCTTTCATTCGGCTCTTTATGGAAAACATGTATTTGGATAACAGATCCCAAATACACCACATACAGTATAATTTCATGGGTAATATTACAGATCTATTCTTAAACAACTGTCACCCTGTTCTCTACACCTTGTCTTGTTTACTTCTGCTTCTAGACTGCAGGCATAATTGAAAGCAGAGTCAGGATCACTTTAATTTGGTACTATGCTTAACAGCATTCCATCTGTACAAAGCTTCAATCAACAGCCTTGAAAAACATTTTGATTTCTCTGTATTTGTTAGTTTAACTTTAATGTTTTAGAAACACAACCACATTTTTGTGATGCATTAATGGATGATATAAAGTCACAAAATTTACAGAAAATATAAATATTTTAACAGAACAAATAAACATTGTATATTTTCACAGGGCACACTGTATTAAAGCATTTTAGTAGGAACTCTGCTGTAGGCCCTCTGCTTTTAATTACAAAGCTTCCTTCAGTTTTCCTGAGGGTCTGAAGTTTGCTCTTAATCAATGTTAAATTGTGTAATAATAAAGAAGTTGCAACTATACACTGGAATGTTGATTTATTAAAACAATAAATAAATATATATGCATTGAGATCTTGATTAATAACTAGAGCATTTTTGCAAGTGAAAGGAAACTTTTTGCATGTACAAGATGAAAGTCTCTTAGCAGTGGGAGAGATGCCAACTGGTACAAAAATGCAAAGAAAAACACCTTATTAATTATTTTTGATTTGATGAATCAAATATTATTTCTCAGCAATGTGGAATACCAAAACATTTAAAGAATGGAGCAATCACAGAAGATACAAAAGCATAAGACAGAGACACACAAACAAAAGAAGCAAAAAAGCCCAGTTGTCCTAGTATTCTGGGTGCTTTAGCTCAGTATAATCTAGCACAAGTTCAACATTGAAATTACTTAAAAGGTAATCATAATAATATTCCCTAAGGTGTTGAATGGATCTGAATGTATCCTCCTTACACTGCTGCTAAAGTGTATGCAGAGCAATACGCAGAATTTTCAAACACAGCCAGACCCATCCCAAAGCCTTACAATCTAGTTTAGAAAATGAGGCCCAGAAATAAATTACTTGCCAGAGGGCACATGAAGTTGACACAGGAGTCTTCCAAGGTTCAAGCGTCTGTGTCCTTGAGTCAGAGTCCAGGGATTTAACAACTAAATCATTCTAGAGTCCCTAAACCACTGAACCACTTTATTGACATCTGACCCTATTAGCCCATAACCCTTAAGGTGGCCATACAAGCTACAATTATGATCTTTCTTGGAAAAGATCTTTCCAAGAAAGATTGTTCATTTTATACATATGTGTAGAGCTGAATTATCAGATACAGTATACAAGTAGAAACAATAGAATCCAGTGGCTGATGTTCAATTGCCTTCCAAAGTCCCAATCCAAATTTTCTGACTAATCTGATCTGCAGCCAACCGATATGCAAGCCTTCTGCAGATATTGTACACACTGAATATTGTATGAAAATGTGATGTGTGCGATATTATTGGTACATCTATGGCTAGCATAAGACAGGAGCTGCTATTCAAGTTTATCAACATATCTGTATTCACCCACTATCTGTTTTTACTTTTGCCTTATTGCTCAGTGCAGTACTATAAAATATGCATATAGCAATGGAGAGGAAGAAAAACAGTTAGCAACTAAATTTAATATACTCCTTAAGATGTGTTTACTGCCAGTAACACATATTCCTAATGCACCTTCAGAGCAGCAGTTTTGGAGCACTGAAGAAAGCTAGATAGTGGCATTGTTTGCCCATGCTGGGGATGCTTCATTTGTTGCAAAGGATAATCAATCAAATTACAGCAGGTGTAATAAGTTTGGTGGAATAGTCTCTCCAGTGCAACTGAACATACACAAAGTGTGAATCATCTTTTTATCTGTGATTTGTATGTATTGAATAAAACAACAGGGAGAGAGAAATCCTGCATATGTTGGTAGAAAAAAACAGTAAAGAAAACCTTGAAGAAGCTTTGTGTATAAAACATACAGATATCTCTCATCTCATATTCCCTTATAGTTACCCAATTGTCAAATCCTGGTATTTACCTACAGTATTTGTTCTATTCCACTATGTGAATGGAAAAATCCGCAGCAGGATGCACTCACTGGACAGATTATAAAATCTGTTCCCTCCTTTAATTCTAAATTTCCAAGTAATTTTAAACTACCAGCAAACTCAAGTAACAGACACAATTTCAGAATATGGTGTCCCAGACCCCTTTATTTCCTGCTTTCCTTGGCCCTTTGTTTAAAGAAATTGGCCCCCACAGTGGGTTAGACATAACAAATCTATTAGTTGTTTATTATTGTTTTGTTATCAGCCTTGGTTTTAAAGCTAGATGTGCCAATCAGGGCCAGAACTAGGGATAGACAGAAGAGGCATGTGCCTATGGTAAAAATGTGAAGAGGTGGCGGGCATGTACCTTTTCAATCTGCCTACCCCTACTATGGGAATTCTTCCCCACACTAAGAACTGTTTCCACATGCAGCATCAAGACACAAAAACGCATGAGCATGAAGGAGGGGACGAGGTAGCCGTCTGTGTTACCTAGGTTACCCAGCAGGATTGGCCCATCTCTGGTGACATTCAACCTCACAACTACTTTGACTTCTTTGTGGGCAAGTCGAGACTTTGCCAATCTGGCCCATTTACAACCCATTCTGAAAGCTGGGCCAGTTGTACTCTGGAAGCATGTAAAAATACTGATAATACAGGAAAAACTTGAGCCTTGCATCACAAATGTCAGATGTGTCTGAATGTACTGTTTAGAGAAATTAGCATTCATTCAAATAAAGTGAATGTAAGCCCGACTTAATTTCTTGGGTATATTGTCTCTTTTTTAAGAATTAAATCACTGTTTCTAGGTGGAAACCTTAGGTGGAAGTAAAGAGGTCAGACAGTGCCTGTTATAAACATGAATGTCAAAATTTCAAAATATGTGGTAGAAATGCACAAGCCTGCCAGCTCTGTCAGCATAATTCCAACATGCGTATAAAGATAGTGGGTGTAGGGTCTACAGCTGTCCCTGGATATTTGAATCTGAATGAAAACAGATAAGAACAACAAAAAAGAACAACTTCATTGTTAAGAAACCAAAACAAATTTCTACAAACAGAGGTAAGGGTTGATAACAATGGGAGAAATTAAGACATTTTGCACCAGGGCCCAAGATTATATGGTTATCCTACTACACTCCTAGACATACAGGCAGCAACAAACTTGAATTTCTGATCAGACAGATTTCTTGTAATCTGATGGGATCCCACCAGTTAGCATCTAAACTGCCTATGACAAATTTTTCCAGCAGCCTGATAATAATAATTTTTAATTGTAATAAGCTTATGTGTTAAAACTACCCATTAGACATCAAAAGTAAGTAATGAATAATGCCCTTCATTGAAAAATACCACCATAATAAAGATGTGTAATGGGTCGTTTGCTGGCAAATATCACTATATAAATATATTTCATATTATACAGAAACACATAAGTGGCAAATACAAATGTAATATACTTTGTTTTCAAAGTGAAACATTTCATCATATAATATCCTGACAACCATATGAAATCGATTATTAGAAAGACAGTAGTAATGTACAGACTGATGTTTCTTTTCAAAAGTTAAACTGAACTAGCACAAAAAAGAACATTACATTTCCATTATTGTTAGTAAAAAATAAATTGGACAGCACATGACTGTCTTGGTAGCATGCTACATATTTCCTCCTAAGATCAGACAATGCACTTAATTTATTTGATATTTTGGCATTAAAAAGTAATCGTTTTCAATGATTTTCAGCAGGGAAAATATGCTTCTGTCCTGTCTCACTGTACTCCCCGGACCAATTCATATTTCACTGTGAAAACATTATACCTCATCATTTTGCAGGTAGGACTATTCAGGTAATATTTATAGCATTGCAGACTCAGTTTCTTTTTTTTTTTTCCCCTTCCATGATAACTCTTCACCTGGCCTTTAAAAATGTGCTTGCAGTAGCAAATTGAGAATTTCAGAGTGCAATGGTAAAATGAAAACCAAAGCATTTAGGAATGTATTACTTTTTCTGGCTCCATTCCAATTAGTAACTTCCAGATTCCAAGGCGTTTTTTTTTAAAGCTTCTAAGTGAGTATATAAATTATACTGTGACTATGTAATGGTGTAGAGTAATGGTTTATGAAATTACCTATAACAACAAATCATTGAACAGTCCAGATAATGATAGACTCTGTGACCCAGGGAATAAAATGACAACCCATATTTTAGTGCTTAAAGTCTGGTTAAGTCTAATGGAGTCCCTTAAATGGAATTCTTTTGGCAAATGCCCCAAAAAAGTATTACAGGGAGAAAAGAAAACTTGTTTTAATGTGGATACAGCTACACTTCAAATGTAAGCTAGACATGATATATTATAAAGTGTATTGACATTTAAATCCTACTTGTACTTTGGTTTCAAAGCTAAAATGATGTTTAAGAATGACACCAGCTGCTAATGGTTTACTTTTATGCTATATGTTTGGCCTTGAACTAATAAATCTGAGAACACTTAAACTCCATTGCCAGCTTGAACATTTCAACAACCAAAACTCTGTAGTTTTACAATAAGTGGCTTGAGAGCAGAGTTTTTCTGAAACAAATGTAATTACAACATTTTAATAATTATATACTATGAACTAAAACACAATAATTATACTTGCATTTAGTTTTGTTGGTTTATTAAAACAGACAATATAGATATGATGTATACATATAGGATATATGTTTAAGGACCAATAAATGAGTGGATCTTTGTCCAATTTGGATACCCAAGTGGTAGACCTAATGAAACTGAGCTGGTTTGTTCAGCCCTTAATCCTAATTTTGCTGATAACAGTTGGCATCTATAGCCATATTTTTTTGAGATGCGCAATTTTGGGTACACACACAGCAATATCTTGCTATTCAATGGTGATTAATTCAGCAGCCAATGTATACCCCTATATAGAAACCCGTAGAACAAAGAATTAAAAAGGTCCAGATGATTGACCAGACTGGTGCCTTTGTTAACAATTTGGTCCTCCATGTTTGTGTTGTCAAACTTTATTCAACACCAAATCTTGCAGGATATACTTTTGGTCAGCATTAGTAACATGGACATCCAGGAGAGCATTCTAGGAAAGTTCCAGCAGTTTCAGTACAACATTTTGTGATTTATTAAATGGAAAGCTCTGCTCTTACTTGCACTAAATTCGTAACAAAAGACACATTTCCGGCAATTTACCCAGGTTTGATTTTGTATTCCTAAAAATATGCTACACTTAAACTTAGGAAGTACTGCTGAATTTCCAAACAAAGGTGTAGACAGTACTGTCCCTGTGTTATAAATGGACTGTTTGCTTTGAATTGCTTATGTTATTGTGTGGTGAGTGAGAGGAACTAAAACATGTAAATTCATTAAGTAAAAACTCCTCAATCAGTTCAGATGACTGACTTAACATATACCATCTGTGTGTATATTGAGTGCAATTATTACTTCTAAAACACTCATTATAAGCTTGACAAATAAGCAATAAACAAAACCACTTTGACCATAATACTCTTGTTATAAGTATATTTGCTCTACTATGCTAAGAAATGCAGAGTTGCCCTTTACAAGCCATAATTGAGGAAAAAAGATTGTGGGAATCAATGTTCCCTTAAGTATTGGAAATCTTTGTGCGTATTGGACACCACAGACAGACATAATCATATTAGGGAGGCATGAACTCTCGTGGGCATTACCATAACTCTAAAGCAATATTAAAAAAAAACATTAGTGGATCAAAAGTAGATTTAAATCTGGCACCACAAAGGACAACATGAGCTAGTGGAAAGTAAAACAAACATGAAACTTTGTGCCAATTTAGCTATGAAGAAAATCTCTTTTCAGTACAATTCATTCTTTTACTTTGCCATGATGTATTGATATAAACTCATTATTACGCTGCCATCTCTGTGCTAAGTCTGCAAAAACATTGCAGGTGTTTAACAAAGAAGGATCAGCAGCTGCTTGGGGACCCAAGAGTATCAAAATCCCCATGGGGATCCTTCCTGATGTGAAATTTAGTATATGTGTATGGAATAGATTTTGCTGTGGAGACAGGCAAGTTCTAATGATCTCATTGCTCGTTTTGTGAGTATGCAGAAAACCTGAGCTAAAATGAGAAATGTATGTTTGCTCCATGACAAGGAGCATTCCCTGCCCCCACTCTCTCTCTCTGTCTCTCTAGCTGTTCTTTCTCTCTCTCTCTCGGATCTCTTTCTCGCTCCCTCTCTCTCTGGCTGATCTCTTTATCTCTGACTGATCTCTTTCTCTCTCTCTCTCTCTCTCTCTGGCAGGCCTCTTTCACTCTCTCTCTTTTTGACTGATCTCTCTCTCTCTATGGCTGATCTCTTTCTCTCTCACTCTCTGCCTGATCTCTTTCTCTCTCTCTCTGATCTATTTCTCTTTCTGGATGATCTCTCTCTCTCTTTCTGTGTTTTTTTTTTCTCTCTATCTCTCTGATTGATCTCTTTCTTTCTTTTTCTTTCTCTATGGCTAATCTATGTCTCTCTCTCTGGCTAATCTCTCTCTCGCTGATCTCTTTCTCCCTCTCTGACTGATCTCTTTCTCTCTGGCTGATCTCTTTCTCTCTTTCTGGTTGATATCTTTCTTTCTCTCTCTCTCTCTCTGGCTTATTCATTCTCTGCATCAATCCATTTTGCCATGTTGCAGCACATCCTGTCTTTTCCATTAGCACCATCAGTAGACTAACCTCAACCTCAGATTTACAAAAAGCGATTAACATATTTTCTCACTATTATAAGTACTCTCAACGTTATTTATATGCACTGTATTCTAGGTAAGTATGAATTAGCCATCAATGTGGTCTTTGCTAGTGGAAGTCACTGTAACTTCATTATCAATGACTAAATGCTGAAAGTATTTGAAAGCAGCCTTATAAAACCTCTGTGGGCTATAAAACCAAGCTAAAAGCACCTTATAGCTAACTTACTGTTGGGCTGATGAATGTGGCACTGTAATCTTGTTGACTCTGAATGCCCACTCTTATCAGAACACACTAATAAATCAATGGCAAAGCACACATTTGTGATACACTTTTTTGGACCCAGTCTACCCAGATGTTACTAAGAAAATTAGGCCAAAAACAAACACTTTTACTTGTATTGTAGCCTAATAACCTACTGCTGCAGTATATTCCCATGTATTTTTTAGCAAAAAGCAAAAAAACATAAATAAAAGACTTCAAATGATGACATAACTAAACAGAGTGACAGGGATAGCACTCCTAATACGGTGAGGCAAATTACTGTAGGTTTGCCTGTTAGCAATAACCTAAGGGGATTGAAGGGGACCATTATATTTCAGGTGATAGCTATAGTTCCATTTCATACATTCTGTAGGTTGTGCTGGAAGAATGTTGAATCCTTTAAAATTTTTATATTTAATGCATTTTAAATTTGAAAGAGGTTGTTCAACTTTTAGTATGATGTAGAAAGTGATATTCTGAGACAATTTGCAATTGGTTTTAATTTTTTTTTATCCAGCTATTTAGCTTTTCATTCTGTAGCACTCCAGTTTGCTATTTTAGCAATCCAAATGGTCCAAATTACCCTAAAAAACATGCAGTAAGAGACTGGAATGAGACTAGGAGAGAGTCTGAATACAAAGATGAGTAATAAAAAATAGCAATAACAATAAATGTGTAGCTCGCCAGAGCATTTGTTTTTAGATGGGGTCAGTGACCTCAATTTGAAAGCTAGAAAAAGTCAGAAGAAGAAGGCAAATAAATAAAAAATTATAATAAATAAATAATGAAAACCAACTGAAAAGTTTCTTAAAATTCACACTCTATCACAAACTAAAGATTAACTTACAGGTGAACCACAAATTCAAGATTTAATGCACTGTCCCAAGTAAATAAAATTATTTATGAAGTGTGAGGCAAAGTACGGTCATGGCTGGCTATTTGTCCCATCAGGTTCTGGGACACGCAGCACCTGCATTAATGTCATCTGATTTGTATTCAAGGTCCACTGCTAAAGCTGATTGTAAAGGAAGATTGTTAGCTCTAGAAATCAGGCCACTGTGGCATGTTGTTGCATTGTTTGCTTTTTAAAATAATCTTTTCAATGCAGTATTGTGAGTTTGTAAACTATAGTTACAACAATTTCTAAAGAAAAGTTTTTTGAACAAAACATATATTTTTTTTCCTAGCTGGAAATGTGCAAAATATAATACTGCCAGACAGTTTTGACTGTGGATCACTCAAAATAAAAAACTCTGCGTTGGCATATTTTGCTCATTAGTGTGGGTCACTGTATACAATTTTTTTTTTCTTCCCAACTGAATACCTACAGCATAAGGTCATGTCCTCTGCAGTTTTTACCAACAGATACATTTCTCCAGCTTGGTAAAGTTTAAAGGCCAACACCCTCAGGCCAACCTATTACATACACATGACTTTAAACCTGCAGCTTCAGACCTTGTGCCAGAGATTGTTCATGAGGCAATCAAACATCCAGTTGCCCTCCCTCTCTTCATCAATTATTCCTCCAGGCCATGTGAGATGGCCAGAAGTACCTCTCAACATCATTATGGATACTTGAGAGACTCGTAGGGCACGCATCAGTGGAGGCAGTCTATCCCTCAGTGGGAAACCCTAGAGTTCCATGGGGAGAGTCAGAGGAAAGCAGTCAGTGGTGACTACTCTCTTAGCTGGAAACTTCACTCCTGTGCACTTTTCGTGCAATCAATCATGAGAGAAGGTCAACAGACAGCTTTCAAATAACTGATCCATTTAACTACTGACATTGATCTGAAGTAGAGGAACAGAGTAGGGAGGAGGGGAGCGAGAAGGGCAATGTAGTCAATCAGTGAAACTTAAACCTACTTAAGTGAAACAGAAAGACTAAACACATGCATTACCCTGAGTCCCATACTGACTCACTTTCTAAATGCAATCGGCATTTACTTTGATAGAATAAGGCTGTTATGCACATACAGAATTAAAAGCTGCAAAAATCTTCCGCTTTTTATGCATATTACATTTCTTTTTCCTTCAAGGTAATTGTTTGAAAGGCAGTAAGACAAATGTTTAAACTACAATGAAATATAAACCTGTATTTTCCTTATCCATAATATGTCAATATGAAAATAGCAACATCACTAAGCTGACATATAAGTAGATATTCACATGTATATAAGTTCTGGTGCACTTTTGTCGTAGCACAGAAGTGCCAGTTCAGGCAGTTATTTATATTGAATGGAAGGGAGCCCTAGAATTAAAATCCCTAGGTGTTACTTCTATGATTCCCTTCCGTGACCAGCCTTCACACACAACTGACCAGTACCTATTATTTCATATACTATTTCATAGATATTTGCAACACAACTTTTGCACTGTGCACATTGCATCAGTTTAGTAAATGAACCTTTAAGTGTCAAAACCAACCATTAATTTGAATATGCATACCTTGAGTCTTCTATAAAATCATGTAAACATTAAATAAACCCAATAGGCTGTTTTGCATCCAGTAAGGATGAATTATAGCTCAGTTTGGATAAAGTACAGGAATGGAACCTGTTAACCAGAATGCTTGAGACCAGGGGTTTTCTGGATAAACGATCTTTCCATAATTTGCATCTTCATACCCTAAGTCATTTAAACATTAAATAAACCCAAAAGGCTGAGTTTGCTTCCAATAAGGATTAATTATATCTTAGTTTGGATCAAGTACAAGAGACTGTTTTACTATTATAGTGGAAAAGGAAATCATTTTTATAAATGGATAAAGTAGAGTCTATGGCAGATGGCCATCATGCAATTCAGAACTTTCTAGATAACAGGTTCCTGGATAACAGATCGAGACACTGTTTTATTATAACAGAGAAAAATGAAATAATTTTTAAAAGTTTGGATTATTTGGATAAAATAGAGCCTATGGGAGATGGCCTTTCCATAATTTGAAGCTTCTGGATAGCAGGTTTACAGATAACAGATCTCAAACCTGTATTCTATTAGGCTGCATTTCATAAAAATGGATGGATATCAATGTAAATCCTCAGTGGATGGAGGACATTATTATAGGTCATTACAGGTCATAGCTTTTAGGAATTAGAAAGAGAACTTAAAAGTCCTGAGGCATGTTCTAAAAATTGGATTTTTAATGTTAACATTAAAGGAAAGGGGCTCAGTATCAACCAGTACTCTTAACCTCCTCAACTATCACTCTTTTTATGGATGTTTATCTACTTTCACTCTTTGCTCTTACGCAGTGATTGCTATCTATAGACCATCTGTATATGGGATCTTGGTTAATGCATTTGGCTTAGCTTTTTATGGTTGTTTATTTTTCTTTCATCTGCCTAATTGACAGTGATCAGTATCTACATTTATGGGTATCTTATTTACCAGCATTTAAAAATCGCCTTGGAAAATAAAATACTGCTGACATTTAAAACTGTGTCTTTAAAAGCTCCATTGCGCATCTTTTAGGCCCATGGCTAGTGATGGGCGAATTTATTCGCCTGGAGTGAAAATTCACCGGCGTCTCATTTTGGATGCGGGCGTCCATTTTTGTCAACGCCCGCGAATGTGCACCAGCATCCAAAAATGGACACCCACATCCAAAGCGAGATGCTGGCAGCATTTCGCAATTTTTTTGCGAATTTCCAGAGAAATCACCCATCACTACCCAGAGCAAGGTATTTTTACCTACCTGAAAAATTCCTGGAAGAAATACTACTTCCAATCCTCCACCATCTGCCCCCTCACTCATTGTTGCCTATGTGAATTGATATAAATCTTGCCTGTGCTGGCTCCATACAATTTCTATATGCAACAAGGAGAATGGGTTGTAGCTTAACTATGGGGGCATTGCGCATCACCTTCACCCACATGCCCAGTAACGTAACTGGAGGGGGGGGGGACTTGCAATCGGGCCCCCCACCCCCCTCTGTAACTGATCATCTCCATCAAGGTGGCTGCTGTAGCCAGAAATCGGCCTGCCCCCTACAGAAGGAGCAGACATAGGTCCCCACTACAGCTGCGGGTTCTGCTTCCTCTGTAGGAAGGGGGCACATCACAAAATGTGCTTGTAAATACAGTGTAGTAACTATGGAAAATAAATGTCAACAATAATGCTGTGTATGCTGCCTCATGTAGCTTGAAAAAAAACCCCACATAATTATATTCATTATTATCATGCTTGATTTAAACATTTAATAAAATGCCTACACTCTTAAAAAACAATCCCTCTCAAAATCATAACCAGTATCCCAAACCAATGAAATAAATATTTTTCCAGAACTCTCAAACCAAACATTTTGTTCTTGCCACTGTTTTGCAAAGTCACAAGCTAGGAAATAATTTGCAAGGGTAATTTGTCACTGAGTCCCTAGCTAAACATTTCCTGTGACTGACCTCCTATTCAAAACATTGCTTCTTTCATCCAGTTTTCATTTTCCTGTTAATGGCGAGGTCAAAAGCCTTTACCTTTCATAATTACCTCCCAACGTATCTTAAGGCTACAGCATTGTGTAAACAAATTACCAAGCTTGTTCTGCACAAATATGCTTCTAGGTTTTTTTCTCTGCTTTAATAGGATGTAAAATTGTTTTTTTTCAGCAACTTATAAAATCAGGTTGAGCCAAAATATTGTCTCTTAATTTTAAAGGAACATATTCCCAAACTACCTCTTTGGAACTAAATGCACAACTTCCTAGAAGCAGTAAGAGTAAAGACATCATTAACTTTGTACTGAACAAACCAGTGTTTCTGTTAATGCTATATTAGTGCTATGAAATGCCGAGCTGCCTGCCATCCCAAGTGATATAAATTCCAGTAAGAGAAATAGAATGTTGATGAACTGATACTTACAGAGAAGAATACACAGTATGCAGTGGTGGCACACTAAAAATAATAGGCCAGATTTCATTTGACTTTCCTTAAGTATTCTGATACCTGAGAAAATAACTGTACAGGTTTAAAGAGTATTTTGGAATATTCATACACATGCACAGACTTTTTTTAAATGAACAAAATTATAGTTATACAGTAGGTAATGGTAGCCTTCACCTTTCTATGGCATATAACTATAGGCAAATATAGTTGTGTGAGTATGTTTGGAAACACACTTATATACAGGTATGGGACCTGTTATTCAGAATGCTTGGGACCTGGGGCATTCCTAGATAACATATCTTTCCCTATTTTGGATCTCCATAAATAAAGGGGCTGATTCTAAAGTTAGAATTTCCAAGTAATTTTTTTTCAAATTTGACTGTCAAATAGGCTTCAACCATTCGATCATTCGATTCGAAATTCGAAGTTCGAAATATTGTCTCTTTAAAAAAACCTTGATTTTTTTTTTAGTTCGCCAAATAAAAGCTGCCAAAGTGCTATGTTAGCCTATGGGGACCTTCTAGACCATTTTTCTAAGTTTTATTTGATAGAACTAAAATCGGTCAATCGAACACTAAAATCGTTCGATCGAACAATTTTACTTGGATAGCAGGAATGCTTAATTCTGTGAAAATCCTTCAGATTCACGCCCTGAGTTGGTTCTCCTATCAGTAGAAAACTTTACCACCCCAGGGGCCTTCCAGTGAGCATTGGCTTCTTCTTTCTTTGCATACGTAGTAGCTTGAAAAGCTGAACTTTAACAAATAAGATTTGCTCTGTTGCACATGCGTCTGCCCCGGGAAATTTGAGGAAAGAAGAAAAAGGAAGCTGATTGCTCGGTTGTGCTCGCTGGTGGAACTCCAAGGGGGGAATTCACAAAAGTGTCGGGAAGGAAAAAATGTCTTTAAAATGTCTTTAAAATGTCTTTAAAATGTCGTAGCAACAGACAACAAATTCACAGAGCATTTCCCCGCCAATTTTCCGACATATACGACACATTTGAAAAAGTCTAGTGAAAAGTGGGCATGGTTTTTTCTGCTCCACTTTCCCCGACATTTTTATGAATTACTCATAAACTCATTTTTTTGCCAACAATTTTTCCGACACATTAGGCTCTCCAAAATTAAAATGTCGGTAAAATTGTCTTTTAAAATGTCTTTAAAATGTCTTGTAAAATGTCTTTAAAATGTCGTCTGTACGATGAAAAGATATACGACATTTTAGAAAATTATCGGACTTACGAGACATTCAGAGATGGTAACATCTGCCTTTGTGAATTTGCCGTTTGTAAAACATTTTACAAATTTGTCGACTGCCACTTCTGGGTTATTTATTTTACCGACACTTTTGTGAATTCCCCCCCCAAGAGCGGTGCAATTTTCTCCTAATAGGAACACCTACCTGGGGTATAAGGTAAGTACATATAATCACTTGGGGTAACAACTTTTGGCATCCTAATTAAATAGGGATCACTTTATACTGTGTTTTGGAAATAGCTATCCCATTGCCTTAAATGCACATGTTTTTGATAGATATTAATTAAATATGAATGTGTTCATTATAAGCTACATAGGCTGTTTATGCAGGTTGCTTCACTAAAAAGAAAAATCAGAAGAATTTGCTTTATTTTCAAAGAAGTCTTTGACACCATGTTAAAAGCTTAATAAAACACTTGCATTTGGTATGTATTAATGAATATAAAAAAGTTCATTGATTCTTATTGAAAACATCTGTTACAGCTTCCTTCCTCAGAAGACAGCACATTATACTGCAGCTAGTGATGTGAAATAAACAGAAGATTGATTGCAGAAAGACTAAATAGAGGAAATGTAACATTTCAGTAAATGATGGAAGCAGCCCATAATGATATTTCAGGTGTGATAGATCTTATTTTCACTTTCTGATACAATTCTGGCACATCCAATAGTTATAGAAAATTACTTCAGCACTTTTCTGTTGTAGCAAAGAAACAGGGAATCTGATGTCAGAAAAGAACCAAATGTCTTTTAAGGTCCTTAAAATAGCCTTATATGCTCTTGGCCATGTAAAGGGATGCTGCCATTGTATTACATTATTATCTGACCCACCAAATAGTTATTACATTTTTTTTTTAATGTGCAAGAGCCGAAATTCAAATATTTTCATTGTAATTTTGCCTGTTCAAGTGCAGAGAGCACAGCGTAATGAGCCATTGGGAAGTCGGTCTTAGGCGGCCAAGGGCAGAGAATCGTCTGAATAAATATTGAGGCAAACTACACTATATAACAAACAAGTTGATTCTATGGACTGCTGCTCACAAGAGAGTCTGCAATAAGAGGCAAGGGGAATAACACCCTTGTTTGTCCTGTAAAAGTCTCAGCCGAGGTGTCCTGTTATACCCATGAATGGAAATTACAGCAAGTGCTAACACAATTTTTTAGTAGTTCTCATCTCAAAATGATTATTCCTGCTGCTATAAATGGGTTAGGGTTAGACTATTACCCTTGATACCCTTGGATATGTATGAAGCTGGTCTATTTTATGATCTTCAGAAAAGGGAAAGTGTGAAAACGTAAAAAACAAGTAGTAAGATTCATATATTGTCTTGAAGATTCCACAAATAGCTCCAAATAGGTCTTATGAGAGATGCTGCAATAAAGATCACAAAATTTGCACCAGACCTAGTGACCTAGTTAACCAATCTGGTTGCAATGCTTTATTAATAAATGCGAACTACAGGTTGGTTGAAATCAATTTGCCCCAGAGGTAACAATGCACCCCTGGTGTCAGTGATGTAACTAGAAATGAAAAAATGAAAAAAGCATGAAAAATGTTCCCGGGTGATGCTAAGTGCTGTGATTGGCCATTTGTTTATCCTAGTTGGCTCTGTTTCGTAGTACAACTGGTTTTTATGCAACCAAAGCTTGTCTCCAAGCTAGAAAAAATAAGCATAAAATAAATAATTACTTGAGGCCATTGGGAGCAACATCCAAGGGGTTGGTGAGTAATATGTTGTTCACGAGCCAATGGTTTGGGATAATTGATGTAATCTTCTAGCCAGGTCTCAGCAGCAGTTACTAATACTAATAATAAGGGGGTCTCTTTACTAAAGGTAACAACAATAACTGAAAATATGAAAGTACAATTTTTAATTTTAAAGATTTAAATACTTTTTTAAAAAGAAAAACAGGTCTCTAGTTTTCTGCTGAAAAACGGTGGAGCTTGTAATTCTAAAACACCTAAGTTAAAGCATCATACCTACTACACAGATCAATGAATAAGTGGTCAATTCAACAGCTCTTGACCAATTTCCTTCCATGGCCTATTCCTTCAGAGCAAGCATGCATGGAAAGCAGCCTGAAAAAATAAACAGTGGAAAGATTTCAGCAACTGCCCTGTGATTTAGAAAAGAGCTCAAAGAGCTCATTGTTTTACATGGTTTTCATCAAATCGTGGTTCATAGAGGAAACATAGTCTTCACTATCCTAATGCGGAGTTAGCAATATATCTGGGAAACATACCCTTTAATTGTATGCAGCACAAATACACTTTGTTCATGAAATTGTACTGCATCATATTTCTTCAATCAAAAGAACATACAAAAACATTGTCTGTATTGTTTTGGTTTAATTAATCACATTTAGTTAATTAGAAAATGCATACTTAAAAGAGAAAGTAATCTTTCAAAATTTTAAATCTTCTAGAACATAGCCTATTCACAAGTAAAATTGAATCTTTCATTTGTTTAAAATCAGCCATGTTTCATCATTCAAAGAACATTATTTTTATGATTTGCTCTTATGTGTGGGAGCTGCCATATATGGGGGCAAATATTATAACATTAGATGGTACAGATCTACTATCTTGATAATTTCTAAAATAGAAGCAGCCACAGATATGGTTGAGCGGATGTTGTTGCAATTTCATATTCTTCATTTAAAGAACAAAAGTTATCTGATCACATGAATGAGCTTGGTGCAATGAAACAGGAGCAGCATCAGCCATTCCTATGCAATAAACATGTCACCTCCAGTATGGTCTACAATTTAATATTTACCTAGAAAGATCATGGTTCCTTACAATTTCCCACTAGAAGCCAGATCAATAAATATATAAAAGTGCACATGTATATACATAATTTATCACAGTGACTTGATGCAGCTACTTCTGATGTCAGCATTGTCCCCAGCTAAGAAGGCAACATGTCAATTCCTCCTCTGCTGTAATGAGCCTCAAATTTAATTTCTACCCACCTATGTTTTAAAGGTAAAGAACACCCTTTTAAAGAACAGTTTAAAACATAGCAACAATAGGTTAAGCTATTCTCTACTTATCCGAACATGTATTTATCAGCGTGATGGGATATTACAGCTTCTTCTTCTAAAGAAAAAAACATTATACGTTGACACAAATGAAACATGTTCTACAGTGCTCAAATTATTTTGAAAAATGGAAGACTGCTTGCTTAGATTTATGAAGCAATAACTTTTGAATAACACATATCTCAGACCTGAGAATATATTTTGTCAGGAATCAAAATATACTGTACATGTACTTCAGTTACTGGGCCTTCAGAAAGGTGACCTGCTTTGAACATATATTTACTGCACTTTAATTAGAACCTCCAAACAACCACTGGGTCCCCTTCCATTAGTGATACACTCCATAATATATAATTCTGTAAGTTGATTATTTGTTACCTGAACTTCCAGAATTAGTATGAATAATAATATTCTGATAGTATCATTGCTCATAAACTTTAAAACAAAATAATTCAGTGTGACACAATAACAGCCAAGTATGAGTTTTCTTGGATACTTTCTTATGGGTTAATATGGGCTTGCAAACACAATTGCATTATGTAATACAGGTTTTAAATCTGTTATCCAGAAGTTTCCCATAGACTCCATTTTATCTAAATAATACAATTAATACAATTAAATTAAAAATGATTTCCTTTTTTGCTTTAACAATAAAATGCTACTTTGTACTTTATCTAAACTAAGATATAATGAATCATTATTGGAAGCAAAACTCGCCTATTAGGTTTATTTAAGACTTAAGATTTTGAGATCCAAATTATGGAAAGATCTGTTTTCTGGAAAACCCCAGGTCCTGAACATCTTGGAAAACAGGTCCCATATCTGTATAAAATCTGTTGAAGCCTGCGCTGTGACCGTTGAAGTGTAATTACCGCATACAGTATGTCCCCAGTTCTAAATTACTGGAAAGGTATCACTAATATATTCGATTTTAATCAACAAATTAACATTTTTTCCTTGCAATATTAAAACAGTACCTTATACTTGATCCAAATTAAGATATAATTAATCCTTATTGGAAGCAAAACCAGCCTATTGGGGTTATTTAATGTTTATTTAATATATGGCAATCAAATTATGGAAACACCACTTTTCTGGAAAACCCTAGGCTCAAACATTCTGGATAACAGGTCCCATATCTGTATTGAAAATTTGACTGTACCCCTATATAATGCTTTCAGAGATATCCCTAAATCAAAGTGCTAGTTAATGGAACATACAGAAAGATAACTTAAAGAATGCTTAACATTTTCATGAATTTGCACATTTCCTCTCAATTTAAAGAGGAAAGCCAAAACAAATGCAGTAAAAATGTTAATAGCATGTTCAGTTTCACATATACAACATTTTATTAGTTTATTAAAAACATTATATAGATTTTGGGAAATTTTAGAAAATCATCTTTCAGACATGAGCACCTTTGATTGCCCATACAAGACAATAATGGCTAAAACATAGCACCATCATTTTGTATACCTCAACAGCCAGTGGATAGGGCATACATAGCTTAGAATATCAATCAATAAATCAAAATTTAATATTAAATATTATAGCATAAATTTTAAATGAGGGACCACCACACAACATTGCGTGTGCATTTGTGTGACTGTCATAGGGTAAATTGATTTTTAAGCTCCATTGGGACAATAAATTATGTGAAAGACGAGCACATTATAAATCCCTGTTTAATATATTGGGGATGTGTACAAATGGAATAATCACAGAAAAGATAGATAACATAGATATATGATAGATAAACAGATAGACATATATGTAGATAAATAGATGGATAGATAGATAGATAGATAGATAGATAGATAGATAGATAGATAGATAGACAGATAGATAAGCTCTAACTTTGCAATCTAACAAAATAACGTAAACTGCAGAACACATTATGATGAAAATCTGTCAAATAGGAACTTTTTTCTTTTTTTAAAACTCATCAGTTTATAACAACACCTACACACCGTCTGTTGTGTCTTTGGGATTCAGCTATTACATCTCAGGTATATTTCTATGATTGCCCCTTAGAAGGAAAATTTTGAAAGCTGTTAATGATGTGATGTTAACCTGCCCACACAGATCTTAACTACCTCATAAGTGTACCAAATAAGCGCAATATGCTAGACATGAGTACCTAATGGGGGGGGGAGAAATGGAAAAAGAATCTCTGCATAAAGTTAATATTATTTTTGTAAACCACAAAGCTTTTTAGTTTCTTTAGATTTTTTTTTTTTAAATATTGGTTGCCAGATTTTTTATTTATTTTTTATCACTAAATGTTTAGGTTTAGTTTAAACATCTTTATAATTCCCCCCACTTAAAAGCACTAAATTTATTAGGGCCAGCTATAGGTGAGATGAATTTGTTGTCAAGAGAATCAATCTAAAGATACTATTCCACCTTTAATTATATTTATGTAGTGGGTTCAACCATATTATGCATTTTTAAAAGTTGGAGTAATGGTGCACCAAAACAGAACCATGGCAACCAAAACATTAATTCCCAGGGTAGCCTCGTCTAATTCATGTGAATTGGACACATGTTGGCTATGGCAGATGATTGATTGAGAGACATAAATAACTAAACCAAATTTCTCAAGGTCCTTTCTGAAAAGAATGGCTGAGCAAGCCAAGCTCATACAGTTTTTGTGTTTTTCCATTATAACATAACCAGTTGGTTATTACATACTAAATGAAACTGGAATATTCGTTTTTTACATGCATATTTGCATATTATGCATATTTTTTTTGGCTGAAAATAGTTAGTTGTTCTTAATATTTGGCATTGGATATTGATAAGCTTCATAAACAGTGTAGCTCAAAGCGTGAAATGTCCATCCAGTTAGGAAGCAACTGAGCATGGGCAGTCAATGTCTGTTTACATATCATTATGAGAGTCTATCTATTTATCTAATTTCTAATAAGCTGCAATAAGTATTAGATGTCCATCAGAAACAACACTAACTGGCTAAATCTCCCTTTTTGTACTGCACTTCTATTGTATTTTTTAGATCAGTGGAAGGGAATTGCTCATGGTTGAAGCCCAGTGATTTAAAAAATGAAAAACATATCACATAACATATCACTGTGTGTAAAGCAGACCCAATTCTATGAAGTTCTAATGTGGGCAAGGGCTGATCTTTTCTCCAGAGTCAGAGCTAAGTAAGCTGAGCTGGTTAGTTTGTGGTAGGCACATGTGCTGAAAATTGAACCAGCAAACCAGGTCACTCATCTGTATCTAGCAATTACCAAACAAATTCTTGTTCGATTTCATGTGTGAAAAGCTGGCTAATCTCAGTAGGATGCATGTTTCTACTCACTAATGTCCTTGGAGGCGGCAAACCCAAGTTTTAGAGGTCAAGTGTTTCAAACCCACCCACACTGTGTTATTGTTACTAGACTCTGTCATTTACCACAAAGGTCCACATAGAATTGTTCATTTAACAGTGCTCAGTTAAAGTCAGTCACAGAATAGTTCCCTATTTTCAGAAAGGTTTGTTAATGTACAGCCTGCTTTTAGTAAATTATCATGTGTTGCACAGAGCTCTTACTAGAAATGCTTTTGTTTCACCATAGGTAAATAAATCACTAATTAAACTTTTTCAAGTGTCATTCACCAGCTGCTTTAGAATGGAAAAGATGTGGGAAGTCTTACTTTACATTGTATGAAAATATGCGTAACAAGCAAATGCTCTGGAGTTGGTTTTCACGAGTGAGTGATGATAACTTAGAGCTTTGAACGTCCTCTGTCTTGGAGGCCTTTAATTGCAAAAAACACTGGGGGGTTGACAACTGGCATCAAAGTAATATAAAGTGAACACTTCAGTCTTTTCAGAACTTCACTGAGAACTACAGAATGATTTGATGAGTAGATGGTAAAATTATTCCTATAACTATCCCATGTGAAGTAGTTACACACTGAGGACAAGTTGCTTGGGAACATACCATTCACGAGTTGATATATAGGTCAGCTTTGAGATAAGGGATATCTTGATATGATTTTATATTAAATTTGACAGTAGGATATTTAAAGGTAAAGGCACAAAGGGAATTGTGTCACCTGTGTAAAAGCTGTTCTACCCATGGGAGACAAATCTTCTGAAAACATCTTTGCATTAGTCTTCTTTAGCTAAGTAATATTGAATTCCATAACCTGTATAAAAGTACAGTATTGTCGACGCTGAATTGTGCCTTTATAAGGTTATAGAACTCCATTGTGACTTGTTATATTTAGGTAGTATGTACATGTACTGTAATCTGCAAACCTGTTATTCAGAAAGTTCCTTATTAAAGGAAAGCCATCTCCCATAGACTGAATTTTAATGAAATAATACACATTTTTAGAAATTATTTATTTTTTCTCTGTAACAATTAGTACCAAGTTGGAGTCAACATAATCCTGTTGGGTTTATTTAACATTTAAATTATTTTTAAGTTAACTTAAAGGAGAACTAAAACCACCATACCAAAAGCCTCCCTAAACTACCTGCCATTGTCCCCTCTCCCTCCCTGCACTGTGAATTAACCCCGTAAACAAAATATGATCAGAAAATGAAGAGCAGTGCAATGGAGATACAAGGCACCATCTTCTGCCGCTTCATATTCTTTCAGGGCTGGGATAGGGGGCAATGGCAAGGCTATTTAGAAGGCTTTTGGTATGTGGATTTAGACATGGAGATCCAAATTATGGAAAGAGCTCTTATGCCAAGAAACACAAATCCTGAACATTCCACAGATCCCATCCCATTAGTAGCTGTATGCACAAAATGTCTCAATGTCTTAAATATACTGATAATGGGTTGAGTGCAGAGGATCTCTTGTATTTGTCTATATGTATTTTGTGGTCACAGCCTCATTGACCCCCGCTTAATGTTTTTAAATTAGTGATGAACATAACTTTCCCTTGTTTGTTATAGTTCATATAGGAGCAATGACCAGCTCCCTGTTGTTGCTCCCACCCCTTACCAGCTATAGTTAGTTGATGCCATTGGTGTCTAATGAAAGGCAAACAAGCATGGGAGTTTTACTTTGAAAGCAGCAAGTAAGTAGGTAAAACTTAATCCCTTTGTAAAATGTATAATGAAGCAATAGAATTCTTAATGAATCAGATTCAATTTGAGAGTAGGACTGGCCACATATGGGATGACTTTGACATAGTTGGCCATCTTAAATATCTTGCAATGTATGGGCAAACAATCCCTGATTTGTTTAAAGGGTAACTATATCCCATGAAGAGGAGTGCTACTCCAGGTATATACACACCAGGTTGGTGTCAGATGCTTCACGGATTTCAGGCCCTCTGCCCATCAAGGCCCAAGGATAGTATACAACAAATACAAAAATCTGTGGCACAGCTGATGCAGTTGTATCAGTGGTTGGTGTTTATTCAGCTCATAAACAAAGTGGCAA
>CM044431.1:79521326-79568136 GCA_024363595.1 Xenopus borealis | reverse complement strand
TGCAAAAGAATAAGAAATCAGGAAGGGGGCAAATAGTTTTTCACACCACTGTATATTACTCTATATAAGTACAGACTGCTGCAACATTCACAAACAAAAAGAAATGTAAAGATAACTGCTTTCTTCAACTTGCTTAAGGCAACATGCATTTCCATTTTACCAAGATGTGGAGGAATTTACATATACCTCTATGTATGCAGGATATTCAAAGAGGCAGTAATGACTGCAAAATGTAATTATGCATCATAAAAACCTGCCTAATATTTTTTTTTATGTCTTCTAGGGGCGAAAGATCTCTCTGATATATTTAACTGTTGCTTCGGAACTTCTAGACTTGTAATGGGGCATGTCTTTAAACATAACATGAGAGTATAATGTTGCATATCATAGGCTCATTTTATTAGTAAATGTATTTGAAGGATTAAGTAACTGAATGGCTAACAGGCAGTTATGCAGGTTGTTTCATGTTTCTGCATTTGCAATCACTAGAGGGCACCACTAAATACTTATTAATATTTACTTTCCTCAAATAATCTGCTGAGGTTTTCTATATCACTTTTAATCTGTGTTCAACTCAGACTTCATAGTTACTAAATATAGTTGTCATTCTAGGAGCATTTAAACTGCAAGCATGGAAAAAAAGAAAAATAAAGCCCATTTTTAATAACTAATGAAGTGAAAAATAATTTAAAACTGTAGAACACATTTACAACACTGCATAACTGGCTTATTTAGCTCATGTATTAATTTAAATGCACAGGCTCCTTATTGAAAATAATTGGAGATCTTTGGCAAAGAAATACTAGATGAAATTAACATAATACATGAATCTGTATGAAATATAAAACTAATAATTTTACTGCAACAAAACAGAATATAGTTAATAGCTCTCTTAAAGCAGAAGTTAGGAACAGTGAAATGGCTGCATTATACCGATGGGAGATAAGGATGGTAATCCATGTCTTAAAATATTGATTGAATAGGACAGTCACAGAAGCTAGAATACTTTTTAGTGACAGAGAAGTTAATGATTTAGTGATTAATTTGAGGAAAGCCTAGCCGCACATTTTGTTATTGTGTGCAATGTGAGATCACTGCCACATCTGACCTTGTCAAATTAGTAGAAGGCTGAAATCCTATGACAGCAGCTGCCTTCTAAATATTGATGAAGAGAACTATTGGATTTATAGGCACACAGGGATATTGTGTATATGTATTTATTGATCAATGCACGCAAATACACTATCAACTATCAATCTATTTATGTATCATGTCTCTCTTTCTCTACTTTTCTATATTTTTGTATATTTATTATCAATTGATCTTTGTGTCATATCTCTCTTTTTCTACTTTTCTTTCTGTCTATTATCTAATCAGTCTATCTCAAGGTTTCTTAACCTATGTGTCAGGATTTAAAAATAGTTCTCCCACTGTCAAACCAGTATTTGAACTGTATTGAATTAAGTGGTATGTGTGAGAGGTCTCAGCATATGTCTACAGGTAAGTAGACCTAATGTAAGTAGAGACCCAAGATTGGGCCTCCCTACTAGTCATCCTTGAACCTGCATTGTAGGTTTTTTTTATATATATATATATATATATATATATTTATATATCTTTTATTTGGAAACCCATTATCCAAAAAGATTTATAGAAAGGGCATCTACACTAAACTCCATTGTTTTCAAATAATCCAAATTTGTAAAACTAATTTCTATTTTCTCTGTAATAATAAAATGGTGCCTTGTATTTGATCCTTATTAGAGGCAATACAATCCCATTGGGTCTATTTACATAATTGTCTAGTTGACTTAAGGTATGAAGACCCAAATTACAGAAATATTTGTTATCTGGAAATCCCCAGGTCCCAATCCTTCAGGATAACAGAATCTCTACAATAACAGTATCTCTATCCAAAAGCCTCTCTTTTTATAACTATCTAGTAACCTGTCTGTCACCTAAGCACACGTATGTTGTGCTTTGTTCCATTCACATCCCAGATGCATATCAAAACTGTACACATCTTATTTGTGATTTGGCCATTATACACTTAATTAAGTCAATTCGCTTTTCATATTTATTAAAGGAAGAAGTGAAAGACATAAATAATCTCTTAATATTTCTGCATCATCTATAACACTTGTTTATGTTTTCTCAAGTGTCAGCTAACTTGATTTCATCAGAAATCAAAATGTAACAATTAACGTCATATTATTCTCCCTGTGATCTTTCACTATACCCATTGCTTTGAAGTACATGCATTGTATATAGAACATTTTTCACTGTGCCAGAATAATCTCAGTAATGACCTTTTGATAAACAGAAATTAAAATCTTGAACTAGAATATTATTGCAAGATTCTGGTAAAAGTGCCCATCATCTGCTTAGGTGAAATGAATTATCATTCATAAACAGGCCAAAGTACCTTAATAACCATAAAACCAAAGAAAGCTTGGTCCCTTGATTAAAACATCTCTTGTGAGATTTTACATTTTAATCAAGACAAAAAGACTATCAAACATTTATTCATTCAATATCTGCAAATTCATAACTGTTCAATTTAATTCACTGAAGAAACCTAAAGAAATGTCCTACAAAACATTGCATCAGCATCACGTAAAAACCTAAAATAAGCTGAATGACTGTAAGAAAGTGGTAGGGAAAAATTGGATTTCACGCAGTAATCTGTTTACATCTACCAATTGGGGATTAGTCAGATTAGTCAGATTAAAGTCTGAGACTACATACCCATTAGGAATGCTAAATGGTGTTTGTCATTTTATTGGGTTAAACTTCTTTAATCAGCAGGAGAACAGGGAGAATTATGAACAAATTGAATTGTCAGAGCTGTTCCCTTCACACACACACACACACACTGCTGTAATTGTAGCCTGTAACAACGCATGCATATCAATTACCCAGATCAAGGCATTGCATAAACAAAAGGTAACCTCGTTTGGGACTTAAAAGAGAACTAAGGCTTTAAAAACAGAAAATGGTTAGAAATGTTGCTTTTTATATACTGAAAGATATATTCATATATAACATTCCACTCTATTGCTCAGAATGACATGACAATAATGCTGTTTAGTTCTGTTCAAGAAACTGATTTTTTAAAGTCTGAGGTTATAGCAATGACCAGACTTTATTTAATTTTATTATATTTAATTTTTCCTCTTAGCTTTTTCAGAATTAACCCTGTTATATGGCTCGGTAGTAGTGATGGGCGAATCTCCCGAGATTCGATTCGCCGAATTTTTCGCGAATTTCTAGAGAAATTCGCAAAACGGGCAAAAATTCGCGAAACGAGTCGCGGGACGATTTTGTCGCGCGTCGCGTCAATTTTGTCGCGCGTCTGTCGCGCGTCGCGGCAACTTTGACGCGTCGCTTTCGGCGCGCGTCGCGTAGTTTTCGGCGCGTGTCGCGTCAAAAACGACGCGCGACTGACGCGCGACTCGTTTTCACCGAATTTTCGCCAAGCAAAATTTCGCTGGTGATTCGCGAATTTATTTGCCAGCGGCGAATCGCGGGAATTCGCCGCGAATTCGACCTAGGCAAATAAATTCGCCCATCACTACTCGGTAGGTTATTTTTGTACTGCACTCGCACAACAAACTGCTGAGAGGAATGCGTTGCATTCCATTTGTGATCAATAATTCATACACTTAAGGTGGCCGTACACGTGATTTCTCCAAATGAGCAAATCTCTCCCCAATATGCCCACCTTGAGGAGGGTAATATCAGACTTATCCATTTGTGGGCCCTAGGGCCCAATGATCGGATCATAAAGCAGGCAATACATGCGGTCAGATTGTGGGGCCACATAAACGAACAGATGCATTCGCAATTTGACAAGAGTTTTAGCCCTGCCGATCAATATCTGTCCAACTTTCGGCCATATATCGATCAGGAATGCCCATCTAAAGGACCCACATGGGCCAATAAGTTGCCGACTTGGTCTGTCAACAGCTTTTATCAGCCTATGTATGGTCACCTTTACTGTTTGTCTGGTAATAATTACTCTTTAGTTAATTATTTTTGTATTTGCTATATATGCCTGTGTGAGTTCCTGTCCATCTATCTCTTTGTCTGTCTGTATTTCCATCTGTTGGTCTCTCAAAGTTGTTTGCTATTGCAGATGTTCTTCTTGGAGTGCAGAAAGGCATACTCACAATATGTTCTGCATACATCTATCTGGAAAGGTTAAGCAATATGCCTTTTGCTTAATTATTAATTAATTGAAAGACGGTAGCATCTGGTAGAAGGATTTTTGTTTGTTTTTTTTCAAACCCTTATTTCCACGGGGGCCTAGTAATTCAGAGCTAGATGCACACTGATGTTTGCACTGAGTGTATAATGTTATGCTCTCTTGGCAGCTAGGGAATTAAACGACAATGAAGAGTGATACTTACTAAGCCTTTAACTGTATATTATAAGGCATTTCCACGCTTGTTATGACTAAGATCCAATTGGGAAAAATAGTTAGTTTGTTGGCTAAGGCACTTTCTCTGATGCTGGGGGAGTTGTTAGATTCTAATGATGTCTCCCTGTGCTTTTAGACCAGTCACTTTACCAAGAAATCTAATTTGATATCATAAAGGAAGATTAAGCATTTTGAGAGTGGAAGTAGTTTAGTCCTTAACTCACAACCTTTTTTCACATCAGGGCTATGGAAAATAATTGAGAGTTGGTTTTGGAGGAATAATGCACAGATGGAGCACATGGTCTAATTATTTCCTACTTAAATGTGTCATGTGAGCGAGAGGGTTCCAGAGCAACATAAATGTGGCAGGTGGAAAGGAGCCAAATAAACATGCTACATGATTATAAATGCTTTGCTGGGCTTCTGTATTATTCTTTAAAAAATAATGTTATAAATAATAACTAAATTCCATTATGAACCTCTGCCCATATGGATATTTCAACTAACAGGGTTGCAGATCCATTTCTACATTCTACAAATGGCGTACATTATTCTTTATAATACACATTCTCCGGGTAGCAATAATTATATTCTAAATGATGACATCACTTAGACCTGTTTAGAAGGATATTATTTACTGGATGTCGATGGCTCTTGTATATTGCATTATTTTAATGCTTAACTATAATACAGTTCACGAATATTGTGAAATTCTTATTACTGTGACATCACAACTGGCAGATTCTAGCAATGTTATTCAGACAAATTTAAAACAAATTAACAGTACTCATATATTATTATTTATCAACAAGCTATTTACTTTCAGAATTTAATGATAGTCTGACATAAAAAACACCATTAAAACTTTGATGACATATACAAATTGATCTTACGCTAATTATTTATGAAACAACAGAAGAGAACATTTAAAAAGTATTTTGGAAAAGCATTTGCCTTTTAGTGTTTAGTCTTTAAGGGAATGTAAATGGCCATTAGTGAAAAAACCTAATCCTGTAACTCATTTGCTGCTGATTACAAATTTTAACAAATGGAACATATTACTTCTATATTCTTGATGATGTTCTCTAAGCTAATGGGGATCATTCTGACACCTCTGAGCAGCTGCAGCATTCAGAAATGCTTGCATGCAAATTGAATTTATAATGTATATATTTATAATGTTGAATACATCAGAAAGTTACTTGTTAAAATTTAACAAGTGCGAATAAATGTAATCAAAATATTTTCATTGTCATATTTTACAAATACATGATGTTTGCAACTCCCAATTCCAATATGTGCTTTTATGAAAACAATAGCTCTTAAATCCAAGTGCTGTCACTAAATGATGAATGTCAGATTGTGAACTGCTGTGATACAATTGTTAAGGAATAAAAGTTAATGCACCAGTAATTTGATTTCTTTCATTTCCAGTTGTACAGAGAGATGGTAGGGAGGTCATATCTGTACTGCATATGTCTAACTGTAGGATTGCTATGATGAATTATTTTATTACAATGAGAATTTTAATGCATAAAAAGACATTTCAATGGTCATTATCTGGTGTTGGCCAAGGTTGCATAGTGATTTTATAGTATATGGGTAATGAAGCAATATCACAAAAAATCTTTATTTGACTGTGGTGCAACCAAAAGGAATGTACTAGTTGTCCTTATTAGGTAATATTACTTTTGTATCAGACATAAACTACTCATTGTTAGAGTTTATTTTTATTTTTAATAACATTTCTTTTGGATTGTTCTAATTAAAATGTTTCTCTAGATATTTTTCTCTTTTTCCAGAGACCTACTGTAGTGTTTTATTGCCTTATAAGATAATATTTATTAGTGGGGGAAACCTAGTGGGTGTGACTTAATATTACTGCCCCAGTATTAATTAATTAATTAATTAATGAGTGGTAATAGGAACCTTAGAATTAGTAAAAGTGGCACCTCTGTCCTTTTATAGCCTGAAGACTGAAATGCCACTGATATTACAACTGAGATATAACAGCTATTTTAGATCTCTACTTTACATAGTGACTGGAATATTTGCTTGGCAATATGCTCTTAAAATAATTTTCATGATTTGGATTGCACATGAGTTCAGCATAAAAAGGCCAGCAAAGATAAGCATGCACTGATAAAAAAAAAACATTTGGTTATTATAAATAAAAAAAGCCCTTGACCATGTATATGAGAATACAGAACATGCACTGCTTTATTTCCTAATTTGTAACATTTAGGATTCAATCCCATGTCACAAATTTATGTATGTTCTGGCTGTTTAGAGATCTGCATGCACTTTACTGTCAGCATATGGATGTTGGTAAGAGGGTTTTGACTTGTACCAGATGGGGCCAATATAATGGTGCACTAGATAGAGACTTATGAAAAATGATGCTTAACTTTTCTAAAATAACTCTCATCAGTCACTGACATAATGTATTACTTCAAGTTACATCCTAGTATTTTTGTATATATAGTTTAGTACAAAACCTGAAGATAATGCAAATGCTTCATTGGTCTAGTTAGGCTTCAGTGTAACCTTTGGTGGTCAGGATCACATCTGGATAATACAAAGAATTAATGTTTAACAATGTGTCTGGCTACTATTTGACTACAAATGAGCATCTACTATATTATGTTCCTAAAAATGCAATTCATTTGATATTCAAACAACTGTTTATAACTGTTTATTAAAAGTTTAGAACTGTTAATAATGTAACAGAATTTGTAATATACCTAGAATATGAAGTTGTGTATTTCAGCAGCTAAAAGAAGCATGCTTGCTTTATTCTACAGTGCATAGATCAGTATGCCACAATGTAAAAGTGCAAAATTTAGAGAGAGAATATATCTTCATAGCGTTCCTGTTTTACCATTGAGAGTCAGTCACCTGTGTTTTTTTAGGGTCTTTTGTTCAGAAAATGTTCTTTTTAACAAATACAAACCTTGGAGTTTTGTAGAAGCAAACAAAAAGTAACTGGTTTAACCACTGCTATATCAGTCCATTAAAGGATTAGTAAACATTATCCTCCACAGTTGAACATATTGCCTAAATGGTTATTTGAGATGCATTTATTTGACTGTTTCCAAATTATTGTTAGAAAAGGAAGGGAATATTAACAATGCAGGCTGTAAGATTCGGAATATCCCTACCTATGGAAATTGTAATGGTTCATCCAGTAGATACAATTCAAAACGTCTTAGGTTTTTGAAAAATAAGCTTTTAAGATTATGTCTAATAACCTATTGTTAAGAAATGTAATTCTTTGGGATCAAGAGGAAATAGAGTTTCCTCCCTTAAGGGCAAGCAAACCTTAAGGGCAAGGAATCCCCACCCCACCAAGCAGGCAGCCTGTCACTTCATGTGATGTGGAAGGAAAATATGACTGCAATCTATGCTGTGCCTCACATTCCTGGTGTGCCTGGGCACCAGATTTGATGCAGCCAGACATGGTGACTACCAAGCCCATGTTTATAGACCAGCTAAGGGACACCTTGTATTATATTATCCTCACTGATACAGATATATTTATACTTCATATAATTTAAGAAATTATAAAATTTTCAAACATTTTATATCCATGCATGGTCTTCTATATTGCTGTAAAGAGAGTTAAGCAACCCATGCACACTCTATGGGGCAAATTCACTAAAGCGCGAGCACTAACGTCTAACACTAGTGCTAATTCGCCAATGTGACATCATTTTGAAACTTTGCCAATTAACCAACAGTGTCCCAGGTGAAAATTCGCTAGTGAAGTAGATAGACTAGCGAAACTTCGCACCTTTACGCCAGGTGAAGTTACGCACTGACAAAGGGATGTAACACTAATTCACTAAGATGCCCATTTTACTGAACGTTACCTCTTGCGATAGACTTTACTTCTCCAGGTCAGACCTGGCAAAGTTCAATACAATAGAAAGGAGTTTGAAAACAGAGTTAAAAATTAAAGTCCCAAAAAAACGCTGGCATCTTAACAACTTTATTTTATTTATTACATTTTTCCTGGGCTTGTGTAGTGTAATGTAGTGGCTGTAACATATACAGTAGGTCTATACTTTTAACTTTGCGCTGTATACTAATTAGGCATCGGTAGCGTAAATGCGCTTTGCCTGAGGAGGTAATGGTAGCGCAACTTCGCTACTTTTCTCCTCCCTGAGCGCAACTTGGCATTTCAGTTAATTTGCATAGTCATGGCAAAACGCCTGGTGAAGTGCAGTGAAATGTGGCAAAGCTCTTGCTGGCGCAACTTTGTTAGTGAATTTGCCCCTATATGTACATAAACTGCATATAGTACATTCATAATGCATCCAGTAAATTTGTAACCATGATTCCAGTAAAGCAGGGTTATGCTTCTTCATAAATTAGTTGCATGATTTTAAAAGTTAATTGATATTAAAATTGTAAAATAAATCCTGAATTAGCTATTATTTGTTTAAAATAAAAATTACCATATGGAAACCCATGTGGTTTCTCATGCAAAACTGCTGTTCTCACCAATAAATATTCTTTTTTTGCATTTTCTTTACTGGCTTTTTATCGAAAGTCTAAAAATGGTATGTTTGTATTGTATGTTAAATAATAACACTGTTTCATTCCATTCCATAAAATATCCAATAAAAAAAACTAGAAATAACTTTACTAATGAAATAAGTTGTTTTTAATTTTTTTTTTAGTTACTTGTGTTAGATTTACTTATGAAAAAATAGTAAAACAATGATACCAGAATTATACAGGAGTGGAAACCTGTAATGCTCTTAAATGTGTCATTACCCCATATTTAAACATATGATTCATTATTTTTGACTAATTTATTTTTTTACATTTTTCTCTTATAATAAGTACTAGTAATTTATAATCAAGCAATATAGAATTATAACATGTTTAATGTCTACATGTTCCGCATTGCAAAATGGACCTATTACCTAAAAGGCCCCACACAAATAGATCCAATTTCTGTACAATGCACTATAGATATAATATATCTATACATATCTATATATTATTAACTTTTTCATGATAAATCCTGGTGTGCAGCAGCATTTTTCACAGGTATATATACAGTGGCGTAACTATTCCCTGGTGGGCCCCAGCACAGGACGGGCACCTGGGCCCCCTTGTTGGGCCCTTACCGCTATGAATCGCATGCTGGAGTGTTGATGGCATATGTGCTGTAAAATCTACCCCTAGATAACCACCTGCCATAACCATATATATATATATATATATAATATATCATGCTTCTGGTGGTAGTCATATGCTACCATCTGCATACTAGGGACTTCTATGAAGGTCATAATAGCTTCCTGTATTAAGATTGTTACCAGAAACATATAATAGAGGATTTACAGGAATTTTAGTTTTTGATAAATGGACCAAAGTAGGTAAATCAATTATTGTTAATTTTGCTTAGTTGTGATTAGATAATAACACTAATTTATCTGGCTAATTTATATATTTGATATTCAATAACTATATCAGATACTGTATTTTATCATTTTATCCTCATTGCCAGTTAATGTCCCATTAAACATGTAATACTGCTCTACCACCTTTAACTATACAGCTTGTTAGCCCTCTGTAGATGTCATTATCGGCTCATAAAACAAAATCAATAAAGTCATAACAAACAAATATAGAAAAAAAGACACTTTGTTTATTTTTAAGGATGCTTGGAAACTGAAAATCAATGTATATCCATAAATACTGCTACACTATCAATTCAACAGTAATAGATTTTTAGGCTTATACAATTCTGTAATTGAAGAAAATAAAAGGTCAATTTTGTAAACTGCATGCTCCTTTCATATATGTGTATATATATTGTTTTTAAATATGGTTCTGCTTTGGAAGCATTTCCCTAAACTCCTGTAGAAACTTCAGAAATGATGAAATCTGCTTTGAGAACTCAGAGTCCACTTTTTTTCAAAATGTATCAGTTAATAGTTCTGTTCCAGAAGAATTCTGCATTGAAATCCATTTCTCAAAAGAGAAAACAGATTTTTTTATATTTCATTTTGAAATCTGACATGGGGCTAGATATATTGTCAATTTCCCAGCTGCCCCAAGTCATTGTGACTTGTGCTCTGATAAACTTCAATCACACTTTACTGCTGTACTGCAAGTTGGAGTCATATCAAACCCTCCCTTTCCCCCACCCAGCAGCCTAACAAAAGAACAATGGGAAGGTAACCAGATAACAGCTCCCTAACACAAGATAACAGCACTCGATAGTAAAACCCATGTCCCACTGCGTACTATTCAGTTACATTGAGCAGGAAAACCAACAGCCTGCCAGAAAGCAGTTCCCTTCTAAAGTGCTGGCACAAGTCTCATGACTGAGGCAGCTGGGAAATTGACAAAATGGCTAGCCCCATGTCAGATTTCAAAACTGAATATAAAAAATCTGTTTGCTCTTTTGAGAAATGGATTTCAATGCAGAATTCTGCTGGAGCAGCACTATTAACTGATGCGTTTTGAAAAAAACATGTTTTCCCATGACAGTTTCCCTTTAAATGCAGCTCAGGAACTTAATACAAATATCCTTACTCAGAGCTGTATTTAGGCACCAGGCCTCAGCCCACTCCTCACTTCCTATTACTGATTAACTCATGTGCAGGATAGTCTGTGCATGTGACAGAAACAGGGCTGGAGCCATTTTGGGTGTATGATGTTCTCAGGGGGTATGGTTATGGCCATCAACAAATGGCTAATCGCCCCTTCATTCACTTAAAATTCCTGTACAGATTTCCAAATTTTTAAAAACCAGGGTGTCCTGGTGAAAACCAGAAAGGTAACAACCCTAGAAACGGCCTTCAAGAAATCTAAACTCCTTGATTAAAGGTTGCTGGATAAGGCATCCCCTAACTACCCTTCCTTTAATTTCAGGTTTTCTGGATAAGGGAACCTGTGCCTATATATGTCATGTGATTCTACTAAACATAGAAGAACTAGTACTATTCATTTGCCCCATTCAATGCATTTGAGGAGGCCCATCATGGAACATGTAAAACACAGCTTGGTAGATGAAAAATAGGGTACAACATCATCTTTTCCTAATCTTGAAGGGTAAATACAGAATAAACCAAAATGCATCAGTATAATATAACCATATACAGTAACTGATGCATAGTTATATGACTACATGTCAATGACATAGTTCCTTTACCTGCTTAAAAATCAAGTGACCCGTTGTAGCTTTAATTGCTTAACCAGCTCCATTTACAATAGGGAGTATCATTTAAATAGACAAATTATAAATGTGTTTTTTTTATCATTCATGGAGAGATACCCAATATAATTTATATTACATCCTTTCAAACTTCTTTCTTGACTTCTGCCTGAATTTGAAAGCATTAGGGGAATGCTTGACTTATAAATCAGTTAAATTAAAACAATCTGCCCAATTTACCTCAACTGGACATCTTGGAAACACTTACTACTTGTTAATCTGTAGCACATAATGATATACAGACATGTTCAGTCCATAGCTTAGCATATTTTAACTGTCCAAAATAAAGTCACTGAAGTCAGCAATGTCACATGTAATAGGATAGTATTATATGATTTTAAATGCCATGTTCTACTGAGGGAACATTTGATTTATTGACAGGATTTTCATTCTCAAATAACCAGTGATTTGGGGGTCAGTACTGGACCATA
This sequence comes from Xenopus borealis, assembly GCA_024363595.1. Classification (NCBI taxonomy): domain Eukaryota; kingdom Metazoa; phylum Chordata; class Amphibia; order Anura; family Pipidae; genus Xenopus; species Xenopus borealis. The sequence goes on along the minus strand of CM044431.1, from coordinate 79,556,042 downwards.
TGGATAACCACTTGCTTTGAACTTAATATTTTGTTTGGTTAACTTTGAACACATTGATATGCAACTCTAGTCCTGATGGTATGAATAACAAATTAAGTTTCCCATCTACATAACAACCCCCCCCCTCAAAACATGTTGTTAAATATTTGCCATTGTGCCATTAAAACCCTAGAAATCGAAAGTGTTATAATCAAGTTACACATCATGTAATTTAGCTTTTACTTAGCTAGAAATAAAATAAGACTACCATGACCATTGATTTTTTTTTCTTAGTTAGTTACAGGCACCACAAGTTAATGAACTATTGATTGCATTCATCCTTCAAAAGTGTTCTAAGGAACGGCATAACTCTCACTATGAATATCAACCGACTGAGATAAAAAGTAATTAAGTGTGACCAAAAACAAAGAAAAATATAAAGAAACTGAAAACTGTGAAAAAAGAGGCCACCATGAATGTGGGGGGATAGACTTTTGAAAAACATTAATGTGGAAAAAGTATAATTACTTGTACTGTAAACAACTACGAAAAAGTATTTGACCATAAGCCAAAGTCTGCAATGGTTCATGCTAAAATCTATATGCTGTCATTTCTGTAAGCGCTCAATTTATTTTGCTTATAAACAAAGTCAAAAGAAATCTTTAAACCTAATCACACAAATTGAGAATCAATTTTCTGTCCCCACTATCCAGTCATATTATTACCAATGGATCATGTGAACTCCTGTATATAAAAATATTGGAAAGATATTGGCCATAACTCATCCGCCCATTGATTCCTTAAATTCATTATGGTCAAACCCCCTTTCTACCAGATAAACCACCTCAGTGCTACATCCTGTTTGACCCATAGTATCACCAAGCATATCACATGTCTGAGAATTCCCCTCATTGCCCAATGATTGTGTGTGCTTCTCTTAATTCTAGAGTATATTTTGAGTTTTTAACCTGTGGCTGTAATTAAAAAGGCGTTAAATACATAAATTATATTTATGTATATTATTAGTGTCATATACAATTACCATGTGAATACTCTCCCCCTCTGTTGTCAGTCATGTAATCTATGAACTTTCATTAATGCCAGCTACTGTACTTCTTCGGTATAGCAGATTTTAAACATGGAAAAGACATCTGCCCAATCATCATTTTATTGGCAGAATCACTATTTTTCTACTTGGCAGAGAGGTTATTTTGTAATTTCACAAAGTGCAAAAAATCTACAAAAGCTACATTACAATAATACAATTTATAATCTTTCAAATTTTAATAATTGTTTTAATAATTGAGAAATTGGAACCAACCTGACACACTGATTTTAATAAACTGCTTTGGGCTTAATGCAATGGTTAGCGCTTGGATTCCAGGTTCAATTATAGCTAGCGCATTTGTGTTTACATGTTTTCCATGTGATTACATTTGTTTGCTCCAATATTCAAAGAAAAATACATATACAACTTAATAATGATTCAAGGAACTGTGCAAATAGTTAAAAGAATTTCATGAAGGTCCCATGAAGTGTACCATTCTTCCTTAATAAGCAACTTTTTCTAGAAGCAAATCCATATAGATACATGTATTACTAGGATTATGCATAACTAAGCAAGAAAAAGAATAGTCTCCATTTAGTAAGACAGGTAGGAATGAGAACAAGAAATTATGAAATTCTCAATCCAAAAATTTTATATTTTTGGCATGAGGATTTGTTTAATTGCATTTCAAAGAACAAAAGGTCATGACATAGTTTTTACCAAAGGCTTAGTTTCCCAGCATTTCAACTGCATGTTGTATCTATTGAACAATAAAACAAGTCTCCAGTCTTTCTCCAGAGAAAACCTAGACATCTCTTCACTCAGCTGTCTTAAGATTTGGTGTGATAGCCTTGATGTCTTCCCTACAGCAATATTTATCTACTCAAAAAATCACTCTGGCATTCCATTATGGGCACCTGCTGTTGATAATTATAGGTCTGTCTCCTAAGCACTTCCTCTGTTTTATGTCAAAGCAACATTCAATCCACTTTATTAGAAACAAGTAACGTTGAGTGGAAAGTTGCACAATGTCTTAAAAGACAATTATGAACAATATAAAAATTGGTGCATGCAGGACTATGTTTATATGCAACTTAGCACATATGCGTATGCGTTGTTGGTGCAAAAAAAAATTTCTACAAAGACGTTTGCAAATGTTTGCATCCTTTTTGACTGATAACAGACCTCAACGACTTCATCAAAAAGTTTGCAACCAAATTTTGTAAATATTTGCAGTGTATGTATTAAGATTTTGCAAAATGTTTTTTGTGACAAAATATTTAATGGAACTCCAGAGCAGGCGTTAACACTAAAATTTTTCTTAGTGATAACGCGCAATGTATAATTTGCCGGCGAATGATTTTCAATGTTACACATTTGCAAAAACACCATTTTAAATAGCAATGGTGATTTTTATTACATTCCCCCCTATACGGTCATGTTCACTTGTCACTGGGCTAATAATATATTTTAACCTACTAAAAGGTATATTCTAAATGGTCACTTCTGTTTTAATGTAAATGTATGGTTGATATGTGTGGATTAAAAAGGTAAAGGTCATGAAAGTAAATATCTTTAACAACTAAGTAGAGACTATGCCACATTATGCAAGGGGGTTAGAGACAGATCAATTACTTAATTGTACTAGGGGGTCTATGATTATATTAAGAAATATATGATCTGCTTAAATGATAATTTAATGAGCAGGAGATTAAACTTTTCAGTAACTCATAGCAGCCAATCAGACATCTGCTTTGTCTAACTTGCACTAGAGTGATCAAAGTTAATTGCATATAGGTCGCTAGTAAAATGTGATGTAGTCGTCAGCAAAATCTATAAAGGTAAGGAAATATAACTCTTTTAAACTGTCCAACTAACACATTGAATATTTTTTCATAATAAAATGGTAAACCTAAACACAATTGCAATGTATTGCAAGTTACTCTCTGTGTAATAATTAAAGTTTAAATCAACAGGAAGATGGTAGAAATAGACAGATCCCCTGTTATAATCTCCAAAAAAAATATGGATCATAACATTCTTTACCACCAAATAAATGTGATTTTTTTTCCGATATATTGGAAATGTATGTTTAAAAAAGATTTTAATTTAATTAAATTTAAATAAATTTTAATTCATTTTAAATATAACTCTAAAATCTAAGATACACTGGGGACTCCTTTTCCATTGCAATTTGTATTCATTGTGGAAAAGACAAATATCTAACATTCTTCAAAGAGAATATAGCAATGTATTCATTTTGGTAACTGGAATTGATATAAAACTAAAACTTTGTATATGTTCTTAAGATGGTTATATCTACTGCATATGATCTAAAGTAAAATATGTTACATTGCTATGTAATGTAAGTCATACAGCTACTACCAAAGCTCAGCATGCATAGCGCTGTTGACTATGCAAACACATCACTAATACTAATTACATTTATACAGGCATGGAATCCCTGACTAGGAACCCCATTTTCCAGAAAGCTCAAAAGTAGTGTAGAGACAGCTAGCAAAACGATGTTGTGTTAACTACTTCTGTGGCCCCAATTTGCCTCCTGACTTGAACTCAACAAGAATTCCAGGGCATCTTACTCAAAAATTATGCTTCTACCAGATTTCAGATTTACAACTCAGACAAATTATGAAATCTATTTGCTATCCATTAAACATGACATACATCTGCAACTAATAAAGCATGTAGAATATGTAAGCAATTTTAAGCTTTCACAGTGATAAAGAGAATGTAATCATCATACACAGAAGGGAGCACACAATTCTCCATATGCTCACACTGATATTTTTCAATATGTCTGAAAAATGAGGCTTTTGAAAAGTTTATTTAAGAAAATAAATGCACAGCCTCAATCACTATTTGCCCCTTCTAAAACAGAGAATGGTTTATCTTTCATAAAGCTAACCCCCTCTGCAGGATGGCTGACCAGGACACAGAAAGTAAGAAATTGCCTAGGGTCAGAGAAAGTAATATGCTGAAAAGAGAGTGGGGAAAATATGAATCCCTTCACTGCAGGAGGGATCTGGAGACAAAGCATCCTTTACATTTATGAAAATGTTGTCAACTCTCAAGATTGTTTGCATTTTTCCTTCATATCCTCCTCATCCTGAACTGCCCTGGTTATTTTGTCTCCCCCACACATCTATAAAGAAAAAGAGAACAGCCTGTCACATCTTATATTGTCTACTTGAGGCTTTAGAAGCATGTGGAATGCATTATTAGGGGTCTGTTTTCATTTTAAAGTTACTGAATGGCCTTAGATGTTATATCCTATTCTTACAAAGGATCAACTTGAAAAGCTAATGAAGACAGTTTGTACAATGTTCATGAGCACTTCACTGATAAAAAAATTGCTTACATTTATTTACATTTACAGCCCTATAATCCTGACCACTGGAGCATTCACTAAATACCTAATAAGAATGTTTTCCATTGATTTTAATAAAAAGTGTCACATTGTGGTCATTGTAGCATTCCAAAACTAGCCTGTGTCAACTTGATCTTTATTAAAATTTGATTTACTAAGAGTCTAATTGCTATGTAAATACTTATGTGCAATATGGATTATTTCCTCTGTGAACCACAGAGAGCAAATACTTCCACATATATCGGAACAATGATTCACCGTTTTCACATTATAACTAATTGCCCTGTGTTTGTAGATTAAAATGAACATTTTAATTTTAAAAATCTGAGTTGGAGCATTAAGTGGTGCAAAATCTTGCACTTTGTGTTCAGTTACATAGCAATTGTGTCTGAGGCATTGCAATTCTCTGCACCTTATTAACTCTAGTACTTTCATTGCTAGGCAGTAAGGACAGAGATCTTAAAGGGCAACTAAAGTCTAAAATAGAATAATGTTAGAAATGTTGTATTTTGTATACTAAATATAAACATGAACTGACTGCACCAGAAGCCTAATTTAACAATTGAATTATGCTTTCAAAGTTGGTGCAGGGGGCTGTCACCTTGTCATACTTTGTTATAACTTTGTTATACCAAGACTATGCACATGCTCAGTGTGGTCTGGGCTTCAGTTGGGAGGTTTTTAGGGATTGTCATAAATGTTCAAAACAGCACAAGTCACATAATATCTGCCAGAAGCTGATACAGCAAAACTGATTAATAATCAGAATATTCAGACAGTACTGGGTCTGTGGATACAAATCTACACAGTTGTTACAGGGAAACAAACAAAGCTGCTTCAATTCTGGGATTTAAGGTGGGGGACTCCCACCTGTCGTTTGAAAGTATGATCATTTCCTTGCAGAGCAGTTAGGGACTGTCTGAAGTTTCCTAACTGCAGCTGTCAGGGCAAGTAACATGAAGGGGAATTTCACTACAGTCAGGTTTCTTATAAAATTATGAATAATGCACCCTCGGCACGTGCCTCTTCACCAACACCTAGTTCTTACCCTGCCGACTAGTGCTCCCTAACATGCACATTTGAATGATACAGTTGGTGGGGTAGCCAATGTGCTACCCACAGTCCACCATGGATGAATATAGCACTGCTGAATGTAGACAGCCCTGTCTTGATCCAAAAAGTGCAGATCATTACCTAGTGCCTGTTTTTTCCACGTGTGCCTCTGCCTTCAGCAGAGGAGGGTGACATTTTACTTTGGAAGGCTACTGATAAAAGCCTCTCCATAATATATAATTATTATATGTATATATAGCACTTGATTTTTTTTTTTTGGTGAGTCTAAGCCTCCTTAAATTTTCATTATTCTCTGCCTATACAGATGAAGCCACTTTGGATTGTGTGTTTGACACAGAATAATTAAACTAAGATATTCCTCTTCTCCAATTTAACACAGAAAATTGTGTCACAGCATCCCATCTAATTAAAGTATTCATCATTGTGAGTGTCAATGGTGCTTTGGTATGCTAATGAAAAGTTTAAATGCATTTCGAGCAAAAACCACCAGAAAAAACCCCCGAATATCATGAAGGCTACAGACAGCATTCAGCAATCAGCATGGCTTTATGAAGGATAGGTCATGCCAGACAAATTTGATTGCTTTTTATGATGAGGTAAGTAAGATGCTGGACAGTGGGGGGGCAGTAGATGTGATCTATTTGGATTTTGCCAAAGCGTTTGATACCATGCCCCACAAACGACTGCTTTCTAAACTAAGGTCTGTTGGGCTTAATGAAGTAGTTTGCACATGGATTGGGAACTGACTACAGGAGTAAGGTTCTTAGTGGGGTCCCACAGGGCTTGGTATTGGGTCCACTTTTATTTAACTTGTTCATTAATAACTTAGGGGAGGGTGTTGTAAGTAAAGTATCAGTGTTTGCAGATGACACAAAACTATCCAGCCCAATTAATTCCATCCAGGATGTTGCATCCTTGCAACAGGATCTTGACAAACTGGCAATCTGGGCAGTTAAGTGGCAAATGAGATTCAATATTGATAAATGTAAAGTCATGCACCTGGGATGTAAAAATATTCAAGCCACTTATACTCTTAATGGGACTGCACTAGGCAAATCCATTATGGAAAAGGACCTTGGAGTCCTTGTAGATGATAAACTTGGCTGTAGCAAGCAATGCCAGTCAGCAGCATCAAGGGCCAATAAGGTCTTGAGCTGTATTAAAAGGGGCATAGAGTCACGGGAGGAGGGGGTCATTTCCACTTTATAGAGCACTTGTAAGGCCACATCTAGAATATGCTGAACAGTTTTGGTCTCCCTCACTCAAACAGGACATTATTGTATTAGAGAGGGTACAGAGAAGGGCAACTAAGCTGGTAAAAGGTATGGAAAATCTTAGCTATGAGGAAAGACTGGCCAAATTGGGGATGTTCACACTGGAGAAGAGGCGCTTAAGGGGTGATATGATAACTATGTATAAATATATAAGGGGGTCATATAATAATCTCTCTAATGCTTTATTCACCAGTAGGTCTTTCCAGATGACACGAGGTCACCCATTCCATTTAGAAGAAAAGAGGTTCCACCTAAATATTCAGAAGGGGTTTTTTACAGTGAGAACTGTGAAGATGTGGAATTCTCTCCCTGAAACTGTTGTACAGGCTGATACATTAGATAGCTTTAAGAAGGGGTTGGATGGCTTTTTAGCAAGTGAGGGAATACAGGGTTATGGAAGATAGCTCATTATACAAGTTGATCCAGGGACTAGTCCGATTGCCTTTTTGGAGTCAGGAAGGAATTTTTTCCCCCTCTAAGGCAAATTGGAGAGGCTTAGGATGGGTTTTTTTGCCTTCCTCTGGATCAACTAGCAGTTAGGCAGTTAAAAAAATAAAAAAAGAAGGTTGAACTTGATGGACGCAAGTCTTTTTTCAGCCTAACTTACTATGTTACTATGTTACATCTTCAAATGGCTGAAGGGACCTCTGCCACCAACCTCTACATGACCTTTCCAGGTTTTAGCTGGAGTATTTTCAGATTCAAGCTATATCCAGCTTTCAGGCATAATAAATCTCAAAACATTTGAGATTTTTTTTTAAACCCAAACATTTTTCATTTTTTACTGAACCTACACTTGAAAACTGAAATTTTGTGGGGAAAAACACAACTCGACCTTTGATAAATAATCCCCATAGTGTTGGTAACCACATAGCTTAAAGGACATGTAAAGCCTACATTTTCCTACCCTGTATATAAGTTGGGCATATCTTCCGCACCTAAACTGCATAATTAATACTGCATATACCCCCTCTGTTTGCCAGTACCATCACATTTTCCTAAAACAAATAGCAGCTTTCACCTGGCGGCCATTTTCCCCCTGATACATTATCATCTGAAATAAGACATGTACTGTATGCTGTAAAGTCCATGTAATGCAGAATGCAGATTTACACAGGCACAACCTACTTTGATAAAAAAATTATTGTAATTTTACGCTGAGCTCAGGAGAGGTGGTTAGCAGAAAAAATTGCATCAGACAGTTTCTATGGGAACCAGCGATGCTCTCTATTCAATGGCTGTTAGTCTGGAGGGTGTGTTATGTAATCTGAGCTGAGAGGAACTGAGCATGCTCACTGAGCCAAGAGCCAAAGGAAATTCCTGAGGGAGGGGTCAGAGTGGTTTAGTGTAGTAGAAGGATTTGTAGCTGATTAAGGGGATACTGCAGCCTTACTGTTAACCTTTTAACAACCGGAGTGGCAGTTATCTAAAGATTTCAGAGACGCTGTTCATTGATTACATTTTTGTGAAAAGGGTTGACATGTCCTTTAAAAGAGTCTCATTTGCTTTCTTTCCTATCATATGTAAAATTAGGTATCACTAATTTAATGAAGAGATCATAATGTTGTTTTGCAGGGTATGACAGCAATGATTTAGCAAAATGAAATGAGAAACATGCAAATTCACATGTATATGGCTTAATAACTGAATCAACAAATCTCCTGAGTACCAATTTAGATTAATTCTGTTGAAAGAAAAAAATTCCCACGCCAAATCCCTCTATGGCAATCTTGCTCTGTATTTAGCAGCTAAGATAATTTAAAAGCTTTAATTCTTTCAGAAAAAGAAAATCAAGGAAATTTACAAAGAATCAAAGGACGAGTTTATTCTACAAAGCTGACTGATTGTTAATTAGCAAAAAAACATTCTTCCAGGTCATACACTTTAGAGGACTGGTACACATGCTAAAACATGTAGAGGGCTCCACTAATGGACTGATAATAGGGAAGAGGGTGGTAACTATACTTTACAGAAATCACACAAGTGACAGTGGTGATTCATTGTTCTTCTTTTCCTTGCTTTCATATCAGCTTACTAAACAATGTTTCAGTAAAAAAAACAAATCCCACACAATACCAATGTGCATTGTGGACCCTATATTTGAAAGCAATAATGCTGAGTACAGGTTTTGCAGTGCAGAACAGTACTGGTTTTGCAGTGCAGAACAGTATAACATATTACTGGCTTCCTTTTCTAGTCTTTATGGCTGATAAACCTGGTTCATTTCATTAGAAAATGGGCGTCTGAAGAGTAATTAAGAATAAAATGGATCTTCTCTAGTGTTGTAGGAATGAGTGAGTTATGTATTAATTTTGGCTGCCTTGTTGTTATTTTCCTGATATAGGAGGTATCACATTGGGATACCAGCATCTCTAACATAAAGGGTGGAATATTTCCCACCTAGCCTCTTGTGACTGAACATGAAAACTGTGTTAAGTGTATTATAGTGCATTATTTCATAGAACAAAATATAAAAATATATTTATCATATTATACCTGAACATACAACCCTATGTTGCTATTGCTAATCGAACATAAAACTTAGAAAAGAAGCCATGGGGGGTTCCCATAGGCTTCTATTGCAATTCGGTAGGTTCAATCTGGAGAAGTAGGCAGTCGAAAATTTTTTAAAGGGGAAGTACTTTGATCATCGAATGATTGAATATTCGATCATTCGATCTATTTGATCTATTCGATATGATCGAATTTTGCATATTCGATGATCGAAGTGGCCTGATTTGCATATTCGAAAATTCTATCGAATTGTACGATCGGAATTCAATATGTGCATACAATATCTATAGTCTTCAGTTTTCGTTTAGTGTTTATTCACACAGTTCAAGATTCATGTAATTCCCAGTGACCCCTTCCTATGATACATTTCAGGACATGGGGGCTGTTATATGTATCTACTGACTTGAAAATGCTGGCCCGTGCTTTCTTGTGCTTATCTCTTCTGTATAGCATTGCCCTACAAATTCCGAGAACCTGACAGAACAAAAGATATATACACTGATTTATGTTTCTCTTTAGCCAGCGATGTAAAAGCCATTAGTATAAACTGGCCATAGTCACAGGAAGGGGGGGCATGGCAGCATTTGACACAGCAAAAGGTTTGTTGGGGTTTGCTCAAAAAAAACGGGTAAGAGGAGTTTTGAGAACCAGTAAGAAACATTTTTTGAATATAAACTGTTTCTGATATAATTCATAGCATGACCCTAAATGAGATGCGGGTAAAGAGTTCTCATGGAATATCAAATCAAAATGCATGGTATGAGTAAAATGTCAGAAGTTTCAGCTCAGCATGCCTTCTGGAAAACACTCTAGTGAAAAAGACAGACATTTAAACTACATCTCATATAAGGTTTCTGTAGGCAGAAACAGAGTTTAACAGCTGACCTCTAGCATAGCAGTGTCACTGGCTATTATTTTGCAGGGATATTTATTCTGTAAAATAGGATGTCAAACATGACGCCCCAGTTTTCTCTGCTGGCTAATAACCAACAAATATTAATTTTGGGTGTTTATGTATGCTCTTATAAATACAAGTGTCTCAAACAAGAAAATTGATCACCTTTCACATAGGCATATATACTGTATATTTACTTTACTTACCCATTCTTTAACCCATAAAGAAATGTCAGTTTCAGTTCTCCAGTGCTTTAAAGTTAAATTAAGGCTTTGGATTCTAAATCGGCAGTCTAATCTGAATTCTGATAATACTACTGGTATTTATTTGACTTCTGTTCTTAATCCTGAATTTAGTGCATCCATACTATATTTATTTGTTTATATGAGAGTAATTTGTCCATTAAGTTTATGTATTTGTGGCCAGTAAATTCAGTTTTTGTCCGATAATCTGTATACTGACTTAATCAACCAACACAATATAACAGACCATCATAGCAGATTCTTTGTTTAACTGCAATAACAAAGTTCTGCGTACACAATAAGCTGTGCTCCAAATATTCTAGAACATAATAAGTGAAGATTTGTATTCATTAATGCAGGAAAAGTGCCATGACATATTAAAATGATTGTGTTTTAACACTGTTTAAATCATTACTAAACATTGCAGAAGGTATCCTGGGGAAATTGAAACCTGATGATATTGTACCTTTTGGTCATACATTTATCTAGCAGAGCTTTATAACAGGAAAAGGAAAATTGTGCCACTACAGCTGCTGAAGAACCATCATTCCCACTGACTATTGCAATGAAAAGTGCCACGAATAACTTACCACCTGTGATTACAGACATGCTATTTTTTGAGCAATAAATATAGGCCATGGGGTACTCTCTCTCTCTGTATTCAAAAGGTTATAGCCTTCAGGAATCCCCCAGTGCTTTATTGCATACCAACTGTCCAAAGTGTTGTCAGATGAAAAATCAAGACATCCAGGCAACATATGTTCCTGCAATAGTAACAGTTGCACTAATTGCTGATCAAAGGAGGAGCAGAGATTGTTCTGGCTATAGGAGGGGCCCTGTGGTAGGCATGCAGGGAAAGCAAGTCCCCAGGACAGCTCTAATGATGTCCTGTACAGCCTCAAAGCTATGGCAACATGTGAATATCAAGCTGTCAGTCTCTGGGTGACTGTAAGTTCTGATTTTCATTTGCCAACAAGCAATTACAGAAGAGTAATATCATGACAAAGTGTGTTGAGACTCATGCATGGAGTTGTCAAAAGTTTGTCCCAATTATCAGCCTCATCTGCAGTGTAACAAACTCTTCATATAAATAATGCATGCATCACAATAGATCTAGCTCACACTGCAATTGTTAAGTGTTACATGTATGGGAGAACAGTTATCCAAAATGCTCAGGGTTAGGGTTTTCCAGATAAAAGATTAAATAAAAAATAACAAAAATAATAAAAAAACATAAAATAAACCCAATAAGCTGGTTTAGCTTCCAATAAGGGTTAATTATATCTTAGTTTGGATCGAGTGCAAAGTGATATTTTATTATTAAAGAGAATAATTGGATAAAATGGATTCTATGGGAGATGAAGGCCTGGATTTAACCAGCAGGTGACCCTAGGTGCGTCACTAGTTTATTGTGACTGCCCCCCCACATGCAAAAATTTCCCTCAAAGGCTATGGAGTGCTGAGAATTGGCACACAGGAGATTGAAAAAAACAAATGAAATCTTACTTTTGCAACCAATTTATGAAATTGTGTTGCCCTAGGAACAGCATTGTGGCCTTTGCACAGGGCCTGGGGAGATGATCAGCCGATAATTCTGAGCTTTCTGGATAACGGATCCCATACCTCTACCAGGGTTCTAAATAGTACAACCCCTGAAAAATGTCTTTGTGTGCTAATTATTATTATTTTAAGTCAAGTATATTTAATAAGCCTAATTTTCAAAAGAGATTGGTTATCCACATATACCCAGGACAGCAAGCAAGAGAAAGATAATGTAATCAAGGAAATTACAAGTATCAGCAACAAGGTTTAATGATTCTCTAATGAGAATCCTTCTTTCCTAGAATTCTCTGATGAGGTTATAGAAATTATTTTCAGTTCTGGGCACCTAAACAGTAATGTGTCTTTCCTAATGATCCTTGATTGAAGTGCAGGCAAACAAAAATTACGTCTCTATGTTATATAACAGGAAGGCCTAGTCTAGCATATGCATGGGAGATTTTCATAGGAACATTAGTAAATAAAATGATCTATTTTAGAGACCTGAGGACATAGACATAACGCTAGCGCTAATTCACCAGCGTGACGTCAAATCGGAACTTCGCAAATTCACTAACACCAGCTCTGGCGAATTTTCGCTAGCGAAGTAGATAGACTTGCGGAACTTCGCACCCTTACGCCAGGCGAAGTTGCGCACTGGCGAAGGATCGTAACTTCGCAAATTCACTAAGATGAACATTTTCCTCAACGTAAGCACTTACGCTAGACTTTACTTTGCCTGGTCAGACCAGGCAAAGTTCAGTACAATAGATAGGAGGTTGAAAAAAAAATGTCTAATACTGGCATATTTTAGCATAGGAGGGCTTTTTTTTGGGGGGGTTACCCTTCTTCCCCCCTACATTTCCTAATATATGGCAACACAACTATATAGGGGGCACATGTAGGGCAATAGGACAACTTTATATAATTTATTAAAGGTTTCCTGGGCTTGTGTAGTGGAATGTAGTGGCTGTAACATATACTTCTATTATAAGTTAAAGTTCCCGCCGTATGCATATTAGGCTTCGCTAGCATAACAGCTCTCTGCCTAGCGAAGTAAAACTAGTGCAACTACGCTACCATTCGCCGACCTGAGCGTAAATTCGAACTTTAGTGGATTTGCGTAGTGCTGGCGTAAATTCGCATGGCGAAGTGCGGCAAACGCTAGCGAAGCCTATGCTGGCGAATTTTCGGATCTTAGTGAATCTGCCCCAAAGGCTTTATGGCAGGAACATAATTATTTAGGCAAAGAAGTCCTTTTCAATAGATCCAAAAGGGGTATGATTTCCTGAAAAATGGATAGGGCTTAAAAAATAGCAACTGTTGGGTCAAATAACCAATGCTGAAAACACTGTTACCAAACACACAGTTAAATGGCATAAACAATTGTTAGTGTCAAATGACATGATTTTAGGCTTCTCTGGTGGTCGAAAAAAAAAATTATATTCAAACGGAATCCTTAAAGATAATAAACATTGGTGTGTGACATAAAATATCTGCAGCGGATATAGGGAAACACGTGTAATCGATTCTGACATCATCCACTAATGTAAGTACTCTTACCATGCTACTGAAAATAAACCTATTATTCCAGATTCTAGGATGCATACAGGGCTTGTGTTTATAGTTCCATTCTCAAAAAAGAAAGCAAATGAAAGCCCCAGCATTACATTGTTTACAAACTACAGCCCATTAAGCACTAAACTCCAATATTTGCTTTACTTACTCCAGCATAAGTAACGTAGCTTAAGAAAAATGACAGTACTCACCCTTGCTCCATTATGTTAAAAAAATATAGTATACAGTGAGATGATACAGCATCAGCTGGTGTTTAAACTGGGCTTAGCTAATGGACTTTTAATGTCAATAGGGTTTGCAGTTACTGGCTATTAGCAAGAATAGATCCTTTCTATAAAAATGTTCAAAAAATGCTCAACTTTGCTATTTGTACATTCTTTCTCTTGATTTAGTGACTGTCATCCAATGCAAACACAAATCCAGGGTTACTATATTCTGCTGTTATTTTTATAACTTACTGAGTATTTCAAACTTCAGCTGCATTTGTTAGTGATTTTCTACAGAGCAGGGTACACATTGGTAGTGAAAGAAAGTATTTCCTAGCCATTAGTAATACATTTCCGCCTGGAAAATGAATAAAGGCCTGTTTGTGAAGAAAAGAAGGGGGGGAATGTTTTACTTAATGCGGATTCAATCAACAACATATTTATATACTTAATTCCATATTTTCCTAACCTGGCTAAATTCATCCTGGAGTTAATAACACCCGATGGAATCATATTTCTTAATGTTCCCTCCTGCACACACATCATAAAATGCTATCAGCAGTTGAAGGATCCTAATGTGCTAGATACAATGTCATAGTGTAGTATGAAATCCGAAACGGAATTCTTTTTAACTAATGCATCCTGCTCCAATGAATTAACTTATTTATGTTTTTTTAGAGAGAGTTCCACAACATTTATTTTTATGCACAAAGCATTAACAAAAAAAAAATCTTCCTATAAATGAATAACCTATATTATATATCCTTATAAACAGTACTTAATGATGCCATCAATTCTAATTAGTGCTTGTGTCACATGACTCATTGAAACTGGTGTTTTCTTAGAAACTAAATAATGTCTATTGAAAAGAATAGATGTAGTAGACAGGAGTTAATATATACTATATTCACTGTATAAATATATATGTGTTTCTATGCATGTGTGTGTTTGTAAGTTCCTTAAATAAAGGAAAAATGGTACAGCACTCTTTGGGTCAAGTGCAAAAATGAAATGCAAATTTTCATTAGAAGTCTAAAGACATGTCTCAGAGGTAAGCTATTAGACCTTTGAGAACCCTTCAAAGTAGAATCTATGGAACTGGCATTGGGGTACTGTTAATTCTAAAGATCCGTTTTCTCTTTGACAGATGCTGTACCATGTTGTTACCACACTGGACTTATATAAGTAATAACATTGTGGAATACACTTTTATTTGCCCAAAAGCCAAAGAGTTTGGCACCTTTTTTCCTAAAATATATATTTATACAAAAAGAAAGCAAGAAACAAAACTTTAAATATGCAAGTATTAACTGAATATTTTTTTCTAAAACTCTAAACATTAACATGTACCTAGTAAAAATGTCAGCTCTAATAGTGTTATGCTAATAAAACATTTAACTATTCAGAACAACGATTCAGGGAACATATGGAAATGTTTTTCATGGCTAAGCTGCCAAAAATTGTTAAGTGCTATTTCCTCAAAATCAACCCCCTCTTATAAGAGAACACTGAAAAGGTTATTCAATGAGACAGAACACGTATTACATTTAAAAATATTCGCTGTACATGGAAAGAGCACACACAAAGCAATTCATAGCTTGTTAGAGTTAGCCACTAATACTGGTTTTGCACTAAGTACAATAGTCTTGAAGATGTTGCTCTTTTTTTAGAGATAAACAATATATTAAATGCCTTCCTTTAATAACCTTAATCCAGGATACTTGTGCCTATCCAAATATAAAGCCGTCTCCAGTTGTTACCTGTTGCTGAGAATTGGAAACAACATATAATCTGATTTGCTGCCTTCTGCTCCTCATATTTGCGTGTACTGACGGGTACAGGATCAGCCAGAATTGAAATAGAAAAGTATGCATTTTAGAGCCTAAATCCACTCTGTGAGTGCATTTAGAGTTGATCCCATACCTGTAAGTATACATAAATAAGAAGTGCAAAAGTCAGTGGTGAAAACAATATGCATGCCATAAGCCTAAGGAGGCTTCTGATGACTTGCTGTGGCTTACTAGATCTGATGCAAACCTTGCGCCTTTTGTTATATCACTTCCAATGGTCCATATTTATCAAAAACCAAAAACTGACAAAAATGCGAACCAATGCTGAACCAATTCCCAGAAAATGGTCACCAACAAAGGGAAAGCATATACAAGATGCTATGTGGTGGTATCATACATTGGACAAACTACTGTACATACCTTGATTCCAGGTCATCCAAACATCTGTTGTGCACTCTCATGCATACCTTTTGGCCCTGTTCCAAATTACAGACACTCTGGGATGGCATAGCAGACTTACTAACCAAATTAACAACCCATATTCTACCCAGGGATCTTCTAACCTACCTTATGAGTAAGCCATTCCATGGACTACCCAAACAGGTCCAGATCCTAGCTAACCAAATCCCAACAGCTGCCAGACTAGCTATAGCAGCCAAGTGGAAATCTTTAGGGGTAAATTTACTAAGCAGTGAAAATTCACCAATGCCAGCTTCACACCCATCGCATCAAAAATTTGCTGGGACAATGCTAATTTAATAAAATGCAAAGCTTATTTGCATATGTCTGGAAATTTAAAGTTGAATGAACCTATTTACTGTATGTTACGTGGTGCAACTAATACATTACATTTACAATGATAACTAGAAAAGCCAAGGGAACCTAAATAAAGTCAATAGAGTTGTTTTAGTGCCCTGCACATGAGCCCACTCTAAAACAATGTTCCAATATTTTTAAGAAAGAATAGCTTTCTTGCAGAACAAGACTCCCAAATATCTGAAGGTCTGGTGTGTCTGGGTGCTCGATAGTCTGGTATAAGCTTCATAGGCCTAACCCAAGATACACTATCATCTTATGCTTATATTATGTTGTTGTTTGCATAAGCTGTACCTATTTCCTCCCCCTACCTTTCCCTATCCCACCTTTTCTCCCCCTTTCCCCCCCCCCTTTCCCCCCTCCTACCTGCATCTGCACTACTCATGCTTCCTCTACCCACACCCACCAGCCCACTTCACCCCCTCCCTTTTTTTCTCAGCTAACCCAGAAAACTGATGGAGCCTCATGATCTTTATGGTTGTTTACCATTACCTGCATTGGCTTGAGACAATTCTAGTAAATGATTTTTGAATGGCCATGAATCAGTACCACTTTCCAGTTCTCTAAAAAAAAAAACTATGTTACCAAAAAAAAGAAACCTATGGTCTAAGTAATGATAAAAAAGTACAAAAGTTTGCAGTGAGATCCATGGAGCTCTAACTACACCTCTTCTTGATATCACCAACCAACCTCACCATGGGTACTGACATAACCTCCACAAGCAGGATCTAAGTATACATCTACTCACATCCTTTAAACAAGCTAAATATGAAGTATGTTGCACAGTATGGCAATGCCCCAGTTCTGCTCCAAATGACTACATCTAGTCTCAAATCGAAGCCAGCATTAAAATCAAGTAGAGTAATGCATGTAGTAGTATAAAAAGTATTGAAATTCTACCAGCTTAGAGGTAATTTTTTTCTGAAAGATTTTTTAAAAAGGTTATCTGCTTAAAACTAAAGCACACAAAAAATTATTTATATCTAATAAATATATATCTACCCTGGAAAATCAAGTACAATGTACAACAAAGATTTCTTTAAACTAGATGCAGTGATTTTTATTTAGCAATTTACATGATCAGAAACTCAATCCTCATTTTACCTGTAATGTCTGTAATTTGTAAATGAACTTAGTTAAACAAAAAAACTTATCACAACAATTGCTATCTCCCAAGCCCAATGTTATCTTAACTCCACGTGGACAGCTGGTAATGTCTGGAATTTAACTCTGATTTTCTGATGGCAAAAAAGATAAGGATTTAAATGTTCTAAAATATTACTGCTAAATTGTGCTTACTATTAGGAAAATACCATACCAGTGTTGCCACAACGGTATGGGTATTGCACTGAAAAGGGTACACAAAAACACTATAGTTCCTCTTGTAACAAGAAATTAAGGCACATTTATTGTACACATTAATTATGGTAGAAACAGTTTCATACAACAATTAACTTTTACATCATGAAAACTTTTTATGCAGAAAAATGCATTGACTGCAAAATTCAAGACAAAATTATATTTTTGGCCGCAGCCCCAAGCCACACCAAAATCCCACAAATCCCTTCCTGAGCAATTAAATGAAATGTGGGTTTAATGATTTGGCCACACAAGTAACATGTTAATTGTACAAAGATTATTTGCATACTTTTATTTTTTTTTTTTTTAAACTCTGTACATAATAAAAGGCACTAAGTTTGTCCAGATGCTATTGGTTGCTAAAGGTTATTAGACCAGTAACTTAGCACCTTTTATTACATTTCCCCCTTGAACTTATAGGTGTTATTTACTAAAATCCAAATTTATCTCATTCAAAAAAACCACAACCAAATTTCATCTTATTTATTACTAAAAAGACTTGATTTTATCAAGTTTTTCCAATTAAATTGATAAGTAAACTAAAATCGAGCATCACTCAATTCACACATCAATTTTTTCCTGAATTGCTCAGATTTAGCTAATTTTTGCCTGAAAAACCAGAAAAACTCATGTCCCGCTGACTTATACAGGACCTTGTCAGGTCTGAGATAGAAGATTATCAGATTTTGTCTTTTTGCAGCATTGAGGTATAATAGGTCCTGAAAATTATGTTTTTTTTGTTTCCTCTAAACATTTGAGTTTTCTAGTGAAAAAAAACTATCCATGACCCTGAATGGATTGGCAATCAGTCTCTCTAAATGGGCTGTAATGGAATCAGATGATGAAAACAGAGATCATTGTATGTAGTGTTTAAGGAAAATCTGTGCATTTGACCTAATCTTATAACTGGCAAGTAACAAATGAAATCTTTGCTCCTTACTTTTGCCTGAAAATGTTGTGGAATATTTTGAAAAATAATTTTATTTTGTAGAAGAAAAATTCTTTACTTTATTGATGTTAATAGTATTATCACTTTTAATGGCTGGATGGAGTAGTCCATTTCATGGTGTACCTATTTACTGACAAACAGCAGAAGCTCTATCTTGCTTTTATGGCCTGGATTCTAAATATACAAGTTGGGTGAGTGCCATGGCCCAACAAGTGGAAAAAAGCAGGATCAGTTACTATACCTTTCATATGAAAAGCACAGTGAATGAGATAAGGCTGTGGCAAAGTAAACATCTTAAACACCTTAACACCTTAAACTTTGAAAATATTATGAAAAATCTGAACCTCTGATAAGTAAAGAAAAATACAGAATATCAAACTTTCTGTAGACAATTAAACAGTATAATTATGAATGAGGTTAAGTTATGTGATGACAGCATTCCTTTAAATGAGAGGTCTGGTCGCCCTGTCTTAATATGATTCAAAGGGAAAAATCCTCAGAGAAATGTAATTATATTTACATAATGTATTCTTCCTAATGGTACATTGTGAACTATTACCAACAATGGAACAATGTTAAAGGACGCCTCAGTTTCTATCTCATTCTTTTCTTTGATTGCCTCCCACTGGATTCTAGTTAACTTAATTCCATGAAATGTACATTTTTTTCTCTCCAGTATTCCAGTATAAACATGTGGATCCTGGTGCTTTCCAAATAAGTAAAACATGATTCAAATTCATACCAAAAGCTACTAAATTCAGCTAACTGTAATCACGTAATAGGGCTCCCTACAGTGCAGATCATTGAGATCCACATGAGAGAGAAGTCTGTCAATTGCTATTCTGGAGTGCTACTTAAAGGAGAAACAACAGGAGGGATTAGACCAATGTTTTTCTTCAATTAATGTTCACTAAAACAGACAGGGATGGCTTATTCTAGGGAGTCTTATTTATTGGCATTTTGCAACTTGATTTGATTGGGAGCTACCATACTGTTTTTCATTAGAACAGCTATTCAAATCACATCAGTAGACCCCACTGAAACAGTGGTAGCCTGTGGCAAACAGTCATTGAAATTGTTAGAATGCTTAGTTCATTTTATAACAATTATGCACTTGAATGCGGTGCAGTTTCAATGTAGAGGTGCCCTTGTTCTGCTCAGCATGAAATACTATTCAATAGGAAGTTTTAACTGAGCATTATTTAAAGCAGGGAAGGAAAGTTCTACCCTCTGTAATATTTACACTCCTTTGTGGGGCCTATACTTGATAACCCTTTTCTTCCATAGGTCTAGCATGAACAATGAAAAAATCCAGCTTAATAAAACCATGTTGTGCCACTTAGCTATTACAGGGTATTGCTGAACTTTCCCATTAACTGATCATTATAGCATACCAATATTATACAGGTATGGGGCCTGTTATTCAGAATGCTCGAGACATGGGGGTTCTGGATAAGGGATCTTTCCATAATTTGGATCCCCATATTTTAAGTTTACTAAATAATCATTAAAGCATGGATTAAACTGAATAGAATTGCTTTGCATCCAATAGGATTAATTATATGTTAGGATCAAGTAGAAGATACTGTTTCATTACTACAGAGAAAAAGGAATACATTTTAAATAAATCGGAATTATTTCATTATAATTAAGCCTATTGGAGATGTCCTTTCCATTATTCGGAGCTTTCTGGATTGTGTATTCAAAAAATATAAGGGTAATCCCAGATATCAAATGCTCACAAGATGCAGGGTTTTCCACAAAGTTGGTAGGTTTTGGCTAGATCAGAGGCATGTCTTGGCATGTACTGAAATCCCCTGATTTTTATTTGATTTTTTCTTCATTCTTTTTATGTTAGGGTGTATGTTGCACATTTCTTACCACTACAACAGCATATATCACAGAGTCCAATTTAAACACACAATTTATAATCCTCAGGTACCAAGCATTCTGAATTAAAGATCCCATACCTGTATGTGGACTGCATAGCAGGGTTTACATCCCCTTTAAATAGATTGTATGCTTCTCATCAGAAATATTTGTATTTGTACCCTAATAACAGACCGAGGTATAGAGTGGTTTCCTGGAAAACATAATCATTTCCTAATGCTTATATAGCTAGGGAATTGGACAGAAAGCCTCTTTTTTTTTTTTAATAAACTAAAACCTGAATGCTTGCCACATTTTCAAGTCAGGTCATATACCCATATCTTTCAGCTGCAAAGATAACTCTTGAAATAATGAATCACAGGCATTTTATTTTTTTCCCAGCTTCAGCTCTGCGTGATAGTTTTGTCAGCAGTTTTCAACACATGACAATATGAGGCCCCATCAATAACCCTGTGAGACTGATGAGCAAGATGGAACACACGGAGGGTATCAGTTTTAGGGTGCACATTTGGCTTTTAAATTATTTGTCAAAACTTGAAACCTGAGCAGCAGGCGTTGTTGACTCAAAGCTTTTTCACATTTCTTATTCCCAGAAGAACAGGATCCTTTCTGCACTGTGTGTTAGTGGGGGATGGTTAGAAATAAAAGATGGAAGCAATGTTATTACAAGGACTGCATCTATACCCCATATACTTAACTCAGTGAGTGTCATAGAGATAACAGTATAACATGTATTAGTGCAATACTTTATAGTGTCAGTGGCCTCAATAATCATTACAAAGCTACATACCCCCTTTTTTCTTTGTCTTGGGTACAAAGATTTAATGTAATCAAGGCCTTTTAAAGCTAATGAGACTTTTTATTATAGACACCTTGTAGTACTCTGCGAAATAAAGAAATAATAATAGCGTGCCTTAGCATAACTAGCACCAACTCCTGAAATGAACTTTCCTGCTCAACAGATTTAATGAGCCAATACATTTTAACCGAATTAAAATTAAATGGCCAGAAGCGTAATCTACTATCCGTGTAAAACAATTAATAGGGGCATTTTACTGTTTCATATGTCACCTGTGCAAATGATTAATGTATCTCATTTCACTAATAAATTACACTTTAATATTGTACATTGAAATTCAAATGTTTACCATGCTCATATTGTTCATTCAGTAGCATCCCTGGAAATTTAAAATACTGTGTTTTTTACCACCCTGTGGTGCATGTGTGCTATTTTGTGCATAGTTATCTCTCTACAGTGACTATATTTCACCTTTTCTGGTTATGCATCTGATGCATTATATTGCTTGTTCCTTAACATTTCACTGTATATGGCATATTTATCTCCAGAATTCAGTTTAGTTTCACAGGTGTATTTTCTCAGTCAATTTGCATATAATCTAATTGGTATATGGAGTTACTGTAACTGGAACATAAAATATTGTCTAGCAGGCTGACACAATGACAAGTTGTCACATTCCTTATAATATATAAAAAAAGTATAATGTGACAATGAAACTATAATGCTGGAAGTGTTCTGTTTTGAGAGGTAAAACCGGAGTGGATGATTTAGTGCCCCATATGAGATCTATAGTCAGTGGGGCTTAGTCATTTGTGTCATAGTAGATAGTGTATGTCACAAGAAATAACAAAAATTCTGATATCCATTCTGTTTCAATAGAAAATAAAGAAATGTCTCATAATAGAAGTTATGCATTGTGTTTCACATGTTTTCACCTGCTTGCATTCTAGTACATAAATCAATATGGTTTCTCTTCTTTGTACTTCCCATATTTTAAGATGGTTGTGAAGACAATCTTGAATAAAACCTTTGGCTCTGTATTTATGAATCAATACTAAGTTTGTGGACTTTGCATAGATGCCAAACAAACAAAAACTAAATTATCGCCTATCTCCTTTGTTGGGTCACTTGTACTAAACTGGACACATTAAACATTCATAGTAATGACAGGGTTTCTACAGGTAGAGTATATGTCAAACAAGCAAAACAAAAAAAACATAAATGATAGCAGTATTATTATGTTTAAAGTATACATTTGGTGAGAGGAGTATATCATTTATTTGCTACTATTTATACTATTTGGTCAATTTGGTCAATTTTAAAATCCTGGCCTAATGTCAACATTTTCCTAAAAGAGTCAAGAACAATAATTGTTCTTTAAACTGTTGGCAACAACAGTACTTTAGAGCAGTTTTTGCTTTGGTGGCTTCTTTTAGGGCAACTTTTGTCTGTTTTTGTCATCAGTGTGGTTTTGATTAAGACCACAGACCCACTTTTTAAAGACGTTATGACAGTTGCCCCTGCTCTTCTTCACATTTGATGTCAGCAACATAAAAGGAACATGAACAAGGCAGATTAGACACAGCAGTTAAAAGATTGGATTCGGTGCATGTGATATCCTAAGTTAAACAATGAAAGAAACAACTTCAAGATGCTACTGTAAACAGGCATAGCGTATTGAATAGCCATCTCCCTGTACCTTAACTAGGTTGTAATCAGTTATATACCGAAAACAAGTTTTTAACACTGTAGAATATAATGTAAATGTCCAGTTGTGTAACAATAGCGCCATATTTCATAAGGAGACCATGATCGTCCTTAATATCCAAGGATATGAACTGGGAAATGTTGGCCTTTTTTTAAAAAAAGGATAAACTGCATATAAGAATGTCTAATGACTGACATCAATTCTTGATTACTGTTCTCCTTCTGCAACCCTTCCTTAATGGGTGTGCTTTAACCATAATAGTATTTTTCTAATGGTGACCATTAACTATGTCATATGTGGTACATTATAGCTTAGAGAAAATGATTTCCAAATTTTGCCAGCTATAGTCCTTTCATTCTCAGCCAGCTGACCCAATTGCGGCAATGCTAATATATTCAAAATGGCCCTGTTATCTTTACAATGAATAAACTACAGCAGTAAGCATGAAAGTGAACTATGGCATATGGGAGATAAGTTGTTTTGACTGCCACAGTGCTCTTAGGGAGAACCACTGCAATCAAAATGATCGTACCCATCTACAGTCACTAGCCATTTAAGCAAAGTCATAAATTCCTCTTGTCAACTCCCACATCTTCTGTCATAATCCTTTATTTATATAGTGCTGACATATTCTGCAGCAATTTACAAAGATTATTCATCATTCATATTCATATCCACCCCTTCTCCACTGAAGCTTACAATCTAAGGCTTCTATCAGATTCCCACACTCTAGGGACAATTTTATCAGGAGCACATTAACCTTACTTTGTTCCTTATGAAAGTTGGGAGAAAACAAGAATACCTGAAGGAAATAGTCCTATCATTGGATTTGAACCAAGGGCCCAGTGCTGCAAGGCGGCAAAGTAACACTACAATTTGAATGCAGTCATATGATACATTAAAATTCTGAAACATAAATGTTCATTGTTATTGGAAAAACACAGTAGCACTGAACTCTGAACAGATGTGCCCGAGGCTGAGGCCAAACAATTTAGTGCAAAAAAACTGCTATCTTTTTACTAAAGTCACCAATCCTCGCAATCAGGTAATAAAATCAATGTAAAGCTAGATCATGAATATTAATGCATTTTTCTCATGAAATAAAAAGTTTTTTATATTATACCCTCAAAAACAGAATATTATATCTTTACCACATTACAGATTACAGTTATGGATAATAGCCAAATTGTCATTGGAATGATAAAATTCAACATTCTACTAAAATCAAAAGATAAGCTTCTGGAGCCACAAGATTTTGGAATTAAGTTTTACATGTCTACCAGTGCCTACAGAACAAGCAAAATTGGCTACATGTACCTGAGGGGAAAGGGGTGGAGAAGGAGCCCAGTATGGGCCCAGCACTCTAGCTAGCCAATGTATAAGCTTGGAGGGATAGCAGGGCTAATATAAGCAGAGACTGCAAACTATTAGAGGTCAGGTATATAAATGTTTTAGCATGTTTTCTCTAAAAACAATTCAAGCGTCATGAGATCTAAGATAGATCCTTTCATCTATTCCATACTCCCACCCTTCTTTCCATTCTTCTATACTAGCTCCCAGCAATGGCAGCCATTCATTTGCATACTTTTTAAAGCATTGCTTTAATGTAGGTTTATGAGTTTAAAGCGATCTTCAGCTCCATGCTTTATTGACTAATACACATGAGACGCTCCACAGTGAATCTACAAATAAAATGGTCCTTTTTTTTAAAACACTGAGATAATTAAGTCTTTCAGAAACAAGAAACGTGCAGGCACTTAATTAAAAGTGTATCCCCAAAAGGTTAGCGCATTCTCATGTTAAATTTCACATTTTCTGCATCAAGCTCTTTTTGAGCTGTTATTTGTGCTGGAATGGAAAAATAAAAGAGTAGCACAAAAAAAATTACATATTGTTTCCTTGATGAATAATAAGGATATATATACCCTTCAAGTTTAGCAGTTATATACAATTTAATACCAACATATATTAGTGTTTCTTTTATGGACAGACTGTCTATTTTTTTATGTTTTTTTTTATTTTTTTAATTTCTTTCCAGTTTTCAAATGTGGGTCACTGACCCCATCTAAAAACAAATGCTCTTTAAAGCTACAAATATTCTATTATTGCTTTATTTTATTCATCAATCATATTTCTGTTCAGGTTCTCCCCTATTCATATTCCAGTCGCTTATTCACATCAGTGAATGGTGCCTAGGGTAAATTGGACCCCAACAACCAGATTGCTTAAATAGCAATCTAGAGAGCGCTTGCATAAAAGGCTCACTAAATCGAAAAACATAAATAATAAAAAATTAAAACCAATTGGAAATTGTCTCATAATATCTCTCTCTACATCATACTAACAGTTAATTTAAAGGCGAACAACCCCTTTAAGGGAAAACTTGGGGAGAACCTAGGCTTTAAACCGGAGGGGTCTTGATTTGTCCAATTGTTTCTTGAAATGGTTAGATAGAGAAACATTATGCTCCCTATTTCACACAAGATGTACAGTATATGCAGGGCTGCAAATTCGAAAGAGCAGGAGGAAGAGCAGGAAGAAGAGCATGTGGAACAACAGGGGGAAGAGCAGGAGGAAGAGCAGGTGGAAGAACATGGGGAAGAGCATGCGGAAGAGCAGGGGGAAGAGAAGGAGGAAGAGCAGGTGGAAGAACAGAGGGAAGAGCAGGGGGAAGAACAGTGGGAAGAGCAGGATTAGGTGCAGGAGGAAGGAGAGCAGGCAGAAGAATAGGGAGAAGAATAGGAAGAAGAACAGGAGGAAGAGCAGGTGGAAGAACAGGGGGAAGAAAGGAAGAACAGACAGACAGGGTCGGACGGGGGGCTCAGGGCCCCCCAGGAGTGCTATCCATGGTCCCCCTTAACCTACCCCCCTAACTGCAGTGCCCCTGCTGCATGCTCCTATGCACATGCGCAGATGCACCGGCGCACAGTGTGCCAGCTAAGTGTAGCTAGGCTGTACTGCCGAGAGAGGCGGGCCATTGCGGACAGGACAGACGGGAGCACTCCGGGACTATCACTCTCCTTTAAGGGGGGGCATATCTCTTTTTGAAAAGTGCAGCACTGCCAGGCCCTCCTTCAGGCCCAGGCCCGGGACACCTGTCCCCCTTGTACCCCCCTGGGCCTACTTCAAGTTCATAGTATACAGGTATAGGACCGCTATCCAGAAACCCATTTTAAAGTTCCAAATAATGGACATCTCCCATAGGCTCCATTTTAATCAAACTGGTTTCCTTTTTAACTGTAGAACTAAAACAGTACCTTTAACTTGATTCCAACTAAGATATATTTAATCCTTATTGGAAGCAAAACAATCAAACTGGGTTAACTTAATCTTTAAATGATTTTAGTAGACAATGTATGGAGAGCCTTATTGTGGAAAGAACCCTAATCTGGAAAATCTCAAATCCTAAGCATTCTGGATAACATACCTGTATAGCAAACCCCCCAAACACATAAGTAAATCGACATAAAGAATAGTAACACCTAAAAAAACAAGTGTTTTAAAGTAATGAAACTATAATGTACTGTTGTGCTGCACTGATGTGTTTGCTTCAGAAACTCTACAATAGTAGAGGAGAAAAGGCACAGGATACACAGCAGATAACAGATAAGCTCTGTAATATTCAGGGGTATTCTGCTGAACGTATTTGTTATTTACTGTGTAACCTATGCTTGAATGACTGCTCCATGGCTACACAGCAGCTGTTTATATTAACTATAGTAGTGTTTCTGAAGCAAAAACATCAGTTTAGGGCAACACTGCATTATTTTGTCATTCCTTTAAAACTTACTTTCTCATCTTTTGGTGTTACTATTTCTTTAACTTGCTATTCATTGACAATGTATTCTGTACAAAGTTGCCTATATGCTGAACTTTCATTTTATTATGATCATGGCTTTCTAAGAGGCACAGCATGGGAGCACAGCAAGGACAGGAGCTTGGGTGCCTGTTAGTTCCGTCTCTGCACAGTAGCTGTATTTATTTAAAGTAAGATTGATCAGCTCCCATTAACTGCTGCTAAAGTTCAGATTTCAGTATGCGTGAATGAGAAAGAAAGAACCATTGCTCCAAATGAACCTCAGCTACAGCAAAACATAAGATTTTATATGTTCTTGCTTGCGTCAATGTCACTAAAATTGCCCAAATCATGGGTATTATGCTTCCCACACCATCTCCTGTAGAGTCAGCAAATTGATTTAGAAATGCCAGTCACTTTAATGATGAACAGATGAGCAGTGTCGTTTTCTGTAAGACATAGTAGTAACTGTTAAGCATTTTCCATTAGTGGTAACAATTAAGTGCACGAGTAGCATTTTTTTAGACATTATTTTCCAAACCACTACCTTTGACATCACATGCTGACTTTCTGAGAAATGCATATTAATATGGAATTCTGTAATAGTTTCTCAGAACGATTTTAGACGAAAAGGGGTTTTAGAAACATTAGGTTTTTTTTCTAAAAGGTTCCAATAATTTCATTCCTATAGTTCACTTAAAGGTGCACAGGTATTTATGTAAAATGTATTGGCAGTGGTTTTCTAAAATTACAGGAGTCATTCTGCCCTACTACTAACTAAGTTGCCAAGTTTGCTTGTCTTATTTTTCTCAGGTCTGCAGGGCACAAATAAAAAATAATGTAATGCTGGCTATAAGAACATTCATTATGCAGCCTAATTGCTTTCTGGCCTATCTGTACCAGGGGTGCAACTACAGAGGAAGCAGACGCTGAAGCTGGGGGGGCTAGGAGGTCCATAATCATATACAGTACAACTTCAATAAATATTGGTAAAACAGGTCAACCACTAGATACATACCTACCAACATTTTTGAAATAGAAACAGGGACAAAAAGATTTGCTCTGCTACACCTGTTTTTGTGGCCACACTCCCTAATTAACATGCTCATTTTACAAAATGTGGCAAGTTATGAAAGTTTGAACACATTTCTGTGGTTTTTATGTTATTACAATTTTGCTAATGAAGTTGAATTTTCCTTTAAACTGCAAGTCAGTTTCCCCAAGAGACCTGCTTTTCTTAAATTGTTGCAAAAGTATCTAAGTGCACCTGCCACCTATTCTAGGCTCTCTGTCAAAAATGTGTATCTTTTTCTTGCTGTTCAGTGCAGGAGATCAGAAAGTCAGGATATATCAGTAACATGCTGGGACTGTGAGTTGAGCTGTCAGAATCAGATGGTCCCGCTCAAAACGGGACAGTTGGGAGGTATGAAATTATATACATACTTGTTAAGAAGATCAGCACACCAACATCTCTTTTTAGCGATTATTTATTCTACTGTGAATTCCAACGTTTCGGTCCACATTTGGACCTTTACCTTGACAACTTAACAATGGAATAAATAATGATCACTAAGAGATATTGGTGTGCTGATCTTCTTACTATATATGTGTATATATATATATATATATATATATATATATACTTATATATATATATATATGTATATATATATATATATATAACATTTTCAGAATACCTAGCATAGAACTTGGCAGTGATATGTTGAATGGATATACACTTCTACCTTGAAGTACTGGGGCCCTGTCTTTTACTTTTATTCCATGTATGTATGCATGTTTTCCTCTCTTCCTCAAAAAGGTAGGCTAAATGGTGATAGTGTAAGAATGGTATAGGGACTTTAGATTCAAAACTCCACTGGGGTAGGGATATATAGCTTGTATAAAGAGCTGTGGAATATGTCAGTGCTACATAAATAATGAACAAAAAACAATAATGCAGCACCGTGTTTATTTATTATAAGGTTTCAGCTATTATGCTGCATGCCCATAGCACAGGCTCAGTGTCTGTATCTGTGCTGAAAGGGTGCTGACGATTGGATGGAACCATGCAAATAAAGAGAGCACTGTAAATTTGCTGGACACACATGAAGAGGAATGATCAGCCTAATCGATTTATTGGTTCTTTTTGTTCTTCAGTTGAATTAACTGATTATTTTTCCATGTTTCAAGCGACTGCTTAGTAATTCTTTCTGTGGATTAAGTGGCTGATGACACCCACTGACAAGTGTCAGGGGTCGGCACTCTGGACAGGCCTGCCCCTGCCCCTTTTTGCTTAAACCCTGATGCTTGGACTAAGGAAATAATGAGTATACCTGTAGGATTGCATATACGTTACTGATTGTAAATGGGTTCTATGCAAGCAAAATCTAAAGCCCCTTTTCGTGCTACTCTTTGTTCTAACTAAGGCTTTTAACTCTGCCCCCATGCAATGAGATTTATGGTTCAGAACTTATATTCTATAGACCACGTGTGAGCATATGCTTCAGTCTATTCTTACATGTTCTTCAGTCCATGTATAATATAACATTACCTTTGAATTAGTACACCATTGTTAGACTGAAATACTCATTTTCATAAATAGCAACCAAAATGACACTTATTTCTCATCTGCATTTTGCAGTGATCACCAGGAGATTTCTCTGCTGCTTCCAGCTCAGCCAAAACAGTTGTCTGCTTGTAATTGCCTTCTCTGCACTCTCTTAACCCCATTAAGGTTTACCCATGCCCTTGAGCACTAAAGGGAATTGTCAGGCCAGTCCACTGTTTGTTTAGTAATGGCCGCTGCGTAGGGAAATTCATATACAATAATAAAATATATATATCATCCGATTGTGTCTTAATACGGAGAGCTTTCATTTCTTCCAGTGAAAAAATAATATTGCTTAGGGGGGAAATATCTAGTAGAATTAGCATGTGAAACATAATCTTGTGTGAGTTTATTGCAGCCGAGTATATTTCAGAGGCAAGTTCATTCACAGTGTGACACAATACTGAGGTGTTCATTAATGCAAATGAATAAAAATAGGTGTTGTTAAGGGAGGTTTGAGAGCCCATGCATAATTGAAAGACTGAAGGATGTATTTATTGGAGATGGAGCAAGGGAATAGCTCCTTTTCTACTTTAATCTGGGACATCATTTATGATCTACTTGCTGGAACTGAAATGAAAAACACACACTGCAATTTTATATACTAAGTTCAGAGACAGCAACATATAGAAATACATGGAATCTTTGCATACCTACAGAGAGCTGCTTGGGGTGAAAGAATCAATGTTTAACATTCACAGATGTTTAATAAAATGGCAAATTCCTTTGGAAGCCAATGTTTTTATTGACATCAGATCTCTGGGGGATGGCATTGGTTGTTGTAATTCTGACATTCTGATCAAGAAGATAATGCCTCAGACAAGGAATCAGCATGGCAGTTCCCACTCATATCAATGTTTTGGTTCTGTTAACAAAATAAGCTGTGCCCTTATACCTCAACGTTGAAACCTAAATCGAAGCTTAGAACTAGGTTATATGGTGTCCATTATTAATACTGACTCTGTTCCTCCCTCGAAATGGAAATGTGACCTTTTCTGCAGCATTCCCATGATTGTATAAAGGGTGTAAAGTTCTGGATTAGGACCTAAACTGGCTTAATGAACTATGTTTCTTATAGAGTGAAAAGATTTCCGGCGTCTCATCTAAATGACATTCAGTGCAAGTTTTAATGTGCATGTAGAAGCAGACGGAAGGAGGGAGTGAGCGGGGTAGATGCTACAGAAGCAAAGCCTGAAAATAAACTATTTTATTCCTAGATGGCGTCATAATCTCATATATCAAAGAACAATCTTTATGTCATTCATAAATCTAATTCCCAATCCATCTAAGCTCTCAGTACCTGTAATAGACAGTGAAACTATACTCTGGCAGCACAATTTACATGTCATCTGAAATCAGTTGCTAAAGGGAAAATACACCCTATTTATAGTTTATATATTCTTTTATGTAAATTAAGTGCAAGGGATCAGTATAAAGTATACAACAAGGCAAATTTCCTTTTGACCAGTGTACTGCCTTATTCATTCCCCTGGAAGAGGTAAGCAACATCCTTCCTCTGAACTACAGCACCCCTAGTGCCCACAAATTGGCGGTGTTTCCTTCATTATTGCCAATGGAGACTGCATTATCCAATGCAAGCAATATGGCAGCTGATATATACTTTTATATTTGAAAAACACCCACCATTTGAGCTTTCTCCTTAGTGCAGAGTTGTTGTTTGTATTGTATTTGTCTATTCATAAAGTCTGTGTTTTTATGACATGTATAATATGTATAATGCATGGCAGTATACATGTGGTTTGTAGAGCATATCAAAGAACAAAGAAAGAGTGACATTAATGGCCTACCCAGAAATACATTTTCCCCAAACCGGTTCCACCATTCCATTATTTATAGATAAAATTGCAAAGATACTGAATGATAGCAGAACACATATGCAAGTAATATGTTTATGGACAAGAGTCACAGCTGCCTATGGAGGAAAGGTATTTTTAAGACTAGTTTGTTGTCTGCCATATTTATCATCCAAACTTCTCCCTAAGAAGCGTAACCTTCCTTTGCTTTACCTTTTAATCTACATCTAGATGATCTCACAGCTCTTCCAGCCTCTGTCTATCAAATCACAAACGAAAGGGAAGCATGTCTGATTGTGGCTCTGAAAGGCTTGCCTGCCTCTGTGTCAATCAGGAAAAACATTTCTTATCTGTATCCAGAAATGATGAAACCACGCGGGTAATATCCAAAGCAATGTTCACTCACCCATTTCTAGCATATCACATTTTCAGCAGACTCCTTTGCAAGCAGAGACCGCTCGCCTATCCCTTAGTCAAGTTTTGCTGTATTCGGCGCTCGCCTGCTTGTCTGCCTGACAAGAATGTGCTCGCTTCTACATTCAAAGGAACAGGACAATCTTTTTTCAAGTCTTCCGAGACGCAAATGAGATATAATAAATTGGCACGGGTCTACAATCCCATATCTATATGAAAACTGATGTATGATTATTTGGGCCCACTGTTATAATAATCAGGTTATAAAGTTGGCAACGCAAGCTGAGCATGAAAGTAGAACTGTACAAGATAAAGCAAATTTGGATAATAATAAAATGGTACAGCCTGCCTAATGGTGAACTAAGCTTGATTAAACAAGACCCTCTTTACCTCTTGTTTATTGCTTACATTTTAGTATGTAGTCTATATGTTCCATGTTTCTTTAGGAAAGTGCTGTTGGCACTTTATAAACAGAAGTTATTATTAGTATTATTATAATTATTATTATTAATAATAATAATAATAATAATATATTCTTTATTACATGTGATCTACAGTTGCCTATTTCTCTTGAATTATAAGATCTTTGGTTTGGGATATCCCCACTATTATATTATGTCAGTAAGCGCTACGCAATATGTTGGCGCTATAGAAATACATGTTAATAAAAATCTATCTACCACTGTGTACACCCTACTCTAATATATAAGCCACCAGTTACTAAAATGGGTGGCTAGGTGCTTGGAACCGTGTTTGGGGGCTCAGGATGTAGGCCAGTTAGGTTAATATTTGGAGAGAATTTGCTCTCCTAGATACACCTAAAATTTCAGTTTGAAGATTAGGGTGAGCTTATTTGCTGTTCTAGACATTCTTGGAATTATGGCCTAATGACTCATGAACCAATATTTTCCTGTACTCTTGTTATGAACCAAAGGGGCCCTGACCAAAGGCTGGATCTTGAAGGGGAGACTTGAACTGAAAAAAAGTCCCACAACTACTGATATAAGTATATTAGATATCACCTCCGAGTTTCACGACTTTGATTACTTCTGATTTCCTTATTTTGCACAACAGTGGGTATCTGCACACATACTTTTCAAATGAAATGTGATCCAGGTATTACTTGGACAGTTAATAATGTAAAATCCTAGTTTGTGGAATTCTAGAGGGGTGGCTTTCACAACATATACAATGACATTCTGAGCTTTTTTTTTTAATTTTTTTCATCCACATAACATTATATTCCAGCTATTATACCTCAAAATTTATGACACTAATACATGCTCAGCAGTTCCCTGATAAAGTTGTTCAGTTCAGCTGAAAAATAGCAGTTTTTTTTACCAGGAACCATAAAGAGCCTCTTCATAATTATTACTGAGTTACATTTCTTCATTATTTTTCCCTAACACTCCCACACTCAGTGGATGTCACAAGGCTGCTAGAGTATGAAAAGCCTAGGCAATATATGTATAATATAATAAACAAATAAAGCTAAGCAGGACTAAACTTCAAGTGGACTATTTATTTTTTGAAAGCCACACAGTGATGGTGTTGGTGGGGTGTGTGTGACTGAGAAGTCCCATCCAATTGCTGTGTCTCTGTTATAAAGTAACTGAATGCTTTTCTAAGAGGTGTTGCAAATGAAAAGATTAAAATGTAACAGATACTGGCTACTTGCATTACTGATGCGCTTAGTTAAATAATCTGAACTCTTATCTGGATCTGCTGGCTGCAAATGGATGCATGGGGTCTTTTTTGTATCATTTTGGTGACCTCTGCAAAAGCAAGGTCTGTAGATTAAGGCTTGTGATAAAGTAGTCTGTTTTCTACACATGCTTGAAAATAGCCAGGGACTGTCCCCTCTGGGTTAAAAGAACAAGCAGCCTGCAGAAAAAAACCTACAGAAGTGCTCTAGCAAACTTCCATCATAACATACATACATAGAGATTTTACATTGATTCCTGCTCAATATATGTTAAACATTCTATAATAATGGTCTGCAATGGCCAAGGTGATGAAAAACACAGTATTCTCCTGTTCTTTAAACATGTTTCCCCATAGTGATAAAGGCAAAGCTGCTGCTATAAATGCCCATATCTGTAAATAAGGTTCTAGCCCAGCACACTGAAACTTCAGAAAGTGACTACAAGACATATTAGGGAAAAGTGAAGGTGCAAATGCAGCCACTTTATAGAAAGAAAAAGATGCTTGCTTGCTATCATAGTCTGTAAGAAAGGAAATACAAATAAGTCTCTATAAAACAGTAGGCGGCCAAGATCTGAACTAGCAATAGCTCAGAGAAATGCATCTTGGCACCACTAAGTATGTAGAACAATGTCAATGGCATTCCCAATTGTCTGTGACTTGCAGGAGTATTTGTGCCCTAGCTCTCTCTCACACACACACATACATATATACACACACATACATATATACACACAACAAAAAGGCAACAGACCAGGTAGACTCCACCAAACCACTTAACTTTTTTCACTTGAAAGTGATTTTGACATGGGTTTATTAAGGAGTTCCATAAAAATAACAAGGGGCATGTACTGAAAGATAAATGGTTGATCATGTGTGGGCTATAAGGTCAGACATCAGCTAAAATTTAAAGTGACAGGGCATCCTGAAGCATGAGTAGTTAACCACCTCCTTCTCCAAGGAGAAAACAATTTGTGGTTCCCCATGATCCCAGATCTCCTGTACTTACTACACTGAGTATAAAATGGTTTTACTGGTGACTGAGTAGCTCTGATTAGTAGCAATCCATCTGATATATGCACAGACATAGTAACGGAAACATGAGCCAGTTTGGTTCCTCTGCCTGATTTCTCTCATCGCTGCACTAATCCCTTTATCTCACTGCCTGATTGCCAATATCGATCTCCCTTTTCCCAACAGCCCTACATCATTATATCTATGAAGGGGAAACCTACTCCCAAATCTCAGGGGTAGAGATGTGGGCAGAACAGCAAGAAAGTACATAGTACAGTTATTTATATGGTTCATTATCTCATTATACCCCCCCCCCCC
>CM044431.1:79462196-79521035 GCA_024363595.1 Xenopus borealis | reverse complement strand
CCCCCCCCCCCCAGCCATAACTGAATATTTATTGTGGGAGCAAAATGAAAAATGCATTGTAACCATGTGTAATTAGGGAGAATGTATATACCTGCTGTGTGAATGTGAGTGTGCTGTGTCTGGGCGATTATATATAAATAAATAACTGCACACTTCCCTTCCATAAATATATAATCAGCAAGCAAGGCTTTAACTCTGTGCATCAGTTTATTTATTTTTCTTTAGTCTGTTTCATTCTAGAAGCAATTAACTGCGCCTTAGCTACCATTTAAATCATTCTACTAATAACCGAGACTGCTGTTATTTCCCCTGATGTCAAGGTGGCTGTCTGATACCTAGCAAGCACGTCAGAATCGCACAGATGTCGAATAAAGTCGGAACTACTCCTCTGCTGCGTTCATGTTCCTGTTTATCCCCAGCAGATGCACAGTTAGTAGGACGGCTCCAGCTACAAACTCCAGCCAGACGTTCTGCTGCAGTAAATCAGTTGGAATCGATCATTACGACTTACTACTAACTTCTAGGGAAAATACGGTTATATCACATCAGTTCTTTCAAAGTACTTTGAGCAGCAGAGAGAGACAGGAGGGAGGCATGGCAACTCTAAAAAGCACTTAGGTCAAGGGTTTTAATGGAGCTTGCTATGGAAAGACGCTGAAAAAATGGGCAAGCAATAAGCCATCACATCCAGCTATATGTATTTGGAAATATGCATCCATACATAGATTTTTATGCAGCAGACGTCGGTATGTATGTATTTGTAAATATAAGTGCCTATATATAACAGGTAACATATCTGCAGTCAGCTTACATCCCCGGTCACAGCGGTAAGACTTGCAGGTTGGAGGCAGGCAGTGCCCTGTTAGAGAGTGGGATGCCAATGGGCATGTCCTGCTTTATATTACACTAGTTACAGCAGCTGAATTCCCTGCTCTGTACTCTAAGCACTGCAACGGCGACCCCCTTCATTTCTTCAACATTCCTGCCAACGGGATGCCATCAGAAGAGGCGACGGAACATGAGCTCGGTAGAGCCAGATCCAGGTTATGATACTATATCATGAAACTATGTTAAAGCCATTCATGTTCTAGAGTCATAGGCCACAAGGTTCTGTCTGTATGGGCACTTACCTTGAGCTGCCAAGGTGCTGCCGGCGCTGAGTATGGCCAGGGCAGGTAGAAAGAACAACTGCAGGATGCACCCCAGTCCCACTCCGCAGCTGGCAGTTTCCATGCCCTTCCCCATCATACTGGAAGGCACAAATTCTGGCTCAGTACAAAAAAACAACTCCACTTTCCTCAGCAGTGCAATAGGCTGCCAATAGTTACACAAACACTCTGAAGTGCATTTATTCCCTGTAAAGAAGTCAGGGGGAATTCATGCCAATCTAAGCCTAGCAACCAACCAGCAGTGACTTGTGTCTGCTACTTCAGTAATCCTTTCAGGGCAGAAAAATCCCGTGCAATGTGGCAAAGTGATTCCGCCCGGCAAAGGGGGCACGGCAGGGCTAAAGGGTCGCCGAGGAGATGCGCTAAAAGCCTGGGACGAAGTCTCTGTGGTCTCTCAGCGCCCGAGCAGCCAGCAGCA
Organism: Xenopus borealis; assembly: GCA_024363595.1. Lineage (NCBI taxonomy): Eukaryota > Metazoa > Chordata > Amphibia > Anura > Pipidae > Xenopus > Xenopus borealis. The sequence goes on along the minus strand of CM044431.1, from coordinate 79,519,448 downwards.
TCCGAAGGGACCATTCAGTGAAGTGCTGGTAGAATCCCACAGAGTAAATCATGAGTCTGGCTGAGCGCTGTAGCGTGCAATGCAACACCAGGCGAGTGAATGGCAGTGACAGCGAATGGCTCGTCTGTGCTCTACTGTGAGGCGAGGAGACTGAGAGAAAGTCTGCCTGTGCCACCCTCTGCTCTCTTCTCCTTCACACACACACACACAGCCCTGCCTCCCCGACTGCACGGAGAGCTGAACTAAGCACAGCCCTGGATCGCAGGATTAGGAAGGGGCTTCTACCCTCAGCACAGCAACAACAGCAACCACCACAAAAGCACCACGAGGCATTCCTTTTTCAGGGTTTAGAAAGCATCCCCCCCCCCCCCCCCCCCCCCCCCCCCCCACTGTTAGATTGGTCTAGTCTAGACAGTAAAGTGTTAATCTCAGCAATAGTCTTGGAACTGATGATTTATAATTGGGAGAGGATGGATTATTCTAGGCTGATTTGTTTTTGTGTGTGGTCTGGTATTGTATCTGTATTTCATGATACTGCTGTTCATTGCCTGGTGTTCATACAACACTGAATTATACAGTATTGTGTTAGGGGCAGATAGACTCTATTCGATTGTGTGACTATTCGAATATGCAAATTTACTAATATTCCCCCAAAAATCTTCGATTTTCCTCGATATTCGATTAGCATTCGATTTTCGAATGCTAATCAAATAGTTCTAGGCTACCCTTTTATTCGATATTCGATCATTCGATGATCGAATATTGACCGAATAATGATCATTCGATCATTCGAATGAACTATTCGATCATTCGAATGATTCGTAAGATTCGAACAATTGAAGTCATTGATCGTAGGAATCCTATTCGATCAGGACTTAGCCTCAGAAGCCTATGGGAGTGCTCCCATAGGCTTCTATTGCAATTCGGTAGGTCCAATCTGCCGAAGTAGGTAATCGAATAAATTAAAAAAATCAAATCCTTCGCTGATCGAATGATCAAATATTCTATCATTCTAATCTATTCGAATGTATTCGATCATTTGCTATTCGATGGTCGTGAAAAAACCAGTTGAATAAATCCTACGATCAAAATTCGATCGAATTCGATCGAACTTCGATCTATTCACGTGAATTTAGTAAATCGGCCCCTAATTATTTTCAACTATCGAATATAGAATATTCGGTTGCATCGACTAGATCGATTAAATATATATTCGATCGTTCGACTATTCGCCAGTTGAAGAACTTGCCCTTTAAATTTTTATTCGACTGCCTACTTCACCAGATTGAACTGAATTACAGTAGAAGCCTATGGGAATCCCCCATATGCTTTTTTTTTCTAAGTCTTTTGCCAAATTGCAATCGTACGCTTCTTATTAGAAAGAAGTTCCAATCGTGGATTCTAGTTTGGTTGGAATTTTTTTTGTATAAATAGTCAGAAAAATTGGGATTTTGATATATAAGTCCCCCTCATGTCAAATATTAATTCTGCAGATATAGTAAAATAAAGTTTTTTTTTAATATTTAAAGCCCCCTTGCAAAGTGCAGCATTATTATTTAAAAAGTGCCAACAGGCTGCACAATATGGGTGTATACAGCCAGCATACTGATATACTGATATACAGGTATGGGACCTATTATCCAGAATTCTCAGGACCTGGGGGTTGCCGGATAACGGATCTTTCTGTAATTTGGATCTTCATACCTTAAGTCTACTAGAAAATAATGTAAACATTAAATAAGCCCAATAGGCTGGTTTGGCTTACAATAAGGATTAATTATATTTTAGTTTGGATCAGGTACAAGCTACTGTTATATTATTACAGAGAAAAAGGAAAACATTTTTAAACTTTGGATTATTTCATTATAAGGGAGTCTATGGCAGACGGCCATTCTGTAATTCAGAGCTTTCTGTATAACGGGTTTCCGAATAAGGGATCCAATACCTGTACTGATATACCCTAAAGGTGGCCCTAGGGCCCAACGATCGGATCATAATGATCGGAAACAGGCGGTCAATGAACAGATGTGGCCGCGATCTGACGGGATTTTTTGTCCCGTCCGATCAAAATCTGGCAGACTTTCGGCCAGATATCGATGGGGGAATCCTGTCATGGGGCTCCATACATGGGCCAATAAGCTGCCGAATCTGTCTGTCGGCAGCTTTTATCGGCCTGTGTTTGGCCACCTTTAGCTCATAATTAGTGATGGGTGAATCTCCCCAGTTTCGCTTCGCCGAAAAATTCACGAATTTCCAGAGAAATTAACGAATTGGCGAAAAATTCGCGAAACGAGTCGCAACACACTTTTGACGCGCGTCGAGTTGTTTTTGGTGCACGTCTCGTCATTTTCGGCGCATCCTGTCAAAAACGACGCGCGACTCGTTTTTTCCGGCGAATTTTCGCCAGGCAAAATTTTGCTGGCTTTTTGCGAATTTATTCGCCAGAGGCGAATCGCGGGAATTTGCAGCGAATTCGCCCCTGGCGAATAAATTCGCCCATCACTACTCATAATAAAATGACAGATACTAGAGAACACTCCTATATGATTAAATTATTAATCATAATAGTTCTAGAACCTATACAGGCACTGGGAAAATTGTAGTGTGCTTCAATGCCATGTAGTCAGTCAATGCCGGCAGCCATGTCAATGTCAACCCCCCCACATGGCCTTGCCAAAACGAGGACACATGTGCACAAACAAGCAATTAATGGTCCATTTGTATTTTTATATCCAGAGAAGTATGCATATATATCACAGACGTACAACTGAGGGCTGCACAACAGATTCATATCAGTACCATGGTCACCGTGCAAAGATATAGTGCATATATGAGAACCGCAAAGGTGTATTCTCATACACTGAGAAGGAGAATAGCTTTGGCATGCAGCCTCTCTACTGATTAAAGGGGTGGTTCACCTTCAAGTTAACTTTTAGTATATTGTAGAAGGGCAAATTCTAAGAAACTTTTCAGTTGGTCTTCATTATTTATTTTTCATAGTTTTTTAATGATTTGCAATTTTCTTCTGTTTTGTTGCAGCTTTCAAATGGGGGTCACTGACACCATCTAAAAACAAATGCTCTGAAAGACTACAAATGTATTGTTATTGCTACTTTTTCTTACTTATCATTCTATTCAGTCCATCCCCTATTCATATTCCAGTCTCTTATTCAAATAAATGCAGGGTTGCTAGGGTAATTTGTACCCTAGAAACCAAATTGCTGACACTGCAAACTAGAGAACTGCTGAATAAAAAGCTAAATATCTATAAAACCACAAACAATAAAAAATCAAAACCAATTGCAAATTGTCTCAGAATATCACTCTCTACATCATACTAAAAGTTAACTCAAAGGTGAACCACCCCTTTAAGTGGCAGGAAGCCACAAAACGCGTTAAGCAGTCAGCCTGTTTGGGGAGAAATGCTGCTGTAACATTTTAAGAATGAGAAATAAAATTTGAAGTTTTTTAATATACTCCCGGCTTGATGGTGCTCCATTCTTCTCTTCATAAACTCCGTTTTAGAGGGTGTGGGTGTGGGGTCGCGGTTGCAACGTGAAGCACGCCACAGCCTGGATTCGGTAAGTGCTCTCACTGCTTTCTTTTTGTTAGCCTCTCTACTGATTAATAATAAAATATGCTCAACCTGCAGCAAAATGTAGTGTAACACATTTCAACTCCAGATCATTTAAAATTGCAACGGGACTGCCCTGCGATTCCAAAGAATTTAGTTTCATTTCTTATTTAATGAAGAATAATTACTTATGCAATTGAAGTCCAATTCAAGCTTTAAATGGTTATCATAAATGTATCGTAAAGGAGCTACAGCATTTAACAAGTGATTGGCCCATCAATTCAATCCATTCACTTTTCTGCCTGGAAAGCTTTGGCATATTCCATCTTCAGAGAATTCTAGCTATATTCCCATTATACTAGTAATGTACTGTTTTAGTCAGGATCTGTACTGTATGAATGCCTGCTTCTGTTTCAATGTACATGGCATGTTATAGAATTAGTCTAACACACACATGTCAAACACAAGGCCCGCGGGCCAAATCCGGCCCGCGAGGCCTTGCAATGTGGCCCACACCGCGCTGGGTGGCGTCATCGGGGCGCGCACTTTTGTGCCTGACAGGAGGACGGTTCCTCGCGGCTTCTCCACTGTCCTCCCCGCTGAGCTCCCTCTCTTATAGCTACAGTGTACACTTACAGAGATCATGCTGGCCTGGAACGCGCCGCTGCGCCTGAGCGCCGGCGTGCCGCCCACGATCACATGACCTGAGTAGTGTAGGGGAGGGGGAGGCGGGGAGCTGGCGTCGCTCGCAACTGCGCACGTCTGGACAGACGGTGACCTCAGGGCTCAGGCATCTGTTTGTGAGTTCTGGGGGTATTTATACAATTACTTGCCAATGTACCATCTGTTTGTGTGTTCTGGGGGTATTTATACAATTACTTGCCCCTGTGCCATCTGTTTGTGAGTTCTGCTGGTATTTATACAATGAGTTGCCCCTGTGCCATCTGTTTGTGAGTTCTGGGGGTATTTATACAATTAGTTGCCCCTGTGCCATCTGTTTGTGAGTTCTGGGGGTATTTATACATGTACTTGCCCCTGTGCCATCTGTTTGTGAGTTCTGGGGGTATTTATTCAATTACTTGCCCCTGTGCCATCTGTTTGTGAGTTCTGGGGGTATTTATGCATGTACTTGCCCCTGTTTTGCTTGATACCAATATTACTGTTTTGCTTGATACCAATATTACTGTTTTGCTTGATACCAATATTACTGTTTTGCTTGATACCAATATTACTGTTTTGCTTGATACCAATATTACTGTTTTGCTTGATACCAATATTACTGTTTTGCTTGATACCAATATTACTGTTTTGCTTGATAGCATGTGAGTCGGTTAACAGCACTGTTAAGGAAAAAGATTGTTCCACTCATTAAATTCACATTTCTGGTTAACATTGTCAGTTTATGACTGTTCAGTAAACCATTCGGCCCGCGATTTAGGCTGGGTTTTAGATTTCGGCCCCTTCTCTGATTGAGTTCGACACCCCTGGTCTAACAAGACAGATAAATCCATGGACACTGCCTGACAGTATGTGATATGAAATATGGAAATACAGGTATGGGACCTGTTATCCAAAATGCTTGGGACCTGGGGTTTTCCAGATACTGGATCATACTGTAATTTGGGTCTTCATGCTTAATGTCTACTAAAAAATCATTTAAATATGGAATAACCTAAAAGGCTGGTTTTGCCTTCAGTACGGATTAATTATATCTTAGTTTGGATCAAGTACTGTTTTATTATTACAGATAAAAAGGAAACCATTTTTTTTTAAAAAATGTTTTGATTATATGGATAAAATATACAAGACAGCCTTTCTGTAATTCAGAGCTTTCTGGATAAAGGGTTTCCAGATAATGGATCCCATAGCTATATTTCATCTATGTATGTTATTGTTTCAAAATTAATCAAAATATATATTTTATAAAGCAGCCCTATAGAGATTTAAGGCACAGTCTCCTATCAGTGCTATCACTTACTGTACAATACAAGCTTGGTTATGAAGACAGTAGGCGATGAAGGCTGTTTCAAGGAATCAAATTCAGGCCTAATGTTGTAAACGGGGATCTCTTATGAGCTCATTGAGTGCACATATTGTTTCACCATTTCAATATCTATGCCTAACTAGCTAAGGTACCCCAGACCGACTGGGAAATATGATGTCACATTGCATCATCATCACCATTTAGTTATCACGAAAAACAAGTTACAGAATGCTTTACAGTAATTCATACTGCAGAAAGGATGCTTATAACAATTTAACAAACAAGAATTCGAAAATAAAAATAAGGGTTGGAATGCCTGTATGTGGCACTGTCGAGGAAACCAACCAGGATTTCCCTAGGATACCTGCTATTATACGTGCAAGAGGGAAAAGGGTCTCCTTAATTATAATGTGTTGTTTGTGGAAGAAATCAAATGAAAGTTATATAGTGAATAAAGTACCCCCTCTTGTAAAATATAAGGAAATTATAAGTTACCGAGGAGTCTCATGACCAGTTTTTATACAGGTCATGGAACTCCGATGTAACTTCTAATATTTCAGTGAGTCATGTGACAGAAATGACATGAGAACTCACCGTTTATAACTGATGACATCAGAACTCACCGTTTATAAGGATATAATTTACAAGGTATTCACGGCTTTTGTGTATTATAGCTATATATTCAGCTTCATACTCAGTTCTGTTCTGCTGGACATGATTATAATGATGATTTGTCTGGAATAAATTGAGCTATGATGCCTCCTGCTTGACGTTTAATGCAATATCCTATCCGCATCCATAACTTGATGTTTGCCAGGTCAGAGCAATCTGTAGCTTCTTTGCTAATGAACATGCTTGTTTACAGTCAGTAGGGCATTCATGGGCATGCACATATAAGCAATAAGTAAGTGTATTCTAGAATGTTTGCTGGGATCTGATGTAATAAATAGAGAAATCATTTTGTGGTTGAAATGTGCTATAGCCTAGATTTGGATCTGCAGTTCATATTTCTGTTGACTGATGTATGAAATTAACAGGTGCCTGTACACACATACAAACAGAAATATACATCTATATCTATATCTATATCTATATATATCTATATCTATATCTATATATATATATATATATATATATATATATATATATAGTGAATAAAGTACCCCTGTTGTAAATTATAAGGATATTATAAGTCACTGAGGACAGGTCATGAAACTCAGAGGTAACTTCTAATATCCTCATATTTTGCATTATTATATTACACAAGTTTCAGTGAGCCACGTGACAGTAATGACATCAGAACTCACCGTTTATAACTGATGACATCAGAACTCACCGTTTATAAGGATATAATTTACAAGATATTCACAGCTTTTGTGCATTATATATATATAATACACAAAAGCTGTGAATATATGAGGATATGAGGATAGTGTTCGGCCTCATGTTTTTATATGGTCATGAACCTCCTTGGTACCTTATAATATCCTTATATTTTACAAGGGGGGGGTACTTTATTCACTATATATACATACTGTCCAGTGGAGTTCACAGCGGCCATCTTGTCTCCTTCGGTCTTCTTCCTGAGGTTGAATAAGCCCGTTGTTTGCCCAAGGTGTGAACGTTATAAGATGTCCATTGCTACCTATATTTAATGAACTCTGGGAGGCAGCGATTATGTTGTCAGGTTGTGGTCATTGTGGTCAGGAGTAAAGGGTTAAATCCTCGTAAGCTTTCCAGGTCATACCATGAGGTATTTCTAAATGTGGAGACTGTAAGTTGCCTAATGTCAGGGGCAAGGCTTAAAATATAAGTTGACCATGTGTCAAAAAAAATTGTTGGTCTGGGTAGTTTTGTTTAGGGATGCCTCTAACCAGTCCATATGGAATAAAAAGTGTCATTTGTTTTTTACTAGGTTCATAGATGGTGGATTAGGAGAGAGCCATTCTTGTAGTACGGCTTTTCTAGCTGCTGCAGCTAATCTTTCCGCTAGTGCTTTGTTGGCTTTTGATATTTGTTGTATTCCTCTGAGCTTACTTAATATGGCCCAGTCTATTTTGGGTATGAATTTTTGCTTGGTCAATGATTGCCAATATCTATAGACATTCAGCCAAAAGGCATTAATAATTGGGCAAAGCCACATGCAGTGAATCAAGGAAGCATTGTGGTCATGTTGTGTTGGTCAGTAGGCCCATTTTGAACCTTCGTAATGGTGTAATATAGGATTGATGTAGGAGTTGTAAAGCCATAATCAAATATTGGCTAGAAGGTAGTATTCCTATTGAGTGAGAGTGGAGTTTGGCTATATCAGGTGCGGTGATGGTCTGTACGATAGTAGATCAGTTTATAGTTTGTACTGTATTACTACAGCTGATTTTTTAAATGTATGTTGAATGTAAAATGTATTGAAATGGCAAAACCTGTTACTTATACTTTACTGCTAGTGAAGTATAATTGGACTGAATTTATTTCTACAAGATCCATTTCCATTAGAATTGTTTATCCAAACTTTGCCACACTGTGTGACCACAAGAGCAGGACCCCCATAACTCTTGTTTTGCCATATGTCAATTCTTGTATGCAAATCTAGTGTAAACGACTCTGCAATCTGTTGAGGGATTTTATAAAATGCCATTTTCCCTTCATAACTGAAATGGAGAGGGGCATGTTTCTAATATATTGAATTCTGAAACAAAAATGCCTGCTTTGATTACCTTATGAGCAATTTAAATGTTAAGTGTACGTAAAAGAATACAGTTTACAATTCACTACCTATGATTAACTCATTCCTGCTATTCACAGTATATTATCCACTGCAATAGATATATGCATGGTTCCTCTCTGGCAAAAGAAATGTCAATCAGTTCCATATAGTGAACACTACTGCTTTCATTGGTGAATTCATAATTATACAGTTCTGTAGATGTAGCCAGGGCAATATTTACCATAAATACACCTGAGTTCCTAGGGTGGCATATATGATAAATACATTTTCCCAGCCCACCATTGGGGACTCAGGGGGAATGGAGTTATCTGCCATTGCTGTGATCAGTACATGCGGATGACGAAAGAACAAATTCTGAGGTCCATTACCTAGGGCATTAACGAACCTAAATGCAGCCTTGGATATAGTGGTACCCTTATGTTGAACCATGTAAGTGTAATGTAGGTAGGAGTCAGGGGAAACTTAAAGGGAATGCCAAAGTCCTACCAGAAATATTAAAGGGGTGGTTCACCTTCAAGTTAACTTTTAGTATATTGTAGAAGAGTCAATTCTAAGAAACTTTTCAATTGGTCTTCATTATTTCTTTTTCATAGTTTTTTAATGATTTGCAATTTTCTTCTGTTTCTTTGCAGCTTTCAAATGGGGGTCACTGACACCATCTAAAAACAAATACTCTCTAAGGCTATACAGTAAATGTATTGTTATTCTCACTTTTTATTACTTATCATTCTATTCAGTCCGTCTCCTATTCATATTCCAGTCTCTTATTCAAATCAGTGCTGGGTTGCTAGGGTAATTTGTACCCTAGAAACCAAATTGCTGACACTGCAACTAGAGAGCCGCTGAATAAAAAGCTAAATAACTATAAAACCACAAACAAAAAAAAATTAAAACCAATTGCAAATTGTTTCAGAATATCACTCTCTGCATTATACTAAAAGTTAACTCAAAGGTGAACAACACCTTTAACTATTCAAATATATGAGCTTACCATTCAGCTCAAATTCTGAGATCAGCAGGGAATAAGAAAAAAAATGCAGAACTTTGCATGCCCTAGCTGCCCTGATTCATTTTACTGAATTAATCCTACTGACTTATGATAAGAGAGGAAGAGACTGGGCACGTACAACAGCGCTGGAAGTCAAATAGTTCTTACACCCACTTCTGGAGGGGACAGCTGAAATGGTTAGTACATATTATTTTTTACTATTACTTTCTTATATATGAGTAATGGTATTTGGATTAGAGGTCCTGCCACTAGTGTACCACTGTTATAGGGGAAGTAAAAGCAGAGTGGTTAAAAAATGAAGCAGAGTTACCCCTTCTGCAGGGGCGATCCAGCCCATTCAGTTTGCCATCTCCCTCTTCCCCATGGCGCTCACTTTTTCAGTGCCCGACAGGAGTAGGGGGGGGGTCCACGGCACTAGTGCAGAGTGCCCCAGTGTGTGCTCTGCACTAGAATAGCCGAATTTCCTGGTAACCAGGGGTGTGCTGCCACCTGAGGCGAGTGCCTCAACTTGCCTAATTGGAGGAGTGCCCCTGCCCTTTTGTGACTTCCAGCAAGTTGTCTTGTATGGCAATTATAATAGTGGGTATGTAAAGTAGTGTTTTGCAGTGCATTGCAGTTGGGTTTTGCCATGTTTCATTGAATGTTTTTGATAAACGGCTTTGAAACGTTACATGGTTGCTTCTTTAGAAATTGTGTTTCATGATTGTGAACCATCTACATTTGACTTCCAATTTAGTTAGAATTTAATCTAGCAACTTTGTACCTGATAAAAAATACTAAAAACTATACCAAATAATATTTCCTTCTAATCCTACAGAAAGTCACATGGGAGTTAAATAGGTAGGGCTTGCCTTATGGTTATCTGGGTGAAAGATAGATAGATAAACGTGCACAAACATGCATGAGCACAGCCATACACAAAAAGAACAATACATAACAAAAAAAGTAACAGCAATAAGCTGAACCCAATCCATTCAACAATAATACTGGTACTGAAGTTTTGTTCACACAATAAGGCTTTACAAATGAAAGAAAAGTGCTCAATTATGCTTTTAAATCGCCACAATGGCTTTCATTGTTGCAGTATCTGTAGAACTCTTGGTGGTAGTCCAGGCGTTTATGAAATCAGCGCAGGGATGAGCGAGGAGAAGGCAATTACCAGGGTCACACAGAGATTAATTTACTGACCGCAATACCTGTTAGGGATGTGTTTCAAAATATTACATCAAACATACAAAAAAAAAAAAGGATAATATTAAATATTACAGTTATTAAGTGATGTGAATTATATCCTGGGGAGAAAATAATATATTTCTGATGTATATTATAGGGTTTGCAGCACCGAACAGTTTTACACTACATTTATAGTACAGACAATAGCGAAACTGCTTATAAATTGCAAATAAATACATTTGAAAAAATTGAAGAGGCAGACAGCCAGAAAACAAAAGAAAAAAGAAGATAGTGCTTACAATTTAAAAATAAAAGAAAATAATAAATTATTACTATAACAGAGGAACTTGGTGTAGAGAAAACAGTTGCACGTTCTACACTAAAAAAAAAGCTAAATTGCTGGTTAAAAGAACAGAAATTTGGCCCCTGGTAAAGTGCTGCCTTAGGCTAGGTGCTCACCTTACGTCACGGCTGAAGTAGCAGGGAATATTACAATGCTTCAGTCTTTTTACTTCCTTTTTCTGAGCAGTCTTTGATAACTTGGCCATGCATGGCTCAGGAAATTACACCCAGTTCCTAGTCTTGGCTGAGAGAAGGAATGGTTGTGTAGTGCAAGGAATATAAAGCTGGTAATATACAGGAGGATTATCTTCTAAAGGGCCCATAGACGCAGAGATTTGCTTGTTGAGCGAATCTCTCCCCGATATGCGCACATTGAAGTGGGTTATATCGGGCTGATCTAATCGTGGGCCCTAGGGCCCAACGATTGGATCATAATGCATCCGAAACGGGTGGTCAGATCTCAGAACAGCATACACGCACAGATGCAGCTGTGATCCAATGGGATTTTTTAATCTGCCTGATCGAGAAGGCCAGATATCGATCAGGGAAGCTGTTGGATGGCCCCACACGTGCCAATAAGATGCCGACTCGGTCTGTCCGCAGCTTTTATCCGCCTGTGGGCCTTAAGTTGCCGATAGGTAAAGAGTTACACTTGAGAATTATGTGCAGCCATATAGCCATATAGGTGAATAACAGCTGCTATCAGCTTGGGTCTATGACTCTGAACAATTAGGCTTTATCTGTGTTATTTAACTGGTGGTTCAGGATGCATAACTGGCAACAAGTATATTAAATAAGGCTCTGCATTTGAGAAGTGCTCTTCGGCTCCTTTTAGCTTTTTCCACCCTAATCAATGTTTTTTTTTTTTTTGCTTAGCTGCTACAAGCTCAGCTGGTCAGACACAGGAGGCCCATTTATCAACACTGTAATTTTAGTGGTTTTTGCTCCTTTTCTTGACAAATGCTAAATACTTTATTAAAACTGCCTAATATAAAAAGTACAAATGAATAAAAATACAGAACTAATCAGAATACTAATACAAACAAAAAAAAAACTCAGAAAACCTTTAAAAGCTCAAATTAAAGGGGAAGTCTTGCGAAAATAAAAATGTAATATAAGTTACAGCACACTTAGATAAGAAACTTTCTATATACATTTAAATAAATATTCTGTACCGTTTCTAAGATCATCAAGTTTATCTTCACTATCCCTCTCTCAGCATCTGTTTCTCTTCATTTTCTCTTCATGTACGAGTTGGGTGTCAGATAATCATTGACAGTTAGATCCAATATATATTATAGGGGGGCTTCTTTTGCCTAGAAGATGTATTAGCACTCACTCTTTTATAATCACCAGAAATCCAGTCTCTCTACATGAAGAGTTTGTGGAAAAGACAGTTTTTTTTAGACTCTGTTTGTACTGGAATCAGTTTGAATGAGCTCTAATGCATCTGCTAGGAATGGAAGCCCCCCTTTAAGATATATTGGATCTAACGCTCAATGAATATTTGACACCCAACTGCTGCAAGAAGACAGAAAGCGAAACAAATGCTGAGAGAGGGATAGTAAACATAAGCCTGATTATTTCAGAAATGATGCAGAATAAGTTTCTTATTTCAGTGTAATGAAGCTTATATTATATTAAAATTTTTGCGATAGTTCCCCTTTAAAGAAAGATTTCACAACTGGAAAAAAACAAATCCCATTGACTTCTACTTGACCATGTTAGTTTTTATATGGCAATATTTTGTATTAGTTTTTTTTTTATTTTTAATAAACTACAAATTGTTATGGTATGCGTTTTAGCTCTTAATGTAACATTTTTTAGCAATTAAAATACTATTTATTAGTAAACTGGCCCCATAGTCCCAGTATTCACTGTAAGGAACAGGCTGGGATGGTAGTGAATGCGGTATACATTGCTCCTCCTTGGTTTCATACTTATACATAGTGAGGGGCTCCAGGCTAAGTATAATTGGCCTCAGCTGTCTTATGCTGGGGGAAGTCTGGTGCCTCAGTCTGGGTACTGGCTGGGGAGAGAGGTGAGTCTCTCTAAAGAGCTGCTGCAGGGCAAAAGAAACTTGGAGCCCTAAGGTACTGTGCCTTAGCTTGTTTGGGTTAGAGGAGACCCTTATATTGACCCCACAGGAGCAGGGCCGGATTTACATTGCGGGTGCCCCTAGGCCCACTGCCGTTCGCCCCCCCATACTGTGCCCTTTATTCAAATATTTTGATCATCAAGACCAGAGCAATGGGGATTGGTGCATGGGAAATGTAAAAAACTATCTTATCTCCTGGGTATCCCCAGTGTTTCTGGACCAATGTGGGTGTGGCTGGCAGCATGCCGCCCCCTAAAATCCTGTCACCCTAGGCCCGGGCCTAGGTGGCCTTTCCACAAATCCGGGCCTGCACAGGAGTGAGGGCTCTATTATCTGTTAAATTGGGGCCCCTGTAGAAAGGACTGAGTTGTTACACTGTTTTCTTTACAAGCTGTTTTACAGATAATAAATGGTGCAGTGAGAAAAACTTCTTTAAAACTGCAACTTGGCTACCCTGAATCATGTCTGTCTTAACTCTACTAATAACAATTTAAGCAAATGTCTACATATTGCGTTTGGGAACTTCTTAAAGAGACAGTGCTCTTAAAGGGATGAACCAATTGCTTTCTTAAAGCTCACATAATGGTGGAAGTGTTAATACAGCTTCTGCTGGCAAATGCTAATCAACTACAGCAAGAGACCAGTTGCTGAACAGTTGAGGCAGGTATCTGAGGTACACCTGGCTATAAATGAATCTCTTTATCAGCAGAGTTAAACCTTGGCTAATAGACAGTGCTTAGCCCAGGGACCGCTTCCATCTCCTTAGCAATTGGTGCAGTCTGCACTGAGAAAGCGGACTATAGAGGATGATATTGAAGCATATTTGAAAGCTTTGCAGAGTGAGAGAGGCTGCTGGAGGACTAATGGGCAGAGGTGTTAACTTCATTCCTAACCATTGAGCCACAAAAGGCTTTGCATACAAGACACAGTTCACATCTAGGAGTATGATTCTCACAAGCCAGAAAGGTCACCGTTGTATTATCTCTTCCATATTACCAGTAAGTGGTACAGCCAGTGGAACTCGCATCAAGTCAAATTGTTGAACCTGTGAAAAGGGTGGTCTGTGACTATTTTAGTAGAACCTTGACTGTTAAATTGCGGCACTGTGTTGATCATTCTGACCCTAAAGACCCGGATGAGCTAGTGACTGTCACTTTGTGACATACAGCCAAAGAAAATTCCCTGCAGGAATTGTATCACAAAAAGGTATCCACTAGAGGTTCCAAACTGGTAAGACTTTTAGTATTATTCAAGGGCAGGAACACCAAAAAATGAAAGTGGTTAAAAGTAATGAAAATATCATGTATTGTTGCCCTGCACTGGTAAAACTAATCTTTGCTTCAGATCAGAAACACTACTGTAGTTCATATAAACAAACTGCTGAGTAGCAAAAAAAGGCTATATGGCACAGGATAAATAGTGGATAACAGATAACATTATGTTCTACACAGAGCTTATCAGCTATCTGCTGTGTAACTTGAGCCTTTCCTCTTTTGCTGCCCCCATTAGTGATGGGTGAATTTATTCGGATAATTCCAGCAAATAAATTTGAAAAACACTTCGCCAAAAGCTATGGCGGGAACATCTCTAGAAATTTGCAAAAAAATCCGGGAAACTAAACGCCGTTGATTCGCCCATTACTAACCCCCATGGCTACACAGCAGCTTATTTATATAAATAATAGTAGTATTTCTGAAGCAAACACAGCAGTTTTACAAGTGCAGGACAACACTTCATTATAATTTTATAAACATTTTTTGATGTTTAAATAGAAGGGTGCAGCACATGCCTAGCAGGACTGAAAGGCCACTTGTGCTATGTTTTTGGGTAAGGAGACCTTTTGAAGATTTAGGGCCCTTACACAAGGACGTTTTTACCTGCGCTCCCCTGCGTTCCGTTTTGCTGCGTTCAGCCGCAGGGGTGCGCAGGTATAGACGCACTCAATTATTTTCAATGGGGCTGTACTCACACGAACGCATGTAGGCGCCAAACGCAGGAAAAATGCAGCATGTTGCATCTGAACCTGGTTTCGGCGCTTACATGCGTCTTGTGGGTACAACCTCATTGAAAAGACCTGCGCTTCCTTGCGGCTGAACGCAGCCAAATGCAACGCAGGGGAACGCAGGTCCAAAACGCCCATGTGTAAGGGCCCTTAGGTAGTGTGCTGACATTGCCAAGGAATGGCGCATATAGCTGCCAATTGTCCTTTGCTCTAGGAGCCTATGGAGTGTGAACTGGAAGGATGTAGCTAAATCTGCTTGTGTAGCTTGCATGAACTGTGACAGATAAATAGGGCAATTCTTGTCTACCTCAATGCTACCTATATCAATTTGAGTAAATATCTACACCACCAGGCTAGGCCTAGACTGGCAATCTGTGGGTTCTGGCAAATGCCAGAGGGGATGCTGTACATTTCTATAGAGAGTGACTATTTATTGGGCAGATTGTTTGGACCTCTGTGTACTTGAAATGCCAGGGCCTGTTTTGAATTCCAGTCCAGGCCTGTACACCACCATACCCCATATTCACCTCTACCACAATAGAATACTTTGCAGTGTAGCCAATCCCCATAAGCTTTCTTACAGGTATACACTGCCAGTTCCCAGTGTCTGAATGCACTCATGAATCCAAGAAACCTACACAGTACTATTTTACCAATTATGGTGTTTTATATATATATATATATATAACACCATAATTGGTAAAATATATATGTGTGTATATGTATATATAGTGAATTGTTCTATTTTATAGATATATCTCTCTTGGGAAAATATTTGGAAGCCATTAGCAGAGGCTACCAACCGGATACATTACTAAAAAAGCAGGGTGATTTAAAATATCAGATTACATAGATGTTTTTATTTATTAAAGAGAGTAGTTTTGTGCAGTAGAAGTTGCTCACATTTCAATGAGTATTTTGTTCATTAATATTTGAACCATTTTGCAGACTTAGATATCTGTATATATTGCCTTCCACAGAACACTGCTTTCCTGTATGATTTACAAAACACAATCATAAATACTGTCTCTTTAGGGCTAGACCACACGGGAAGATTCAGGGAGCTTAGTCGCCTGGTCACTAATCGCCACTTCTTTGGGACGACTAATCTCCCTGAATTGCTTGCCCGTGCCTCGTGCCTGCTAAACTGTAATGTCGCCTGCGCCTATTCACACGTGGTGCTGCGTTTTCGTAAGTCGCTGAAAATGACCTTGTGAGGCAATTTGGAGCCACTTGGAAAAATGCAGTGCCATAAGGGACTGAAGGGAAGGGGGACCAGTCCACAGCTGGTCCAAAGCAACATATTTGCCATTTTGGATGAAGATCCTGAGGAGGACTTCTCTGAACTGGCGTGTATGGAGCCAATTGACTCTCGAGCACCCTGAGAGGCAGTGTCTCTAATACAGTCAATGAGAGGAGTGCAAGGAAGGGCAGGCAGGTTTTAGTTATAGGAAATTCAAATTATTAAGGTGGATAGGGTAATCTGTCATAAGGACCCTTCATGCTGAACATCTGCTGCTTGCTTGATGCAAGGGTTCAACATGTAATGGAATGAGTGGACAGTAACAGGCTGTTTGACAGGTATGGGCTGCACCTCCGTGATGATGGTGCAGCTGCTTTGGGGGAGAAGTTGGCTAGTAGGTTGGAAATTTTAGCATGGGGGGGGGAGGGTGCAGTAAAGTATTCTGTGGAAGTTGGGTTAGAAGAAGTAGTTGGCATAGGGAGGAAAAATGGTGGAGGAGATTTGGTTTGAGGTACTGTTAAGGACAGTATTAAATGTATGTTTTCAAATGCAAGAAGTCTGACTGGTAAAATGGTTGTCATTAAAAATGATATTAAATCTTTACAGTTTTCAATTTATTCCTTGAGAAGTAAATGTAGAAGCACCAAAAACCACCCTGTGTTGCTTAATTTAGAAATAAAGAAGGTAATAGGAAGGAAGAGAAAGGCATTAAAAAATAACAAGTCTGACACAAGCTGCATTTAATGAATATATACACTATAATGTTTAAAACAACAATCTGGAAGGCAAGAATTGGATATGAGCAGTGCATTGCGACAGAGGCTAAGACTAACCTCAAAACGTACATTGATAGTAAAAAGATGTTGGTTGCAAGTGTTGCGCCTTTAAATAATGGTACCAGTATGATTGTAACAGATACTGAAAAGGCAAATGTGCTACAGTAAATCAGTTCTTTTCTTCAGTGTATACAGAAGAGGAGTCAGAGTTCCCAGATTCACCTCATAGCTGCACTGTTCAGTTCCATCTAGTCAGTGGCTCAGGATAAATTTGAAGGCTTGTTTAGGGATCACATTTTAAATTTTGTCCTTGTGAATAGAATTATGAGCAGCAATCAGCATGGATTTATGAAGGATAGGTCATGTCAAACAAATATGATTACTTTTTATGATGAGGTAAGTAAGATGATGGGTAGTAGGTGAGCAGTAGATGTGATCTATTTGAATTTTTCCAAGTCCTTTGATACAGTGTCCCACAAATTACTGCTTTCTAAACTAATGGTTGGTGGGCTTAATAAAGTCTTTTAGCACATGGATAGGAAACTGGCTACAGGATCGGGTACAAAGGGTGGTTGTTAATGGTACATTCTCTACTTGGAGTAAGGTTCTTGGTGGGGTCCCTCAAGGATCTGTATTGGACCCATGTTTAACTTATTCATTAATGGTTTAGGGGAAAGTATTTTAAGGAATATACAGATGCCACAACACTATGCAGTCCAATTAATTCCATCTAGGATCTATCTTGCAACAGGATCTTGACAAACTGGCAAGCTGAGGGACTAAGTGGCAGATAAAATTCAATGTTGATAAATGTAAAGTCATGCACCTGGGATGTAAATATGCAAATCAATTATACTTTTAATGGGACTGCACTAAGCAAATCCCTAATTTAAAAGGAACCTGGAGTCCTTGTAGATAATAAACTTGGCTGTAGCAACCATTGCCAGTCAGCAGTTTCAGGGGCAAACAAGGTCTTGAGCTGTATTAAAAGGGGTGTATATTCATGGGAGGTGGAGTTATTCAACTGTACAGTGCACTAGTAATGCCCCATATAGAATATGCCATTTGGTTTTGGTCTCCAGCTCTCAAACTGGACATTACTGATTTAGAGAGGGTCCAGAGAAGGGCAACTGATCTGGTAAAAGGTATGGAAAATATCAGCTATGGAAAGGCTGGCCAAGTATAGATAGCTTTAATAAAGGGTTGATGACTGTTTAGCAAATGAGGGAATACAGGGTTATAAAAAAATCACAGTGCAAGTTGATCCAGGTACTGGTCTCCATCTTGGAGTCAGGAAGGAGGTTTTTCCCCCTCTGAGGCTTTAATTGTGTTTTTTTTTTTTTTTTTTTGCCTTCTTCTGGATCAGCTAGGCAGCTTATCTATAGACTTAAAAGGTTGAATTTGATAGACTCGTGTTTTTTTCAATCAAATTTACTATGTTATTGTCAACAACAGCCCTTTGATTCATGAACAAATTGTAGCACCTAGAAGATAAACAAAGTGTTATTTGTTTCATTAAACATGTTACAGTTTTACTCCGATATGTTAATTGTTGACAAAACACCTTAATGATATGTTACATCTTTTATTTTTAATCTTAAGTGAATGATTGTAAGCATAGTTGTTCATATTGGAATCAGGTTCTCTAATGCTTTATATTATGTTTAAAATAAAATCAGTTTTTAACTGTAAATCTACACTACTTATATTTGATACTTTAGCCAAACTTCTAGGACATAGTCACTATGTTGGTTTGCCGCTGACTTTACTCTCTAAAAATGCCTTTTACAATGCCCCATAATATTTAGTTGGCTTTGTCTTCCCCATGGCTCCAGGTTATAAACCCACTATTCTCCCTGTGCTTCCTGGGAATTGGCCCTGGCAACTGAAACTTAAAGTCCACCCTAACTGATCTGTAGGATCCTGTAGCCATTACTCCACTGCTGTGAGCCCTCTAGTATGGTCAACACAATAATTATATTGCCACTGCTTGTACAAGAGTTAGGTCCTTTGCTGGGTATATTGTCTTTCTTGTTACATATTGTAGTTGCAGGCAAGTGGGAGTGATATTAGTAATAATATAAGTATAGAAATAATATTTTTGCATGTAAGGAAGTTTTTTTTATAAAGTATCTTATTAATCTCTGTCAAAATGTGGTATTTGTCATGTATTAGATGGTGAACTATTGAATCTCCATAGGCAGCTGTACTATAACTTCCAGTAATACAAGTTATTGGTATTAATGCATATAGAGCAGTGTTAATCCAGGCACTGGTTTTACATTATAGACTCAAGTAAAATTGTTCCTGGCTTCTGCAAGGAATTAGAGGCACAGCGCATGATGTTCCTCTGGAGCAGCAACTGTAGATTTAAGAAGGGTTACTTGAACAACTGGTTCAATTTCAGGAACATGTCTCTGGTACTAGTAGTACTAGACTGGTACAGGAAAATGACTAAAAGAATTAGACATGTATGACTTGAACTAAAACATTATTGATTAACCTCTCCATACCTTTCCCTATAAAATAGGGTCTTTAATTTAGGCAAGGTTTCTCACTGAGCACCCCATGCTCTTGACAGCTGATGATTGGAAGCGATACAGCAGTAAGAATTGCCTCAGGTCAGGGTACAATCCATAGGCACAGCTGGTCCCATCAGTAAATGGATGAAGAAAGTGATGCATGATCAGACAAACAGCTGGTCATAATAGAATACCATAAGGTGACCAGATCTATCTAATGATAGACTGCTGGGGGGGGGGGGGGGGTTGACAGACATTTTTCATGGTTGTAGTGGGACCAGTGCAAGTCTGCAGGATGGATGTAGTAAAGATATCCTGCATTCTCTAGTCTGTCTGGTTACCTACTACAGACTGATTTCCTTTAGTGCACTGAAAATGAATGGGTCCTCAACCTAGTTTAATAGCTGACAATACTGTGAGTGCAAAAGGCTGAGTTCTGTAATTTAACTTATTATTATTATTATTATTTAATTATTTTGTCCATTTGCTTTTTGCAGCTGTTCTTAAAAAGATAGTTGCTCAAGAACACATTTTAGTGATATTTAAATATATAATAAATTAAAGAAGGATTGCACTTACAGGATTCAGTGCACCAACATAAGCATGTTAATCTATGACACAAAGGTCATTTATTCAGATCAGCTAACTCATATAAGGCTAAGAGGTCCATATTAGTTAAGGGGCGAAACTCCCGCGTTTCGCTTCGCCGAAAAAGTCATCTTTGACGCGCGTTGTGTCATTTCCGACGCACGCGCGACTCGTTTTGTTGGCAAATTTTTCTGCGGCGAATTTTTGCTGCCGTTTTTTTTTTTAAAAAATTTGCCTTTCAAATCTCTGGGCCATTTGAAAACAATATGCATCAAAAGAAAGACTTTTTAGGGAGCATCCACTTTTGGGAGTGGGTAAATGGATTTTGTTGAAAATCTTTGGGCTGTTGCCCACAACAACCCACCTTTCTATTTGACCAATTGTCAGTATTCCATAGGGTACAACCAAAGCAACTATTTAGTAACTCTGAGAATAAGATGCCTCCCACCTGACTGATCATATTACATAATTTCATTGTATCAGAGAACTACTTAGCAGGGTAATGCGAAAAAGGGCAAAACACATTCATGTGCATGCCCTTCTGATCCATCAGATGTCATTCCATGCAATTTCAAAAATACATCTGCCATCTGAAGAGGAGACTGTCGATTTATTGTTTTGATAGAACTACTCAGCAGGGCATTGTGGCAAAAGACATAACATGTTCCTGGAGATATTCAAAGGTGCTGTCCATTTACTTCCAAATCACAGCCTGTTTTCTGTCCAATGGGATTGTACTGGAAAAGCTACAGTGTACATTGTATTGGAAAGCAACATAGTTCTACATTACTGTAAAGTAGAAACCAAGATCTGTTTACCAGCCAATACTAATGCCTACATATCAAGTGCACTGGAGATTTCAGCTCAAATGAAAATGTTGCTAAAATACAGAATGTTTTCTTTGTTCAAATAATTTTGTTTTTAGATTCCAGCACCTAGTAGGAACTGACGACACTCCATTCCATTAGTGTAATTCATTTATTATACTGAAGCTCACTTTCCATTGGATGCGAGTATTGTAGAAAGGTAGAATCAGGAAGGTCTCTGTGATAAGTCGAGAGGTGAACCCCAAACATTTGTGCATTTGTTTTAATTGTATGCCATAAGGGGAACTGCTCCTATTCAGCGCTGAATTCTAACTTCTTCCTTTAGTTTGCTAGGATTCCCACCATTTGCATGTCTTCTAACCTTGTCCATTTCTTATGTAATCCACCTTTATCAACATAATGCTGTGCAACATGCGTTCTCTCTCTAGGGATGTACAGAATTTGTTCTTTTGTGCCTGTTGCATAATGGCTATCAAGCAGAATCTGCACCAGCCCCCCCCCCAAAAAAAACAATGTATGGCTTGTGCATCAAATAGATTAAATAAATTGTCTAGATTAAATAAATCTTTTTTTTTTAAGTGTCAGCAGTCAGTTGAGAAAAATGCTAAACTAATAAGAACTGTTTTTGCTGGACCAACAGTGGAACATGTTTTGGGACAGATTTACATAAAAAGCAGCAAGTAGAACTGTAACACACTTATTAGAGATAATGGCTCTTTTGTGTATTAGGGTCCAATCCTTCACAAATCTTGACATAGATTAGTATTTACTGACATGAATTAGGATTTAGTGACACAAATTAGGTTTATGTGACAATGACATATTATCTCACATTGTTCCCACTAACACACTTAATTTTTGCTTTGCTTCCACTGACATTTGGGATTCAATGATTTAATCATGGAACAGAACTATGCATAAAGAAGTGCAAATATAGTCCGTAAAGACGGTTATACACGGTTATGCTTATTGTATGTCTATTTTTCACCTTATTACTGAAACTATAGTCACAAATTATTTCTCCTATTTTTAACATTGCCCTATTTTTCAATCTTCAATGTGGTTTAATAAATTTCCCCCATATTATTTTTATTTTATATCCTTTCATTTTACCATGTATGCTTCTCCTGTCTGTAATTTTTCTATTGAAAACGTTTCTCTAAGTTTATGATTGTAATATAGTGTACAATTCAGCCTTTTATGACATTATTAAGACATCAAATAAAAGTGCGGATTCCTGTTTTTCACCAATGAATAGCCTTCACTGTTATTGCTTGTTTAATAATATAAGAGACCAAAATGCATATTTCAATGGAATTAATGGACATTGAGATATTACAATGAAAAGAAAAATATTGCTTAATTAATAAATTCATATTTTAATGTAATCAACTGATCATAATGGGTGAAACTAAGAACCAATATTTTGTTTGTAAGAAAATGTGAATGTAAGAAATCGGACAACAGGACATTGAAATTAACACAGAAAAATAATTTCCTTTAAAATAAATCATGACTGCATGAAAGTTTCCTAAACAGATCAATTTTTTGTTTTATATGTGTTTTCTTAATATTTGTGATCTTATTCATTTAGTTGCAGTACCCTGATAGCTTGCATATTATTACATTTGAGGTCTAGTGAAAATCTAAATTTCCTGACTGCCATTTACAAAATAAATTGTGGTTTTTACCTACAATTTATTTTAGATTACATCTCAGAGACAGGAATAAATAGTCTCAGCTGCGTCAGATAAAAAGTGATTAATTGAAAGAACCCTAGATTTTCTGTAACTCGGTTATGTGAATGTTCCCAAAGTCAAATGGCTGGTTCAGAAACAAAATTGTGAAAGTAATTGAATAAAGTACAAGTCGGTGCATTTGAATTAATTGCAATCAAATAGTAAATACTTGATTTGATCTTTATGAAAAGACTTGTGCAGAAGTCTTTCTACTGAATTTCGACAAAGTCACAAGTAAAAGTGTACATTCAAAATACTAAAATAATTTTTTTTGCATACCTGTATACAAATGTATTTTTGGGAATAAAGTTTAGTAAGGCTTGGAAAAAGTGTGAGATAAACCAACTTATGTGTAACGCCAGTTAGATCCTTAGGCCATGGGCACAAGTTGTGTTTTCGCCACTGACATAGACACTGATTTTGAATGTAAACATTTGAAAAAGGAGTCCAGTTTAGGCAAATTTGTAAAATACTTTTGAGCTGAAAATTAATTTTGCACGATACCTGACATGTCATGAGACAGTTTGAAAGAGGGTAAAGAATTAAAATGTAATTTATATAGACAAGGATATGACCGATGTGGTATCCTTACATTAATTACTAAGTAGGTATTCTATAATTTCTCTGGCAATGAAAAGTGGGCCCAAGAGGACTTTTCAGTGGAGATTATGGACAAGAGTTTTTTTTTTTTGTAGTAAATGTTAAACTAGACCTCTGGGAATAAATGCAAAAACTGTGGCTGTACTGTTTATATTCAGATGTTCGTGCTACAGGTATTTCCCTTTTAAATATATTTTTCGTACAGAGGCTCTGTTATGCAGTCATGGGCAATGAAATCATTAATCAAGTGCCTCTGCTTGAAGTTACATTGTACAGGTATGCTACCTTTTAACCAGAATTCTCAGGACCTGGGGGTTTCCAGATAAAAAAAATATTTTCCTAATTTGGATCTTCATACCTTATGCGTACTAGAAAATCATGTAAACATTAAATAAAACACATAAGTTCTTCCAGTAAGGATTAATTATATCTTGGTTTGGATCAAGTACAGAGAGAAAGGAAATATTTCTAAAAAATTTGGATTATTTGATCCGAATGGATTCTATGGTAATTTGGAGCTTTCTGAATAATGGGTTTCCGGATAACTGATCCTAAACCTTTACATGAAACTGTGCTCCTTGTTTACTGTGTTGGATAGTGCTAAGAAAAAGTGAGTTATTTATTTCTGTATAACAGCTTGGAGGCCTCAGTTTGAACAGCCATGTTATATATTATAAAGTAACTAAAGAGGAAGCAGTTCCTATGACTGCTGGAAAGCCCAGTCAGACACTGACTGTAAAACAGTTTATTATAACTGTCTTATTTTAAACACTTACAGAGGGAAGTAATACATATAGTAGTTTCTTACCAAGTATTTTGGTAAGTGTTCACAAAATCTAAAAGAAGAGAAAAAACCTGTTCGGCTTTAAAGTGGGATAATAATAATACTCCTATTGCTATTTTTGTTTGTTTGTTTGTTCCCTGCAGAACATCTGTGATACCCATGGGTGACAAATCTCCTGAAAAATCTCTTTGTATTGGAGCACAGCAGGTAAGACTGATTAACTGCATAATAATTTGAAACGCCCTGATGATCAGCTAAGGTCAAGGGCACATGTAGTGGATTGTTGACTTCCATGAAACAGATATGGGCATGGAAAATGCATTTTTGCACCAATATCTGCTCAATGTCGCTCCAAACAGGTCAACAACAAGCCTGCCAATGATGCTACAGGAGTGACCTCATGAAAGTAGATCCACTTTCCTCTGCATGTGTATGAAATTCACGTGGAGGAAAGAGGAAAGAAATCTGCTACATGTGCCCTTCTCGTTACGGCAGTGGTCCTCAATCTTTTTCCCCAGGGACTGGTGTAAAGCCCTAATGGATGGGGTGGGGGGTGGTGTCCTCTGTGCTCATCCATTAAATTTTGTGTGTGCTGCATCAAATTCGGGAGCACAGTGTCAAAGTTGAGCATGCTGTATCCAACCCTTTGGACTCTGGTGCCCAGTTTAAGTGTCCACAGCCTGGAAGTGGGCCATGGCCTGGTGGTTGGGGAGTGGAAGGCAGTAGATAAGATTGTATATGCCAGCAGCGCAAAAACAACTATTAGCCTAAATTTTACAAACAATCAAATGTGCCCATAGAGGAGATACTGGTTATTGACTGTTAAAGTACAAGTCGCTTGGAATTCTGTGGATACAATAAATTGCAATAAAATGACAATGAGTTTCTCAAACTAGTAGAGAGGGGAATGATATTTGCAATAAACTGCAAAGATGAAAGACAGTGATGTATTGTCAGTGCTGAATATCTCACTGCTAATAAACTAATGTCACATATGGGATTTGGAGGTGCCAATCTACTCTAATCAGTCCTGTGAGCATTGGCAGGATCTGCATTGACTCTTATTGCTCACACAGGGTAGATTGTGGCTTAAAACTGATCACATGTGCATTTTGGGGCTGAAAGGTAGCATGAAATGGAATGACATGAGATTAATCTTGGAATTAATGCCATTTTTTGGGGGTCAATCTCAGTTGATTGAGTTGTCCCTTAATGACCTTTTCCGCAAAATACATCACTACTTTAAGGGGCATATTCATTATGCTGTGTAAAATTAACTCGCCAAAAAATGGTGTCACAAGCTGTGTAAAATAAATGATGTGTTTTGTTTTACACCATGTGAACACCAAATTTGTCACCGTTATTTTACATAGCTTCAGACCTTTGTATGTAGATTCCAGCATAAGTTTTTTATGCTGTTTTTTTGCATGGTGAAGCCTGGTCATGTGTGCAGCATTATACCACCATTTTTTTTACACCACATAATAAATCTGCCCCTAAATGATGTTTATATGATCAGCATCTGTATTTTGTTACGTTTTTCAAAAACCTGAATAATGGCGAGCTGTTAACATGTACACACACACATTACTGTAAATATACATGCAATAAAGAAAAGACCTGCACCTTAATTGTTGTGCTGAAATGTGAATTGATTGTTTCTAATGCTTTGGTCCACATACAGTAACTCCATTTCTCAAGGACCCTCACAGCAAAGCAATAGAGAGTAATCACAAATGATGATTATATATATATATATATATATATATATATATATATATAATATTGTATATGTATTCCTTATTTGCAGCTCATAACTTGTTTTTATATGAACAACTTGAAATCTTGCATATGACGTTTCCATGGTGATGTTAGCTGTATTTGCTTCAAGACTTTGATTTATTTTGAGACAGCTTACATGACTGCTCTGCACATGGTTAAGTACAAGGGCAAGTACTTAATTTCTTACTTATTTATTATTTGGGAAATTATAATAAATGGGATTTGTACTAATTTAATTTACAGTTTATGCTCTTTTCAGATTGTAAACTCTAATGGGTAGGACCCTCTGCTTTCTTTATTGATCGTATAAAAATGTCTGTTTGCTGTATACTCCTGTTGTATGGTGCTGTAGAATATATTTTCTTATTAAACTCTATACAGCCATGGGAAATATTATCCGGAATGCACAGGATCAGGGGTTTCCAGATAAGGGATATTTACTTAATTTGGGTCTCCATACTTTACAGGTTTTTTTTTTATCAAATGTCTAGTTTAAGTTTGTGAAGTTTTTACTACCTTGCATAAACTCACATGTCAAATGTTTAATTATTTATGAAAAACTTGATTGTAAAAAAAAATCTAATCAGTGCAATCATGGGGAAAAACTGGAATCCTCGGATTGATCAATTTATTGTGAAATAATTTCTAGATTACCTCAAATTTATTTTGCAGTTTCAGGGTATAATACATTTTTTAAAATGTCAGGTTTTTTACCCTGAAACATTAGAGTTTTTACTGAAACTACCCTTTTTTGAGGAAAAATAACCCCTGTCTGCTAAGAATCAGTTATTTTTTGCCCATGGAAATTTTAGTTGCTGTATATCGATTTGGGTGCCTCTGCACACCAGATAATTTTGTAAATATATGCTTATTGGGCATCAAACTGTTCAGTAGACCCATTGTGTTTATATTTAGGATATTTTATGCTGGTATGTTATGAAATGCGGAGCAAATATGGAGAACAATGCAAGCTGTGTGATCATTTTTACAAATTTCATAACAACCACTGTTTAGCATGGTTTTATGTAGAAATCCATGTTGGATTTGTCAGAATGTGTACTTTTGGAACATATATTGTTTTATAGGGTCTCCCTACTATAAGGGGGACTTCTGGCATGAGGCAGCAGCCAGAGTCATCGGTGAAAATTTATGCCACATAGTTAGTTAAATCTAAGCATATTGGGCATCAAAGTATTCAGTAGGGCGCTGGCATTCATATTTAGGATGGTGTTTACTTGGTAATGTAGTAGATAAGAGGCAGCGCACACCTGGGTTTCAAAGAATCAATCACTTGTCTCCAAGTTTATTAAAAGATATGTTACACTTTATTTCAACATAGTATTGAGACCTGGAGGTCTCTGAGGAAGTGTTGTATCACGAAACGCGTCAGACCTCAGACGCTATGTTGTTCGGATTAATACTATGTTGAAATAAAGTGTAACATATATCTTTTAACACACTTGGAGACAAGCGATTGATTCTTTGAAACCCAGGAGTGTGCTGCCTCTTATCTACTACATTGCTACTGGCGTTCCCCCTAGAGACGGACTCTGGGCTGGCTGCACCCGGGTCACAGCAATTGCCGGGTAAGAATTCAGCTTTGTTCACTTGATTTATATGCATGTTTGAAGACTGTGGAATCCTGTCTTTAAGATGAAATGCAAGGTCTGGCTCATTTAGCACCCAGACCAGCTGTGATTTATGGTGAGCAGGATTAAGTCTGTGACTTTGTATTAGTTGAGATTGAACCTGCAACTACTTTATTAAGGAGAACAAACTCAACAGTGGAGCCAGGACTTTTTGTTTCTCTTGTTTGAAATTAATTGGTGTTTACTTGGTACCTAATGCTATTTGGGGGAGAACCTGCTAGAAGGTGGAAGCTTTGAGGCAATTTTCAGGTATTTCATCCAAACCAACATTTTTAGAAAATCTTCCACTCTGTATGACTATGAAGATTTTCATTCATCCAGGTCATGATATATCTAATATAAGTAATTCTAAAACAACTGGAAGATATTTCACTACTCATTCGAGCAGCTTCTACAGTTCAACTGACTGGTATGGGAAATTCTCTGCATATAAACTCTTCCACTAATCCAATCACAATGGCACATTGTAACTCTTCAAAGAGGTGACATGTGAATTTGATTCTGTGTATCCTCAGCTTTACCATTGAGGCCCTTAAGCAGAAAGTTGAACGTCTGAAACAGTCAACTGCCTGATGGGACTCTGGAAAGGGTGGTTGTTTTTGTTGAACATGCACAGATGGCCCAACACATTAAAAATAAGGAGAGACAAATAAGCAAGGCCTTTGTCAAAACGGCAGCAACCAAGCCCAACAGGAACACCAAAACAAGTAAACGCCCAGAGACACATAGTAGGCGAAACATAGTCATCCCATATGTAGCAGGAGGATTTTCAACAAACACCACGTCCCTGTGTTTTTCAAACCTAGCAACACACTGAGACAAAAACTGGTACACCCAAAGGATCCAACACCAAAAGAAAAACAAAGCAATGTGGTATACGGAGTCCAGTGTAGTGAGGAGTGCATAGATATATGCATTGGGAGGATAAAACCACTGCTCAACAAGCGAATGGCTCAGCATAGGAGGGCGAACTCTACAGGGCAAGACTAAGCTGTCTTTCTACACCTAAAAGACAAGGGACACTCCTTTGAAGATAGCAAGGTCCAAATCTTGGATAAAGAAGACCGCAGGAAAAAGGTTCCCAGGCGGAACCGAAACGTTAGATTGTAATATGTGTGTACAATAAATAAACTTTTTTCATCACATCAAGCGAGTGCTGATCCCTTGGGAATTTTCTACATGAATATATTTGGATCGTGCACCCTCCTTTAAAGGTTTGTTTGGAGTGCTGGCACTGTGGGACTTTATATATATGTATGTGTGTATATATATATATATGTATGTGTGTATATATATATATATATATATATATATATATATATATATATATATATGTATATATATATATATGTGTATATATATATATATATATGTGTATATATATATATATATATATGTGTGTGTGTATATATATATATATGTATATATATATATATGTATATATATATATATATATCCTTTCTAATTTCTTTTAATAATTTTTGGTTTGTTTTGGGACATTGTCCCTTTAAGATGTGTATTTTCAGTTTTTTGGTTACTTACAATATAAAAGGTAATTTTGTGTGGGAGTGATTTCAGCCATGACTAAGTACCCCAGAGGTACGAAACGTGTAGGCCTTAGGAGATGTAAGCATATTTTTAACTTTGATCAATAAAAGCTTATTTTTTTAACTTATTTTGTATATCTGTGGAGTGCTGGACAGCTCTGTTTTTTCTGCTAGACAATTTGTATGCGCCAACTTTATTTTGGGGTCGCTAAATGCCATATTTGTTAATCCTATGCACAATGGGCATCAGACATGAACATGGGTTCACTGTTCAGTGAACCCATGTAATTCATATTTAGGATGTTTCTCTTGGAACCTAATGCTATGTGGGAGATAGAATGCTAGAAACTGGAAGTCTTGAGACAATTTCCAGGTATTTCATCATAATTTGGGAAAGCCTTGTTTACCTGTTTTGGATTTGGCAGGATGTGTACTTTCCAAAAAGATATGATTGAGGGGGGGGGGGGTTAATGTATATTTTATCCCACAAGAAAATGCAGTACTTTAGTAATCCTCTGCTCAAAGGGCATCAAACGGTTTAGTGGACCTCTGGCATTCATATTTAGGATTTTTTTTTTTCTTGGTACCTAATGCTATGAGAGTTAAGATGCTAGTAAGTCCAAGGTTTTGAGGCGATTGTCAACTATTTCATCAAACCCGACCGTTTTGGGAAAGCATTAGAGTAGAATGATTACCCAGTTTAGATTCACAATAATATGTAAAAAAAAAAAGTTTTGGGGAGTCAACTTATTTTTGTGACCTCCAGGACTATTTGAAGCTTTAACTTCATTTTGGGTTCCCTAAAGCCCAGACACTTTGGTAATCCTATGCCCAATTGTCATCTAACTGTTAAGTGAACTCCTGGCAATCATGTTTAAAATGTTTTCTTTTGGTACCTAATGCGATGTAGGAAATAAAGTGCTAGGAATGACTAAGGCAGTTATTCATCAAAACCAACAACTTTGGAACTTTAGAAAGACATGGTTAACCATTTTAAATTTGACTGTGTACATTCCAAAAATATATGGTTTTGGGGGTCAACATATCTCTTTGTGTTTTTACTCTGTAAAATATGCTGCAAATGTGTTGCTTATTGTGTGGCTGAAGTTATTTCTGGGACAATAGTGTCTCTAAACATCATACTTTTGGTAATCCTATGCACAATGGGCAGAAATATGTTCAGTGGATTCCTGGGATGTTTCTTTCTTGGGATAAACCTACTGATCCAGGATTTTTTGGCTTTGCAAAGTAAAGTTTGCCATAGTAGTGCTTTGAAAATTTGGTTATTTACTGCTGGGAGTTTTTGATCTAAAGAAGTCCTAAATCTCCATACAACTATGCATATCAGGTATTGACACTTTGGAGAGACCTGAGGCTTTTCAAATCAGTTTAATTGATGTGGGTAAAATAAAATATTTTCCCTATATCATGAAAAATTGAAATATTTTTTGAGATGGGGCTATATGTGAGATTGGGCTCTTCTATACGTGATCTGTTTTCATGCTAATTATACATGCTCGTATACTGCAATTCCCCTGTGTGCAGACAAATCAGTTACAAATCAAACAGATTCTAATCAGAAGAGAAGCGAATGATCCCAAGCTGAGAGGAGACTATTTTACAGACAAATTGCATTTAGTCTTAAAAACCTAACCACACAAAGCATAGCTAATGTAACCCCTTTTTGGCTGTATTAGACCAAAACCAACTAGCAATGATAGAGCATGGGCTACATGCGACCCTCTTTCATCAGGTAGGGCTTTCGCTAAGGGGAAAATACACGTGTTGAGATAGTTGAACTATAACTCAATACTGCCAGATGTGTGAGATAACAGTTGTTGGACGCCAGGGGTTCTTTGCAAACAGGTAGAACAGTTTATTTACATACGAAGCACCACAGGGTAAATGATACTCACAACTGAGGTAGATCATATGCCAGGTACATTCAGAGGTGTAGCAGATACAGCAAGGAAAGACACCCAGGTAGGATTAGTAAGTTGGAGTTGATAGGATCACCATCCAGGATATCAGTACCTCATGTGGTTCGGATCCCTACAGCAGACGTGGATCAGGGATAAGAACACTGCCTGAAGTCCCTTGTCAGTACTGTGGTCCCTGCACTACAGGCAAAGTAGAGCCTGGGGGAGAGCTACTCCCTTCTATCCTCCTTGGTGGAGCTTGAGCTGCTCTTGCTAGCTTTCCTCTCCGACTCACTTCCACTAGAAAATGCTATAAAGAGATATAACCTATACACTGGCTTTACCTCGTTCACGGGGTCCCTGTATCCCCGACTTCTCTAAAGGTGGTTGTCCCTTTAAGGCCAAACACTTCTGGGGCCTTGTTGACTCCAGGCTCAGTGAAACCTGCCCAGATCAACTGCTGCAGGCCAAAGAGGAAGTGCCCCTCCCTGTAAGCACTTTTGTTACAGCACTGCAGGGAGTGGTCACAACCTATAGCCAATAATTGTTACAAGTATGTTATATGGTATTTAACCCAGTAACAGGAAAAGGGAAGGTACTGGTAATGGAATGAAGCCATAAGGGCCATGCTACTTATGGGTCCCTACACTAAGTTTTACGTCGCTGGCACAAATCCTGCTCAGACTCAGACTTTACTTCACTCATTAACTCCCTTTCTAAAAAAACGACCACTTTTCTCCACCTTTTAACACTCTCCCTTCCGCTTCTGCACTCCTACCATGCACATCTGCCTCTGCTCAAAATATTGCTGAGCACTTCAAGAACAAAATTGACACTATTAGAAGGGACATTACACTAGTCAACCTCTCTAGGCTTCCACCCCACCCCCACACTCCCCAGTCTCTCCTGTGCGCCTTCACCCTTGTCACTGATGAGGAGGTCTCAAAACTTTTGGCCTCTTCTCACCTTACCACTTGATCCTATTCCTTCAAAACGTATGCACAATACCAATCCTTGTCTAATCAAAGCCTTAATTCATCTATTTAATCTCTCGCTCTCAACTTGACTATTTCGTTCTCAACTTAAACATGCTCTTGTCACCCCCATTCTGAAAAAAACTTTCTCCTTGATCCCTCCAATCTTTACAACCTCTGACCTATCTCTCTGCTTTCATCTCTAAACTACTTGAGGGCATAGTCTACAACCGACAAACCTCATTCCTCAATAACAATAACCTGCTGGACTCCCTATAATCTGGTTTTAAACCACAACACTCCACTTAAACTTCCCTGAACCCAGCTAACTAATGACCTTTTAACAGCTAAAGCCAACAGAAAATTCTCACTACTAATACTGTTTGATCTCTCCATTGCATTTGACACTGTAGATCACCCTCTCCTCCTCTAGTCCCTCCATTTGCTTGGCCTTCGTGACACAGCCCTGTCTTGGTTTTCTTCTTACCTCATCTTCCTTCAGTGTCACCAACAACAGTGTAGTATCTTCTCCCCTACCTCTTTCTGTTGGGGTTTCTCAAGGCTCTGTCCTGGGACCCTTATTATTTTCCCTATATACTTCCTCCCTTGGCAAATTAATCAGCTTGTATGGTTTCCACTAACATCTGTATGCTGAGGATACACGTCTAGATATATCTATCTTTCCTCTCCTGATCTCAACCTAGAACTCCTAACTCATGTCTCCTCTTGCTTGCCTGTTATTTTTACTTGGATGTCACAACGATCCCTTAAATTAAACCTCTCCAAAACAGAAATAGTTCTCTTTCCTCCAACTAACACCAGTAACACCCCAGAAGTATCCATCATAGCTAATGTTTCCACTATCACCCCATCTCCCCAGGCCTGGTGCCTTGGGGTTATCTTAGATTCTGCCCTGTCATTCACTCCTCACATCCAGTCACTTGTTAAATCATGTCACTTCCACCTAAGGAACATATTCAAAATATGATCATTTATCACCCAAGATGCTGACAAAATTCTTATTCACTCTCTCGTCATATCATATCTAGATTGTTGTAACTCTTTCAATTGGCCTTCCCCAACAGAGACTGTCGCCGCTCCAGTCCTTAAGGAACACTGCCACAAGGCTTATACACCTCAGCAACTGCTCCTTCTCTGCCATGCCATTCTGCCAATCCCTGCACTGGCTTCCACTGCCCTTCAGAATTAAAATTAATGACCCTGACATTCAAAGCACTTCATAACTCTGCCCCTCCCTACATCTCTGAACTCATCTCTGCATATTCACCCAACAGCTTACTACGCTTTTCTACAGACCTGCTACTCAACTCTTCTCTCATTACCTCCTCACATGCTTGCATTCAAGACTTTGCAAGGGCAACACCCTTCCCTGCAATTTTCTCCCACAGTCTGTCCAACTTTCTCCCAACCTTTCTGCTTTCAATAAATTTCTTTAAACACACTTCTTTAGAGAAGTCTACCTTCATTCTTAACTATCAATTGCACGCCTTGTGTATTATTTCCTTCCCTTTTGATTGTAAGCTCTTTCTGCACAGGGCCTTCCTCCCCTTTTCTAACGGTATTGATTGTGATGTATATATGTCATTCTTTTGTTAGGAGGGTGAAATAATTTTATTTCAAAATTTAAATAGTTCAGGCAATATTAAGTTAAACAAAACAGTTGGCCTGGATGGGGGATTCCACTTCAAAAGCCCATATAACAAAGTGCATGAGCCATGCACTTCCTCTTCAAGCTCTTCAGAATCCTTGCTAGAATTAGATAGAGAGCTAGGAGATAGGGTAGCTATTAAAGATATGTATCAATACTGAACCAGTGTCATATGCCATGATCTTTGCTAGTGCAGAAGCAGGCCTGTGCCAAGCCACCCGGGTGCCCAAGGCAATCCGGCTGCCGGCTATGCTCCCTTACAATCAGGACCTCAAGCGTTCATTTTTGCACAGCTGGAAGTGCATATGAGTGCGTGTCAGGAACAATGTGCGTCATAAACTATGCATGCATGTGCATCCCGGAAATACTTAAATTCATGAAGGGGGAAGAGCGTGCCAGTGGGAGAGAAAGGGTCCGGACCAGGGGTAGGCTGAAAGAGGTAGGTGCTTGGCTCCACCACTTGGGGGGGGGGTAACTGAAATTGCTTGCTCAAATGGCTTTGGTCTGCCCCTGTGAACCTTTAAGGTATTAACATAACCTTTACTGTATGTATATTTTGTTCTCAATCTATTTAGATAGTAAGCTTTAGCTAGCAGTTTTATTCTATAACACTTTGTTATTAGTATGCCTCCTTTTTAATTTGCTGTAAAGTTCTTTGTATCTTGCTAATGTTGTATGAATAACTGATGATGAGACACAAATGATTAAATGGTTATTGTTTCAAACATCTCTAGTTAAAGTTTTAATTATACAAATATTCCTTTAGGATGAAGGTTTACTCTTTTCATTACCACTACAAACACTATCGCTGCAAAGGCAACAAAACATTAAAAACATGCAACAAAACCAACGAGAAGCACTTTTGTGCCATGAATATTTCTTCTTTCCTTGTAATGCATCAACTCTTTTCTAAGGAAACAAGGTAATCAGGTAGATAAATTAAACTGCCACAGTGTTTGTACCAAGTCATCAATAACGCAAAACCTAAATCTCTGAAAATGAATTTCACGCTATGAATGTTATTTGTTGATTAGGCAAATTAGCCAAATAAAATGTCTAATGTACTTTATGCCTACTGGTAGCTTACTTTATTATCTTCTGGAACAATCTGTCTTTCTGTGTGATGAAAAGTCTGGTTCGAAAAGTAAGAAACCAACTTGCAGAATTGTAAATGTGCCAATGGATCAGACCAGCATTTTTAATAAATGAGGCTTAATGTAAAAATTATTTTTTTGTGCTGCTGGCATATTCTGAATTAAATGCTTTAGACATAATTCATCAAAAGACTGCAAAGCCAAGCAGCATTGGTAGCAATACAGACTACCCTGTATATATTGCATAGTACATTGCCTTGGACTGATTTTCAAGTGCTAATGATATGCAGCCATTTAAATCAAAATGTAATCCTACCAAATGCACTATAAACAACACTGAAGTATAAGTAGCTGACAATGTAAGCTTAGTTCTTATTTAAATAAATAAAACACTGAAAACACAAGCAATTATCTACCCTGGTGGTGCTTCTACTTACTGTTAAGTATAAAGATATACTAGCCTTTTCCCCTTTTGTATTATGAAATATAAATATCAAGAGAAGAATGTATAATTATATCTGTGGGATCTGTATGAATTTGAAAAAGTTTATAGAAGTATAGCATGTGTATATATAACTATTGTACATAATTGTATGTTGCCTACCCCGTCTTTAGAAACCATTTGATCATCTGGTTCTCAGATATTTGATTTAAAATTTATTTTTATTTTACTGGAGTAATTTAAGCAACTGCTCTTTAATGGGTATCAGGCCCGGACTGGCAATCTGTGGGTTCTGGCAAATGCCAGAGGGGCTGCTATAAGGTGCAATAGAAAGTCAGCATTTAGTGGACTGGTGGGGGCTGTTTGGGCCTTTGTGTGGGTTGATTAGGTCTCTGTGTACCTGAAATGCCAGGGCCTATTTTAATTTTCAGTCTGGACCTGATTGGTATACATATATTTGTACTTACCATTTCTGTCTTGCCAGCCTAGAATATAAAATGGTATTTGGTTGGTAGGGTCAGTGATTCAGACATCTAGAAGTCATATTAATTATATGTTGTTATTATTCCGTAAAACATCTTATGCCTTTTACAATTTTAGTCTTATGTTAATGAAATTCATATAAGACACTGCCTTGGGAACACAAAAGAAACAGCAGACATAAAAAATTTTTTTAAATGAAAGATAAATGTTTTTCCAATTCTCTAGCCTAGCAGATTATATTTTTAACTGTAACCTTCACATTAAGGGTATGCAAAAATTTGTGATTTTTTTTTTTGCCATAAGACTTTTTAACTTGTCTATATAAAAGCTCTCCCCCCTATTCACTTCATTAGATTTAATGCCTAAACCTGTCCAAAAACTATTAAGTTGTATATTGAAAGGGCCACACCTGTTCCAAATCCAATCAATTAATCAATTTGAAATTGGGCCATATAGTATATAGAAACCATTAAATGCTACAATGATGACTCCTAAGACAAATAAGCTTATACAGTATATTATTAGTCAGTCAAATACAGCACATAAGGCTCCAGAGAGAGAAAAACATGCATATGAAAATCACAAAGTAAAATACGCACTCCAAAATATTGACAAATATAGATTTCTCTTTGGTTCACTTGGTGCTCTGGTTCACCTAAGTAATAAAATCTATAGATAGGGTGGGCACTTTCAATTTTATTTTAAACTTGTGACAGTTCCTTAATAATGCAATACGGGACAAAAATTACCACAATTCAATAAAGTAATACTCGCCTAGACCCTGCCCACAATCGTAATAGCAGTGTGCCTCCATGTTGCTGGTTATATAGGGTTCACAATGGGTATCATCTAATGATTGGTGCATAATAAATGAAGACCCAACAGGTGTTTTACATATCTCTTACATCCACTCTTGCTTCTCTCTGTGCTGATACGCACTTTATCCGCCTGGGTGAGTGGATTTGGGCACAAAAATGCATACTAAGGTGGTTCCACAAAATCTACTCCGAGGGGCAGATTTACAAAATTCATGTGAAGAGATCAAATACCGATCATGCAATGTTTTCGTAGGATCGAATATATAAATTTGGCCAATTCGATCATCAAATACCGAAAATTCAAATGATCGAATTATATTCGATCATTTGATGATCGAAGGACTTTAACTTTAAAATTTATTCGAATGCCTACTTCACCAGATTGAACCTATCGAATAGCAATAGAAGCCTATAGGAATCCCCCCATAGGCACCTGCTTGAATACCATTCGTACGATTGAACGCCTCAATCGTTCGAATCGTACAAATTTTTCGGAGGATCGAAGGAGAAAGTATGTTTTTATCGTGAAATTGAACGATCGGTATTTGATCGTATGATTTCATCGAGGAATCGAATATTGAGGAAAAAATAGCCTAAAACTATTCACTACCTAAAGGGAGGACCGGACCTCGTATTAATATCCTATCTGGTGTACAGAAACCATTAAATGCTACTCATATTTTTAATTAAATGAATGATAAAATACAATGTTTAATAATTAGACACATGAGACACCAATGGGAAATCTTGGTGATTTGAGAATTTAGTGGCAGAAAAAATCCAATAGCAGAGTCAGTCAATATGCGTGTCTGCATTCATGACAACATAGTAGTTTATTCAATATATATATTCCCAAAAATGTTTGTTGACTTCTGTGATTGTGCTTGTGTATAAAACTTATGACTT
Source organism: Xenopus borealis (assembly GCA_024363595.1). Classification (NCBI taxonomy): domain Eukaryota; kingdom Metazoa; phylum Chordata; class Amphibia; order Anura; family Pipidae; genus Xenopus; species Xenopus borealis. The sequence goes on along the minus strand of CM044431.1, from coordinate 79,482,179 downwards.
ATGTACTCATATTGTATGTCCTATTATGTGCAAAACCTTGTCCATTTCAGAATTACCTCATTATTCATATACAATCATGTATGTAATTAAAAATAAATTGTGAAATATTAGCATAGGCACAAGCTATTTTTTTCACCTGGTCTACAGGGAAATAAAGCCTAAAAAGTGATAAGATTGGGAATGGAATTAGGCAGCTAATTTTCTATCCTCCATTCCCTAATGTTGTAGTAATTATATGGAATAAATGGCTGTACATTATATCTGTCGGTGTCTTCTTAGAACAAGGGCAGAATGAACTGTGACATTGATAAGATTTTCCCCATGGCAATGAGTATCTCATGTGTATGGTTCTGTGACAAACTGTAGATGCAGATAATTTATGAGTTCTCTATTTGTTGCTTTATGTAGTAGAATAGCTATATACAGAAGACAGCTTCAACAACAATGTAACATTTATCATTGCCCTGTTTAATTAACTACTCATGTGTATGTTAAAACCATGAAGTGAGGTTTAGATAACAAGAATGTGGAAACTTACAGTATGCACTCCGTCAACCTTGAGAACTTGAATATTATTACAACTGAACTTGTAAGAAGGTGAAAGTGAAAAAAAGTTTATAGTAGTCTAATGACTTTGATTTATAGGGCCGACAAATAATGTACAAAATCAGTGCTATGTAATTCTATACTATTACCATTCTTACTTTTTCACAAGCAGTACCATTTGAATGCAGCTTGCTGACTTGTTTTTAACACATTTGTTTTATTTATAGTCATAGTGTTCGGCATTAGCGTTTATTATTATTATTACCTAATACAATTATTAAAGCTAAAAGACTTTTATCCAAGGTACAGTAGCTATCTTCTTAGCAAAAATGATAGCTATACAAGTACGGGGCCTCGGGTTTCTGGATAACGAATCTTCTAATAATTTGGATCACCATACTTTCAGTCTACTTAAAGGGCAAGGAAAGTCTAAAATAGAATAAGGCTTGAAATGCTGTATTTTGTATACTAAACATAAACATGAACTTACTGAACCACAAGCCTAATCAAACAAATTATTTATGTTTTGAAAGTTGGCCACAGAAGGCTGTCATCTTGAACTGTATTATACATCTTTGCAAGACTAGACTACATGCACATGCTCAGTGTGGTCTGGGCTTCTTATGGATCGTCATAAATGATCAAAACACAAAGCTGCTCAAGTTCTGCATGGCTGGTAAGTAAGGCAGGGGCTCCCCCTGCTGTACAGAAGTATGATTGTTTCCCTACCAGAAGTTAGGGACTGTCTGACAATTCCTATCCACAGCACTAAATGAAGGGAGAATTTCACTTTCCGGTTTCTTATTAAAGTATATTGGAGATAAATTTCTTTTTCATTAAAGAAAGTAAAAATGGGATTTTATTTCTTTGCCTTTCCTTGCCCTTTAAAACTTATAAAACCAACAGGATTATTTTGCTACTAACAAGTATTAAAATATCTTAGCTTAGTACAAGGTATGGTTTTACTATTACAGAGAAAAATTGTTTGCTTAAATGGAGTATATGGGATTTCTTAATTGGGAGCTTTCTGAGTAATGGATTTCTAAATAATCACCGCACTTTCTACAATAGAATGAATCTTTGTATGAGTAAGGATTTGGATGAGTTATAGTGCAGAGCTGAGTACTACCATCATATAAAAGCAGTCAAATTCTGACAAATTTATATAGGTGTATACAGGTGCTTTGATAAATGTGTCATGAAGAAATTGAACTGTTGTTGGGAATCATACTGGTTTCTCCAGTTGCCCCTAACTTATATCTATTGGTGGTCATTTACCAAGCTTGGGGAAAATGTGCAAGGGCATTCCCCATTGTGCTCATTTAGGGATCACCATTTGCAGGATAAAAAAATTCTAATCAAGTTAGGGAATGGGATGGGGACACCAAAGTACCAACTGCCTTTGGTGCCCAGGAATTCTGTGCTGCCAAATACAGGCAAACTGAGGGAAAAGACCTGTAGTAATTAACAAGAAACATGTTTTTTCTTGCAACCAGTAGGACATAAGTTCATTCATAGTTCATATAACCTTTAAAATATTCACCAGGGCTATGCTGACATTGCGAAATGCCAGCTGCAATAGTGAACTCTCAAATGTCTCTAAATCCAACAAAACTGAAAAATCTTAATTTTCAAAACAAAGATAAAAATAGAAGAACAAAAACAGATTGCTCTGCAAAAGTACAGATAATTATGCTGTAACATGTAATTTCCTGTATCTGTAACTATTGCCTGAGTATTTGTGCAATTTTGTTTCCCATATCACCACAAATAATGCAAAAAAGAAAGTTATATCTACTGTATGGCTGAATATTCATATTTTACACAAGCACTACTACAGATAGATGAATGTAGTATCTTGGAGAGCTTTACATTATAAGAGCAAAGCAACATAAATGGCTTAGTCTGTTAGCCTTCTTCATTGATCCCCCTATATTGGGTCTCAGAATTTTAAACCAGGGTTTCATTTAAGTAAATCAGCTTGGAAAGTATGGAACCAGTTACTGTATATACCTTACAACTTGACAATTGGTCAGCACTCTCCAAACATTCATGGAAGAACCAGTTATTTACTGTACTTTTTTTTTAGCTTTTAAAGCAAATAGGTCATGTAAGGTAATCACTGTATGGATACTTTAACAGTGTTGGATGAAGAATGTAAACACAGTGCATTGCATAGTGTAATGTCAACAAGGGCATAATGAATCTATGGTGAACATAATAAAAGTTATAGGCTATGAACCAACAGTAAAAGAAGGCGTATTTGACAGTGATGTGACAAAACCATTAACAAGAGAGAAGCCATCCCTTTGTGGATAGTATATAAATGGTTGTTTTTGTTGTGTTTTGTGAATTAAAAAAGAATGCCATATGAGAAGGCACAAAAGGTAGTGGTTTTAGGGCTACAAGGACAGAAACTGACAAGGGTTTTGTCTACTGGGAAGCACAGTTTGAAAAGCCATGACAAGTAGATGTGATATTCCACAATACCTAACATAATGATCTTATTTTGGTCTGGCCCCATCTGGATCAATTGGCATCAGAATGTGAAAGATCATGAAGCCAGAGCCCTTCAGTAGATTAAGGCTCAGTAAAAATATTGTCAGATTCTAGAACATAATGAATTGGACAGAAAAAAATAACTATGTAGTGATTAGGTTTGCACCTTCATCAAAAAAGAGCTCTCTAAGGCAAGATAAAATCTAGAATTTATAGATTGTTTGTCATTCCTCACATATAAGAAATTCACTTTTTGTATGTGTAGGCAATAACTATTTTGTTTTGTTATGGTCTCCATAATATAAAAAATGCCACAAGCTTTTAGACTTAAATTAAAAAACTAATTTTTTTTATCAGTATGTGTTTAAGGGACCTTACTATCATTACAGAAAAACTGTCAATGAACAATTGTTTGTTTAACCCTTTATGCCAGAATTTTGTTTGCATTTTGAACATTTTTCAGTTTAGATGCATTTCCAAAGCTTAAGATTTCTAGATGTTTCTCAGTTTTTGTCTAATTCCACTTTTGTGAACAGCTATTTAAACATACAATCCATAGTTTTTATAATACATCAGAAGTTATAAAAATGTTTATATGCTCGACACAAGAGAAAACTGAACAGAAAGCTGACCCAGAAAACCCATGTATTTTTTTTTTTAAAGTATACAATCTGAAGAACTGAAAAACTGTGAATTTGTATTTCTACTCTGATTTATCAAAGTTCAACCAAAATGAAAAATGCCACGACATTCTTGATATACTCAAGAATATTCTCTGGAACCTTGAATGGTTGGTATTTATTATAGACTAGTCTTTTTTTATTGATCTATTTTCCAAGTCTGTTAAAACATTCGAGTCTTTTAGCATCATTGAAAATCAATGGAACACTCTGCTACTTGCTGTCATTACTTTTTTGGGAAAGAAAAAGGAAACCCACGCACACCCTGGCCGTCCACGTGAAGTGACTCCCTGGTGCTCGATGACAGAGGGATTGGCAACCCCCAACTGTGCTCCAAGGTAGAAAAAGTCATCGGCACAACAAGAATAATGCTAGCAGGGAAGACCATTGCTCGTTTATTGCGGATGCAACTTTTCGGGGCGTAACCTCTTTGTCAAGCATCATAGACAGCTGAGATAAAATTTGAGACCACAGCTCCAGAAGCCCTGACTTCTCCCTCTTGTGGGGTCCCAAAGATAGCCAAACCAACAAGACAGTTCATGGGACTTCTCCCATCAATTAATTTATACCAATTATCTATGAAAACCTCTATGATCTTTTACATGAACTGATTTTAAATAACGGCACTATTCACTTCTTTAACTTGTGTGTATCAATTTTCTCAACTTCTTAGATTTTGTATCCAAGTGATGAATTGGCTTTTTTTACATTTCAGCTAATTTATTGTCAGATACTGATTACCTTCCTTTTATCTTATAGACTTTCACCTACAGTATGCACTAGCACTTTATATTTTTATTATCTCTCAGTGAATATATAACTTTTGAAACTTACTAGTAATATCCTATTAATTGAGACTTCACTTTTGTATAAATCAGAATGTCTTTTAATGAACCATTGTTAGCATTGAGAATTCCACTTATATAACTTATTAATCAATTGTTAAGGGATTTCTTTTGGGTTTCTTTCTTAAAGATCTCCTACCTTCGGTATGATCAAAAAGTCTCCTATATTTGAATGTCTGGAGTCCCCTCATCACTCTTGTGCTAACCTTCAGTGTGTGGACTGGAGTGAGGGTGCAAATTTGCTAATGCAGAGAGCTTAAATGTGGTCTCTACTGAAAAACCTGGATTTCTAAATGTTTTAATATACCAGGTTTTGGCTTTTCTTTTCCCCTCTGTACCATCTGACAAAAATGTACAGACCCTAAAATGAAATATTGCACAAAGTATTTCAAAGATCAAAAACAATGCAGAAGGCAATAAAGCCCACTACCTACTGTATATGAAATATGACTACAGATTTGAACATCCCCTCTCTAATGAAGATCTTGATGATGCAGTTCCACCACAACACTGGTTTTCCTTACCACTGCAAAAAATACCTTCAAATAAAACTGTTTCCCATGGATACTTTGCTTCTAAGGACAATATAAAGAATGCCATGTTAGAATGTAGTCTCAAGAAATCACTCAAGAAACTGTTTAAAATGTATTATGATTTAGCTTGCTCTACTTATAACTGATTGCTTGGTACAGAATGATATAACTCCCAACTTACAATTTAGTTGTAAATTTGATGTAATGGAGATCCTATTTTGAATCTACTTTAATTTATGGGAGCACGATCAGTGAAAGACCTCGACAGTTAAAGTAGGAAAATGAAAGGCATGGGCTCATGGGATTTTCTTGTAGGCTGTTTAAATAGTAGAGCAATTTTCAATGGTTCAAAGTATTAAAATGTCTGGAAGATTTCTGAATATTTGGGAGCAATTTAGTAATCACATTTGTACTACCTGTCTCTCAAATAATATGTTGTTTTCCTTTGAAATACAATTAGCCTTTAAACCAAATACTTCAGATACTGTACGTTTATTTCTATGTAATGTCTGTAACCTGTGCCTGGATTTGTATTCATGTATACCACCTCAGGCAACTTTCTGTATCAAGCTGTTAAAAATATATATATTCTTAGATTTATATGCTGAACTTAGGAACTGAAACATTTGCACATGCAAAGACTAAAATTAGCAACGTTCTTGCCATTTTATCTTTTTATCATGTTATTTTCTGGCTATCGTAGCTATGCAGATCACTGTATAATGTTATGCAATGAACTATTATACAATTAACCTATAATATAGTGAATAAAGTAACCCCCTCTTGTAAAATATAACAGCCCTCTGTTTATGAAAGCTTACAACACCAAGATATACATTCCATTGAGTGGGAGACAATTGCCTTGGGGATATTTTTGGCTTTATCTAAATAAAGTCCAAACTGTAAGCCCAATAGTGACCATTAAAGGGAACCTGTCATGGGAAAATTTTTTTTTTTCAAAACACATCAGTTAATAGTGCTGCTTCAGAAGAATTCTGCACTGAAATCCATTTCTCAAAAGAGCAGATTTTTTATATTTCATTTTGAAATTTGACATGGGGCTAGACATTTTGTCAATTTCCCAGCTGCCCCAAGTCATGCGACTTGTCCTATGATAAACTTCAATCACTCTTTACTGCTGTACTGCAAGTTGGAGTGACATCACCCCCTCCCTTTCCCCCACCCAGCAGCCTGGTAGATCTAAGAACTGCACTCAATAGTAGAACCCATGTCCCACTGCATACTATTCAGTTACATTGAAAAGGAAAAACAACAGCCTGCCAGAAAGCAGTTCCCTCCTAATGTGCTGGCACAAGTCACATGACCGGAGCAGCTGGGAAATTGACAAAATGGCTAGCCCCATGTCAGATTTCAAAACTGAATATAAAAAAATCTGTTTGCTCTTTTGAGAAATGGATTTCAGTACAGAAGTCTACTGGAGCAGCACTTTTAACTGATGCGTTTGAAAAAAAACATGTTTTCCCATGACAGTTTCCCTTTAATATTAGTTCATTAAATATAATACATTTTAGTGCCACTTTGTAAGAAACTCACCCTGGTGTCTGGGGGGACGGGACGGCAGGGACGCCCACCGCACCCTTTTCCTCCTCGCCCAGTTTCTCCCTAGGCGAGCGTGGCGCACTTCCGGGTTTATTTAAAGGCACAGACGTGTTGACGTGATGACGTCCGCGCACAATGGCACCAAATTCAAATGTATTTAAAGGCACTTTTTGCTTCAATTCACTGCCCGTTATAGGAATTGCTCCTGGTGCCTTTGCCTTGCGCTGTAAAGCTTCTAGTTTATCTGATTCCTGTGTTTGACCCTGCCTTGCTACTGACTTCTCCTGACTTCTGTGATCCTGACCTCGGCTTGTGACCTGACTATTCTACACTCTGTATTCCGACCCTGCCTGCCTGACCATTCTGAAAATCTGGTTTGACCCTTGCCTGTTATCTGACTTAATATCCTGCCTGATCCGACTGCTAGTCTTCCTGGTTTTGACCTTGGCCTGTCTGTCTTCGTCTGTGTTCCGCCTGTCCTGACCTGGCCTGATTTGACTATGTTGTCTGCTCTGTCCTGTCCTGTGACCTTCTGCCCAAAGACTTTGCTTAATGGTCATGCCCCTTGCTAGCCAGAACTTTCACCTTGCACCTCTCATTAAGTCCAGGTGGCATCTGAGTAGTAGTCACACGACTGGTGAAGCACGAGCTGAGACCAGGGTGCTTGGCATCTGTTCTGGTTTGGGTGCCGATCGTGACACACTTATTCTGCATGCTTATGACGTCTGTAATGAGTGTGTTGTCACAAACTCCACAATTCAAAAGAAAAATGTGTAATTAAATTAGTTGTGTATAGCACAATCCCAAGTGACAGGCCCGGATCTGTGGAAAGGCCATCTAGGCCTAGGGCAGCAGGATCTTCGGGGGCGACATGCTGCCCAACCACACCAACATTGGTTCAGAAATTTAAATTTCCTGTGTGCCTATTCCTATTGCTCTGTCCTGATGATGAAAATTTTAGCAAATAAAAGGGAGGGGACAGGGTTGACAAACGACAGCTTTCTAAATCCAGCCCTGATTGGTGATCTCTTTCACCATGAAGTTTTTGTAAAATGTTACATGCAATATGCCTCTCTTCAGGTGTGAGTCACTAAATACTTTTACAGGATAGCATATAAGCATAAGATTGAATTGTTCACATAAAGTAGAAAAAAATAGTTGTACACTGTGCACTAGTAGTAGTTAAAACAGGGTATCTATTTTACCCATGGTTCACATTAAAATGTCAAAAGAGTTGGGGAGCAACACAAGCATTTTAAAAGACCCTGGGGATGTGATGTGATGTGAACTGAATGTGGACTGTCAAACAGTATGCTCTGTTTGACAGTACACCTGTCAAAAACAAGCATCTGCTTTGAGGCCACTGGAATTGGTGAATGTGTTGCTCACAAGCCACTGGTTGGGGATCACTGAGCTAGAACATACACAGAGTAGTTTTAGTACTGAAAACATATGGTCCAAAAGGCTGCATTCTGTATTCTTTTATTGTGCATGTACAGAAAGACTACAAATCCATGATTCCTTCACTGATGGCAAGGCATTTAGAATTTGGAAAAATCATGGCCATTTAAAGGAAACCTAAAATTTCCGTTGCCATGTTGCTCTACTTCAGTGTTGTAAGACTAGTACTCCAGGTTCAGTAACCAAATCTAAAGAACTGCCCAGGTGCTGAGTTTGTAAGAAATAGCAGCCTTTCTTTTCCTATTAAGAACAGTTGTTGCATAGAAAGGAGCTTCTAACAATGTAGGGAAATGTTTATGCTATTTCAAAGCTACAGAATAAGTGCCTTAACCACAATGCATTTCAGTGAAATTTTTAAGAGAACCAAAACTGGACAGTTTTGCTTATTACAATTAACATAACAATGATATGACTGGAAAGCCTCTAGCCGAAATAGTCCGTTTGAGGAAAGGTTTAGTATGTTTAAACACTTTCAATCCGAGAATGTCCCCTTACATTCAATTTAAAAGTTGCCATCTAACCTTCTGTAATTGATAACCTTATGATCTCATTCTATCATCATAAAGAAATTGTAATTTTTATGTTTAGAAATGACAGAAATGTATAGTGTTACAAATATACCTCCTCTAACCCAATTACCTGTACTGTACCCTCTATAGAATTCCAAAGTGTTTCTTCTCTTTAAGGAACATTAGTCATGTAGTTTAAGTGCTTCAGAAAATAAGAATTATGTTGTTAATTAATGAAGATTCAAGAATGAAATCCAATGGGGCAAACTTACTGACATCACCAATTTACGGACAGGCATAGAGGAGCTCAGCACTAACAAAGTTTCGTGGCCTTTTGACGGACACATTTTTTGCTCAGGCGAAAGATCGTTGCTCCACAATTAATCAAAATGTGAATTTTCCACTACGTTACCCTTTTTTACCTGGTGAACAGATGACATGAAGCCTCAACAATCTGTCAGTGACGGCATATCCTGTATGTGGAAAAGTCATGAAAATAAGACAAAACACTGGCATTTTTTCATATTTTATAGTGGGATTATTTTAAAAAGTTGTAACAAATAATAATAAAAAATATATATATATTTATGTATGTATATGTATAATGTAATGTAACCATTTGAAGGTTATGCCACATTTGTTTTAGAGTGGGCTCATGTCTAGGACAATAGAGGATCAAAACTTGATCAGGAAAAGGTTTTTTTGCCATCTCACTCAGATTTTGTTAAAACGTTGTTTCCCAAATGCTCACTGGCTGTTGATGCAGCATAAGGATCATACCCAAGGCCCCTTAAACTCAGCTTGAGATTGCTGAGGTGAATGTTCCTCTTCACAAACTATTGTTGAATGCCAGACTCTCTCTTTTTTTTTTACTAAACTCGGGTCAGGCTTTTTTTTTTGGGCAAACTTTTTTGGGATTTATTAAAACCCGATGTAGCTCGAAGCCAAAAATCCGCCATCTCAGACCTGCAGAGGTTGTGTATAAGTCAGTGGCAGAGGTCCCTATCCTATTTTGAAGTTTCTATGGTCTGCACTGGAATTAGCCTGAAAATCCAACCATTTTGAACATTTCTGGTAAAAATTAAAAAAAAATATGGACTTCTCTGTAAAAAGCTCGAAAAAATCATATGAATTGGGTTTCAGCTCAGTTTTATTGAGTTTTTACCTGAACGTACTGTATCAAATCAAGCTTTTTTTTAATAATAAATAAGGTAAAATTGGGTATTAGAGTTTGATCATGTTTTTTTATTTTAATAAACAAGAAATTTGGATTTTAGTAAACAACCCTCTCCTTGTAAAAAAAACAGAACATTTTATTCTTTTTTTTTTTGTAACTTAAATTTTATTAAGCATAAATATATAATTTTACAAAGAGTAATGTAAACTGAGCGTATGTATCTCACACATGGTTTATTCATTGCATATCACAGATGTATATTATGGTGTTACTCTGCATAATAAGTATTCCTTGCCAACCCTTCCCTCCCTTATCCCTCCTCTCCCTCCTCCCATCCCCCCTCCCAGAGGGGAGAGGGGACCAGGCGGAAGAGGGGAGAGGTCTTCGTCATGCAATACAGGTTTAGCCCACAAAGTACTGGTCTGCTTTATGGATTGTGGTAGTGTCTATGGCTAAGTTCAGTTTTCCGAAGCTAATGACTCCCACTGGAAAACTAACACCATTCAAACTCTTGAAGAGATCAGACACTGGATAGAGATCAACAAGAGGTTCGAATATGGCATTGCCAAAATTTGCAATAAACTCCCCCACCACTTACAGATATGGACACCTTGAGAACATTTTATTCTAAGCAACTTCCATTATACATAAATTAAAATGTTTTTAGAGACTGTCATTTTTCTGTTATTTTTGTATTTGTATATACAATTGCTATTGAAACCTTTTTCAGTCTACTGGTTGTGCTATTTCCTCTACTATGCCACCTAACTGCATGCACCATTGAAACAGAGTAGTAAGCGCATAGGTTTGAATTTTACACATGCCATTACATACCGGAGGTATAATGTTGGACCAAGTACTACAATACTCTGATTCATGCTAAATCTTCAGTCAGCCTGGTTGAATGACCAGTTAAGCAGATTGTTCTTAATCCAACCATGAAAATGCATTTCTGATTTTTCACAGAATATTCCTGTAAAGGTAAATATATTTTTCAACACAAGGCACAAATCCAAGTCACTTATTTATGTTAGTACATGAGCCAATAGATATAGTTACATAGTTAAATCGGGTTGAAAAAAGACAGACTCCATCAAGTTCAACCCCTCCAAATTAAAAACCCAGCATACACACACACACACACACATCTCCACTTTCTCACACAAACCATATATGCCCATAGCTATACTAACTGTAGAGTTTAGTATCAAAATGGCCTTTGATATTATGTCTGTCCAAAAAATCATCCAAGCCCCTCTTAAAAGCATCAACAGAATCAGCCATCATAACATCACCCGGCAGTGCATTCCACAACCTCACCGTCCTGACTGTTAAGAACCACCTACGCTGCTTCAAATGAAAGTCCTTTTATTCTAGTCTGAAGGGGTGGCCTCTGGTGCAGTGATCCCCTTTATAGGTAAAAAGGTCCCCTGATATTTGTCTATAATGTCCTCAAATATATTTGTAAAGTGTAATCATGTCACCTCACAAGCCCCTTTTTTCCAGAGAAAACAACCCCAAACTGGATAGTCTCCCCTCATAATTTGTCTTCCATCCCTCTAACCAGTTTAGTTGCACGTCTCTGCACTCTCTCTCCAGCTCATTTATATCCCTCCTAAGGACTGGAATGCATAGTCCAGATGAGGCCTTACTAGGGATGTATAAAGAGGTATAATTGTTTTCATCCCTTGTTTATGCCCTTTTTATGCAAGACAGAACTTTATTTGCTTTAGTAGCTACAGAATGACACTGCCCAGAATTAGACAACTTGTTATCTATAGAAACCCCAAGATCCTTCTCACTTAAGGAAACTCCCAACACACTGCCATTTAGTGTATAACTTGCATTTATATTATTTTTGCCAAAGTGCATAACCTTGCATTTATCAACATTGAACCTCATTTTCCAGATTTCTGCCCAGTTTCCCAACTTAGACAAATCCCTCTGCAAAGTGGCAGCATCCTGCATGGAACCTATAGCTCTGCACAATTTAGTATCATCTGCAAAAATAGAAACCATACTTTCAATGCCCACATCCAGGTCATTAATAAACAAGTTGAAAAGCAAGGGACCCAGTACAGAGCCCTGTGGTACCCCACTAACAACACTGGTCCAATTAGAAAATGTTCCATGTACTACCACTCTTTGAAGTCTATCTTTTAGCCAGTTCTCTATCCAGGTACAAATACTATGTACCAGGCCAACATTCCTTAATTTAACTAGTAACCTTCTGTGTGACACTATCGAATGCTTTAGCAAAGTCTAAATAAATCACATCCACTGCCATACCAGAATCGAGGTCCCTGCTTACCTTCTCATAAAAAGAAATTAAGTTAGCCTGGCAAGATCTATTATGCATAAAACCATGCTGGCACAAACTCATAGTATTGTTTTTTGCTATGAAGTCCAGTATCCTAACCTTTATTAAACCTTCAAAAAGCTTTCCTACCACTGACGTCAAACTAACTGGCCTATAGTTTTGAGGCTGAGAATGGGATCCCTTTTTGAATAGCGGCACCACATTAGCAATTCGCCAGTCTCTCTGCACCATGCCAGACCTCAATGAATCCTGAAAAATTAAGTATAGAGGTTTGGCAATCACAGAGCTAAGTTCACTAAGTACCCTGAGGTGAATCCCATCTGGCCCTGGACCTTTGTTTATCTTAACATTTTCTAGTCTCTTTTGAATTTCCTCATGTGTGAACCATGCATCATTGGATGTACTAGAATTGGGGCTATTAACAAGGAAACCTTCATTAGCTGGTTCCTCATTTTTGTATACTGATGAAAAGTATTCATTCAGAATCAGAGCTTTTTGCTAGTTCTCATCAACCAGCTGACCCCCCCTCTGATAATAAAGGCCCCACCCCTTCCTGTTTCATTTTTTTACTATTAATATATTTAAAAAATAATTTTGGATTCTTTTTACTGCTTACTACTATATCCTTTTCCATATTGATTTTAGCTTGCCTGATCGATTTTTTGCATGACTTATTTGCCTCCTTGTTCCTTATAAATGATTCGGCTGTCCCAGCTAACTTGAAAGCCTTAAAAGCACGACTCACCTCAACACCAACACTCCTATTGAACCAAAAAGGTTCAATAGGAGTTTGCGTTTAAGTAAGGGAAGAAAATACATAGCAGCACAGTGTTGTACTGTGTCAGCCATTGATCAAAACCAGAAAATATAGAGTAGGTGATACATTTTATTGGCTAACTGAGCAGATAAAAAAACTGCAAGCTTTTAGGACTACTTAGTTCCCCTCTTCAGGCATGATATACACATAAAATTAAAAGATCATAACCTTTATACACACTGGCACAGAGTAAAAACATATTTGTCATATCTCACAAGTATATGTGAAATCCTTCCCATACAGATATTGATCAACATCCCACAGCTAGGGTCCTCTGTAGAGGTACAGTAAATGTAATTTGACACCTAGTTGTGATCGAAGGTGATGGAAGTCCTGAGTCAAGTGTAAGCCATTTGTGTATGTCCTAGCCATATTCATAGCTGGCCATAAAATCTCTGTCCCTGTTAAGACAACACCATAGGGTACTGAATTTCTGCATGAATTTATATTACCTTTTCTTTTGCTTGTGTTTTGAAGTTGACCATGACCAGTATTAGTACAGGAACTTGAACATCATCAATACTGTGGTGCAGAAGTGCGCTGCTAGTGGGATTTTTGTTTTCCCACAATTAACCACATTGGATGATTTGCAGAATGATCCTTTTGTTGTGTGTTCCTGCTGGCAACGAGGTATAGGTATGGTAAGACCTGTAGTATAAATGTGGGTGCAGGTTTTACACCTTTGCATGCAGGTGGACTGTTGTGCCACTTGGGCCACTGGGGCATTTAGGTAGCTTCCTACAATTTCTCTTTTTTAAGGTTGAGTGGTTGATTGTATGCTTGTAAGGAGGGTTATGGCAATATATTTTGCAGGTCATCATCCACCTGTATCATGGTTGAAATTCTTTCATGATTTTGTGTAAAGCCTCATAAGTGTGGATTGTACATGACAACAAGGTGAACCAGGTCATTCTTTGTAGTTTGTTTGTGTTAGAGGAGTTTAGCCATGGGTATGGTGATAGCTCTTTTGATTTGGTTATCTGTTGTTCTGGGGTTGTATCCCTGTTCATGTCCAAGTTCTATTAGGTGCTCATCCTTGTCTATAGGGTCTAAACAAATCCAAGTATATTGTATTGCCTGGTTGTATATGATTGGGGTGGAAACTGTCATTTCTGAGGTATGTGCGTCTATCGTATTTTTTTTTTAAACAGAGGAGACATGGTACCTACCTTTTATTTCAGTAATGTCCAGGAAATACATTTTTGCTTTGAGTGATTTAATTTGAGCTTTATGGTGGGGTGGAAAGTTTTGTAGTTATTGTTGATGGAAAGGCGGTCCTCTTCACTTGCAATCCAGATTAACAAAAGGTCATCACTGTAGAGGAGGTAAACCATTGGTTTAATGGTTCCAGATTACAAAAAATCCTCCTTTAATCTGGCCATAAATAGAGTTATGTATTGTAGCCCAAAGCAACAACACATGGCACAGCCCATTTGTTGTAATTAGATCTCCTGTCCAAATGAAAATTCATTGTGTGTCAGATTGAAGCATACTGGTGTTGTAAGTACAGTTGGCAGGCCTGGATCACATCAGAATGGGGGATGTTAGTGTAAAGAGCTTCAACATCCATTGCAGCTAAGATGGTTCCACTGGGTATAGGACTTAAGTCCAAGTTCGTTAAGGAGGTCCGTTCTGTCTTGAATGTAGCTGGGTGTGTTGTGGACCAGTGGTTTCAGGATGTTTTCAATCCATCCAGACACAATATATGTAAGAGTACATATTCCTAAGATTATAGGTCTACCAGGGTTACCCACTTTATGGATTTTGGGAAGCATGTAAAAGCAGCCTACTTTGGGATTCTCAGGAAATAGTGTTGAAATGGCCACTGCTATCTGAAGTTAGGTTGTTTACTATGTTTTTTAATTCCTTCTTGTAGAGCTCAGGGGGACCTAAGTAGTCCAGAAAGCTCACAGTTTTTTAAAATCTACTCAATTAGCCAGCAAACGGTATCAATTATGAAAATATATATCGTGTTAAATGAAAATGATCCCCCAAATCATAATAGAAAAAAACCCTTCAATGAAACTAAAAGAAAAATGTTGTTTCTACTAATACAACTTATTTTAAAGTGTTATTAGAAGAACAGATAAGACACTAAGGGCCATATTCAATTTACTGAGAAAGTTATCTCAACCGTTTATCACATGAAAACTCATGGACTAGATTCAAAAGAAATGTCTCCAAATTCAGTTCCAGTTTTTCCCATAGAGGTTTTCAGGTGATAAACTTTGAGATAAGTTTTTCTGAATTGAATTGCATCTTAAATCGAACCTTGCCCATGAATTTTCACATAATAAACCATTTTCTAAGTTGGTAATGAAGGCACTGGCCTCCCAACCATCTCTCAATATTCGAAACAGCCTTCGGTCCATGCAATTGGCCTCCTACACTTACATTGTACCACTGATAATTTAGTGATAGTCTTAATGCAGTTGAATTATTTGGGACTAGTAGTGGTGACTGGCTTGTTTTATGACTCCGTAAACCAATTTGGTCCCTGAATGGCCTGAGCTGAATAACACTTATACTTAGGCTCAGGGCACATGAGGCTACTGGGTGAGATTAGTTTCCCAGTGACAATCACTTCTTTGGGGCTACTAATCTCCCGAACTGCCTTCCGCCAGCTAGAATGCAAATTGGCAACTAGATTGCAATTGGAGCTCTTCATTTTCTGAAGTTGCCTCATGAGGAAGCTTATGGTGACTTTGTAAAACGAAGCACTCGGTGTGCCATCCCGCCGGCGATTTACATTCTAGCTGGCGGGAAGGCATTGTGGAGGGATTAGTCGCCTGAAAAAGAGGCGATTTATCGATGGCCGACTAATCTCCCCCAAATAGCATTGTGTGCCATTCACATTATTGTCATTCACACATGTACTACTATCTCTGCATGCTGCTTCACAGGCTCTTTTGATTACACTGAAATTCTGTGAAATAATGATTACCTCTTTATATGATAAGACAGTGCCTTGGTATCAATGCTAGCATAAATCAATATTCAAGACAAAATTATCCTATTGGGTTTTTACGTTTTAATTGTTTTTTTTGTTACATTTAAAGAAGAACTAAACCCCTTAATAATAAAAACCCTCCTCCTAACCTTCATAGCCCCCCTCCCTGCTCCCCCCCCTCAGCCTACTTAGGTGTAAACTCCAGTAATTGCCCCTAAGTAAATAACTTACCTCTCTTTGCAGATTCAGCGCAGGAGAGCTCATGGGCAACATCTTCAGCTCTTTGGTCTTCTTCGGGAGGTGAGCACTGTCTCGGCGCATGTGCAGTTGGAGCAGTCTTTCAGCATACGCTGAACATGATGGAAATTGCAGAATGAAAAGAAAAAGACCTGAAGAAAATGTAAGAGCTGGAAGTTGGGGCGTTTGGTTCCCCTTTAAGTAAGGTATGGTGACCAAAATTACATTTACAAGATCCATCACCTGTAAAACCTCATGTTCCAAGCATTCCAGGAAATAGATATCTACTTTTGTGGGAGAGAAAATATAGAACTTTTCATTTGTTTTTGCCGTTTCACGAATTTTGCGAAGTGAAATGGGACAAATTCATCCATCGCTATATATATATATATATATATATATTTATTATGAGTTGCCATGATCATGTGGTCAGGAAGAAAGCTAACATTTTAATTCTTGTTATGGTACTATTATAATTAATTATTATTTCCCCCTTGGCTTGTTTAATCTAGATTCTATAAATGTGTCACTGAAGTCAGTTCTAGGCCTATTTAACTTGCCATTGCTTACTGGTTGTCTAATGATAAACCCAGCAGGGGTATAGCCTAATACCAGCTCCTGTCCACAGGCATAGCTACAGCAATCTCCCTACAGTATATGTTTCTTACCTAAAGTTTTTTTTTTTTTGAGGTAAGCAGAATTCTTATAAGCAGTGTCATATACTTACTGAAAGCCATTTGTTTTTTAGCTGTATAAAGAAGTAAAGTGATCCATGATCCATTAGTGATTTTTTTTAATTCTAGTTTACATGAATTTTTATTTAGTTCCATCAAGATAAAAGTACTGAATTACAGTATATAATTCATATGGATCAGAATAAAGCTGATACATCGAACTGAACTGGACAATTTTGTCCAGATGCGGTGATCTGAGGTGCCTGGTTTTGTATATATTTACTTAACAGCAGCTAAACTATAATATATTTACAACTGTAATACATGTCTATAACATGTTATTTATGCAGGCATTTAATACACAAGACAAAAGCCAGACATAGTGGCAATCTGCAATATACTGATACACTGTGCTGGATGTATATATATATAATATGCCTGAATTTCAGAATTCATTTGCTGATTGGCAACAGAACATTTTCAGTACACATAAAAAATATCTGAGATAATCTGAAAGGCTGACTGTATAGCAATATTTAAAAAATCCAGCAGGGGGAGAATTATCAGCATGTGAAGTTAGAAGGGCTAAATCTGTAAAGCTACTGTGGATTTTGCAAGCAGACTTTACAAATAATCACTCTGTAGTTTGGGATCTTTGATCATATTTCGGCACTTGCCATAATGAAAAATGCATAAAATACAGACAACACAAATAATACACTACTTTGCATATTCTTTTTTATTAACCAATAGCAAAATTTCAATCACAATTTAATATTGTAATATATGTTAAAGACCCCCCCTGCACTAGGCAATTTGATTAATATGAACATCTTCTTGGTTCTTCCTATGCTAACAGCAGATTAGAAAAAAAAATAAAATCCAAGCAATCATGCAGAAATGTCTCATTTAGAAACTCACAAAGGGAGGCGAGTTTTCATCATTTATTTTGTGATTTGGAAGCATCACACTGCGCCGCAGTTTGGATTAAAATCTAAAGCCACTTATGCTTTTGACTTTGTATGTAAACAGAATATTTGATTACTTCTTTTTAAACAAACATCAGAAAGAAAACATATCTAACATTTCCAGGAAGATGAAAAGCATAACATCTTTTAAAGAGATTTACCATTTTGTTTTTATATGTTATCAGTTGTTACTTGGTTTCTCTTTTTCTGTTTTTGAGTTTTAAGTTTACTGTAAGACAGAATTATGACAATTCAAGACAGCAATAAATTATTCAATTCTAAAATCTCATTATTCAAATGGAAAGCCTGTACCACGTAGCGAGAATGAAAGAGAATTGCAAAAGATAGTGTAGTGACCTATAGGATCACTATGGCTCCTTTAGATTTAAATCCCTACCTTTCTGTCACGAACGTCACCCAATACCAGAACAGCTACTAAGCACCTTGGTCTCAGCTCGGCTTCACCAGCCTTTGGCCTCGGGAGGAGCCCTCAGCTTACTCAGATGCCACCTGGACTTATCGAGAGGAGCAAAGCTAAGAGTTCTGAGCACAGGGGCATGATCGTCTCACCAAGGATACTGGGTTGAAGAATACCACCAAGTGGAACAGGCAGGCTGGACCAGCCCAAGCGGAGTAGAATAGTCAGACAGGCCAGGATCAGGATTAGAGAGCGTTCAATAGTCAGTGGACAGGCAAAGGTCAGGATTGGAGAATATCGGAGTAAACGGGCAGGCCAAGGTCAGGATTGGAGAATAACAGAGTAGTCAGGCAAAGCAAGGGTCAAAAACCAGTAGATCAGGCAGGAATCAAAAAGGAATAACACCCAGGAACTAACAAATAGAACCTAACAACGGGCAATCCTCTGTACACCAAGATCCCCTAAAATACTATTTGAAATTGGCGCCATTGCGTGCTGACGTCATCACATCAGCACGCCTGCGCCTTGAAGCAACCCGAAAGAGCGCCGCGTGCGCACTAGGGAAGCCGGCAAGCAGGAAGACGGATGCACGCGGCGAGTGTCCCCGCTGGAGGCATGGCGGACGCTCCCGTGTGCATGGGGGTAAGCCACTAGACCACCAGGGAGGCTGTACATTGCACTTTCTTTATCTTCTTTGTTATTGGGTATAATCCCTGTAACAGTTCCTTTAGTACACCATTAGTTATTGGGCAAAGAGGTGTAATGACCATTTTCTGTTACACGTCTTTATAGTGTTGGACAGGGAGTGGCCTCTTCCTCTTTGGTTGGTGTCCCTGAATCTGGTTTTTCCATTGAGCCTGGGATCACCAAGGCCCCAGTAAAGCCTTTGACACAAGGCTTCCCCGTATGCCTTTAGTGAAGGGACCACAGCAGATAGGGTGTATCACTTAAAGGTGCATTGCTTTGGGAATTGATGTACACTTGACTACTATGCCGTAACAGTCTTAATTTTGCTGTAATTGCCTCATCTATTTACTCCCCTCATGTGATATTTTTTCTATTTTCATGTACAGTGCCTGTGTATTGTAGTTATAATACCTCTTAAAGAGAGAGCTTCCACAGCAGAGCTTCCACAGCATCCTGATGACCTCAAGGGACCGTCATCAGGATGTCCACACATCCTGATGACGGTCCCTTGATGTACCGAAACGCGTTGATGTTCGTTTGATTTAAGTAAAGGACTTCCAATAACCTTTATGCTGTGAGTGCTTCCTTATATTTTTGGACTTTATGATTTAATTGGGTTAGCACACGGTGAAATGACGAAATGGCAAAGGAGAGTGTCGGCAACCAATGGCTATATATATATATATCAACTCACAATAGTAGCAGCACTCTCCCAATTTTGCAAACATTCGTGGTGCACAGCCTCAGAGGGGGATTGCCGAGTCTCTCCTCCTTATCATATAGATTCACGCAGGAAAAAGGCAGCACTCACTGGTTAGGTATCAAAAGTGTATTTAAAATTAAAGCAACATGCTATCCGGCTAACATCAGGCCATCAAGCTCAGGCTACGTTTCGGACATGCATTGTGTCCTTTTTCAAGCCGAAAAAAGTGTACAGGGTAATGCATGGTCATGTGATTTTTAAGGAGAAATACAGGAAATGACATCAGTTGTGCAGATATTATTAATATCATTAAATACAAGTGGTTTAAAGCACATTATCGTTAACCTATCAATGTTAACATCTAGTTATTAACTTCACATCAACGACATGGAAAGTTAT
>CM044431.1:79438270-79448569 GCA_024363595.1 Xenopus borealis | reverse complement strand
AAAAAAAAAAAAAAGTGTCATATATAATATTGCATTAATATTTTGAATATGTACAATGTTACTGAGAAACTGTGCAACTGATGTGACAAACTTTTTTTGTTAAATTAAACTGCAATAAAAAATTAAGATTAAAAAAAAAAACACAATCTACCGCAAAACTGCAATCTAACAACAAGAGCCGAATCAGGATTTTTTGGAAACACTCCCATGTAAATTTAAATCCCAGCTACAGGCTTATTATGTTCCATAAAAAGGCCTCTGCTTTAGATTGTAAGCTCTTGCAAATAGGTCCCTCTGATCCTATTTTACATTCTGTAACCCTTGTTTTACATTATTTTAATACCCATGCTTGAGATAATTTAATGTAAGTGCTTTGTAACTTACTGGCACTGATTAAATGATGATGCTAAATGATCTCTAGACATTAACAGTCCTTCTATCTAAAGCTGTGAAAGGATCCAATGCCTGGGCTATGTGGACTCCAGTAACAGTAATCGGCATATTGTCTGGCATCAATGAGTCCACCCAAAGGCCCTTATCCAAACTGAAGATGGGGCACTGCATTTGTTAAAAAACAATTTAGGGTCCAAAAAATTAAATAACTAAGTTACCAATTTTATCCATATTTCATATTTGTCGTACTTGTCTATAAATATTGAGGGATAGAAACCATTCTATGCATAAAAACACTTTTGAGCTTATTAATACTTGTGGGACTTAGAAAAACCTCATCAAAAGTTTAGATTTAACTGAGGCCCTTTGAAAAACTGTAGGAAAAACTCATGAACTATACTTTTGTTTACAAGAGTAGTATTTATGTTCAATTAAATTGCCACTACACTGTTTACTAATGTGCACTTAAAACATACAAATACATAGCAGTTTGGAGAAAATCACTTTGGGGGTGGGTTAGAATCCATATTTGGTTGCTAATGCCTGGTGCCACTTCCATGATTGAGTATCCGTGGTTTACCAGCAAAAATAATTGGGTGGCCTGCAGGTGGTGGTGCAGACATTTAGATCTGGGTATAGATGTGGGTTGGTGGGTCTATGGGTTTGGGAGTTGACTTTCAGGTCTTATCTATAGCATGTTTTGCTCCTTTTACATATATTAATTTTTTTTTGCCCCAGCCCACTTCTAATGATGTTATTATAGGTGTAGTTGCAAGTCTATTCAGGTAGTTAGTAAAAATGTTGGTTGTGGGTCTGTGTTTGGTCTGTGTTTCAAAAATTTGACTGGTTCAGTACTCTATTCCTTCTCTACTACTTCTTTCAACACAGGTGGTAGGTAAAAAGTAAGGATTTGGCCAGTCATTCTGAAAAAGTGTTAATTACACAAGATCACAAGTAATGTGAGTTAGTAGCTCTTTTTCAGATGCAATAAAAAGAAAAAACAGAAAGGGAAAATAAAAAATGAAGTCAGAGAAAATCTGGTTAAACAAGCATCCATAAGTTATCAAGGAATTTCCATAAACATTTATGGGGAGGTATAATAAAATTTACAAAGAGTAATTTCTAGAATTTTGTATGTTGAAATGTAATATTCTTCATTAGGCTGTTTTTGCATTGCAAATCTTAATTGTGCATTGCGAACCTTTAAGACCTTGAAGGTGGCATAAACTTTTGGAGCAAACACAACAACTTTTTCATTCAGAAGTTTTATTACATATACTGCACACTATTGCAAACTATAAAATTCACAATTGCTATCCTACTGTCGCGTGAGGAGCAAAAATGTTCACTTTGCAAACATTTATTAAAATTGCTAATTTTTTTTCAGTTTGCGAACAATATAACTAGTGATGGCCGAATCTATCCCGTTTCACCGAAAAAGTTGCGAATTTCCAGCGAAATTAACGAAAAAATTCACGAAACGAGTCGTTATTAAGTTTTTGACACACGTTGTTTTCGCTGCGCCAGAAAATTTTCGGCAGGCGGATTTTCGCTGGCGTTTTGCGAATTCGCACCTGGCGAATAAATTCACCCATCTCTAAATATAACATTCCCCCATTAATGGTTAAATATCAACAAAGGCATGAACATGAGCACTTTATAGTAGTGACCAATCTTTTTCAAGTAAGGAATCTATAGGTATGAACAAAATACTTACGGTAGGCTTAATGTAGCAATAAACAAAGGAAAATGTCATGCTTATTTCTTTGGAAACAGCTGATCTTTATGGTAAAACAGTACTGAGAAATGAGAATCTATTATTAAATAGCATAGAATTAATGTTAGGCACCTCTTCAAGATTATCTATAAGGCTTTGTTTAAACATATTTAAAAACAGGAAGATTCTAAAACTACAACATATTGGTAGGAAAACATACCAACAGAGACATATTCCCTTTTATTTCTTAACCAAGTCCAGCCAACTTTTATTTAATGTTGATCAAATTTAAGTAACGTTTTCATGGGAACACAATGAAATGCAAATAAGAATTGAGTCAAACAATGAAATTTGACCAGATGGCACAAGATTATCAGTGCACAGACACTAATTGTATATTTTTAATATGCCATAAATTGCATTTGTACCTTTAAATGATTATTGATTTCAAAGATGAGGCCAAACACGGACTTTTACAGCTCCTCTCAGGAGATCAGTTGATGTTTTGCAATAAACGGTTTGGCTGGCAAGCGAAAAGTTACATTTCTGCTCCAATTGTTCAATTTGCCATTAACATAATCCTTGAACCTGAGAATAAACTATTTATCAAATTGGCTCAATAAACAATTTCATCAGTCAGAACTGGTACCTGGAAAGGCTTTCTTTGTAAATTAATTGCTGTTAGAGTCACCTCTAAAACCATGATTACTTTTTGGCCTCACATAGCTAGTTCAGCATTTCTATGCAAAGTATGTTGATGTTATTCACAAGAGTCACAGACAGGCAATTAAAACATTTTATGCATCTAACTAATCCTGTGTTGGGCCACTATTATAAACGCATTATAATCAACTACACCTTAGTTGCAGGAGTTTTAAAGAAGCATTTGCAAATATTTGTTCTTAGAGTGTAGAAATACAGCTGAGTTTGCAGTTAAATACAATTAAGGATGTGATTTGAGTTAAAAAATTATAAATTAATCTCTAGCGGTCAGACTAGTATGAAGATGTGAGCTCTGACCGATTAATCCACAGGGCAGGGTGAGAACGCCGATCCTCCATCCAGCTTACCACTCTGGTCACGTGGTCTACCAAATCAACAAAAGGAAAGCGCATCGGCTGGATGAAACAGAAAAATAAAAACACCTTTATTGAAATTATTCTAAAAATAGAATGAAAAACAGTCCCAAATGGTGTTAATAGAACATCTATGGGAGGGATGAAAGACCAGGGGAGTGCATGGCTTTACGCATTTCGTGACTACAGCGGTCACTTCTTCAGAGATCCTATAGATTTTCTATTACCACCATTTGGGACTGTTTTTCATTCTGTTTTTAGAAGAATTTCAATAAAGGTGTTTTTATTCGCTACAATTGATTAAGCACCGATCCTGTTTCATCCAGCCGATGTGCTTGTTGTAGCGGTCAGACTACACTGTTTTTAATTCACTATAACACATTTTTTTTATCAGTGGTTCAATAAATAGAACATCGTTTTGAGTATTCTAGATTCTGTATTCATTCTGTGCTAGAGCCCTGTGCATACTCTCTGTATTGCAGCACTGTTGCTGCGAAGGCTACATGACATGACCACACATCTTTGACTACCTTAGGAAATGCACATGCACACATTGCTGAAGGGCCTGTGCCAGGGATCCAAAAACAGATATAAATGCAGATTTGTATGTGCCATCCTTACTGATTTGTCCTAAATAATGTTAGGGGAAAACCGTTAAAAAGAGCATAATTCGGTGTGTCTATAGACAAGGTATATCAGGCTGTCCCTATGTTTCCTGTATACTGGTTAAAGACTGAAAATGAAAGTCTTATTCCAACCTCTTAGTTACAAGTTAGTAAAAAGAACTGCTCCAAAGCTGCTCCTTATCTCAAGGTCTATTAAAGACTAATTCCAACTTACATTCTACCATCCTCTCCTCTCTCTTTCCACCTAACACTCTATCATCCTTTCCGCTCTTCCCACCTTACCCTTTGTTATCTCATTTCTCATTCTACTGTACCTTACACTCTGCCATTCTACCCTGTTTTCCCTTTTCTAGGCCACAATGTATTTTACTGTTGCATTTTCCTTCTTGTTTTGTGTATTACAAATGATAACTTTCTCTCTCTCGTATCTCTCCGTATCCATCCTTCAATTGTTTTAATTGTGTTTTTTGTACAGTCACACTTTCAGCTCCTTTACCACTTTTTTCTTACATTATACATTTGCCTCCGTTTCAAAGATGGCTAAGCCTTTAAAAAGCAGCTGTAACATAAGCTACTACTTGTTCATTTTTTTCAAATAAAATATTATTTTTAGTCAATTATTATATTGACTAATATAATTTAGTCAATTATAATGATTTATATTTGGCCAGGAGTCATGCCCTTTAACTCCCAAAAATCAAGACATTTTGGGTAAGATTTATAAAGACATAATGAAAATTCTAATTTGAAATTTTGAAATTTTTTATGGTCAAAACTGTAAAACTTGACTAGGGAATTATCCAAACTCAATTCGAGTTTAAGTTTGGCCTTTTAAGAATTCAAATTCACCTTAAACCTGCCAAATTACTGAATAAGTCAATGGGAGAGGTCCAGGGATCAATTTGGTGATGTCTGTCGCCTTCCTGACAGTTCTTTTGGAGAAAAAACAAATTGAGTTAGGTTTAATTTGATTCAAATTCAATTTGCGTTTTCGAGTTGGTAAAATTCGTCCAAGTTTTACTTATTCAATTTTATTAATAAATCTTTGAATTTCGAGTACAAGCAATCCTAAATATCTGATCATGGTAATCTGATCTGATCATGGTAATTATCTCCTACCTTTCAAAAAAAGGAATTGCCATATTTATAAAAACAAATAAACATGTTACTCATTAGTACTGAATTGACAGCTAAAGTAGTTGAATTCAGTTTTTCCTGAGAGTACCTGTTAAAGTCTAACACCCTATCCGTTTAGAATCTGCCAGTAAAAAAAAAACCTATTCGGTTAAATTTTAAGGTGCAGGCATTCCTAGCAAATTCAATCACTTATTTCCCAACCTAAATGTTTTACTTCCTTTCTCTACTTCCTAAGCATCCCTTGTGCAGCCTTGCATGAGCATGTGTGCATGAGGGATGCCTGTAAAGTACATGTAAGATGATGGTGTGTTACTACCTTAAATTCCAATTAAATTAATTCAGGTGTGCCTAAAATATTGTCTTTTAAAATGGGTAATGGGTATCTTCTGAATTTGCATTACCGTAAATCTGTAGTAATGTGGAATATAATTTTAAAATCTAAAACACTCAGGCTTGAAAACAGGGATAATAAATCAACACCACAAATAATTAATATTTGCTCTATTTTACTTTTTACCATTTTAGTAAAAATGTACATTTTATAGTTTGATATTTTATGCTTTTATTTTTCTCTCTTACAGATAAACTTTTTAATACTTTAGTTGTTGGCAAGGTCCGGGAACATGATCAGTAATGGCTGAAGCTGCTGCTAAAAAATGTATAACTACTACAGAGATAAGAATGTGTTATTAGAGTGTCAACATCTTGACTTACTGAGCCTCCTCTTTTAATATAAATAATATAATAATATATATATAATTAATTAAAAAACTTATTAGTGTTGTAATATTTGAAAGCCATACATTCTATGTTTGTGAAATTTATCATTAATTAACTGTATTATTTGGAGAGCCTTTTAAACCAGCAGCGTAAGGCCAGATAACTGTGAACCTATCTGTACTACAAGAAATGACAGGGGAGATGTACCTGATAACTGCATTAAGTTACATACGTTTTCTGATGGACACTAGAGACGTTTCTCACAGCAGGGAAAAATCAGAAGGTCAGATCAACTGTACTGTATGTAAAAAAGATTTTTATTTGAGTAAATTGCTACTGAGCTGCAGTATTCCTTAATAGTTGTAAATCTTACAATGCCTTCAAAGAAATAATTATATGCATTCTCCCCACATTTTCAGTACTGAATATAGAATTCATAATTAAGTTTCAATTCTAAATGCACAAGAGCAGAATAACATTGAACATAACCTACATATACATTATACTCGTTAAAGTTTCATGCAAATAGGGATTAGATCACTGTAGGTCACAGGTTAAAATTGTATTGGATAATAAAGGGGATTAGCTAAAAAGGGGCCAATGTTAGGACAGGAACACTATTCTTTAATATCCTTTTTCTCTGTAGAAACAAAAAAGAAAAATTATTTTAACATATTTTACAGCTTATGGGCTTCAATCATGAAACATTTTCTTTAAATTGTAATATTTTTTGTAATTTCCTATTGGATCATAGGAGATTTCCATACTGGCATCCGCAATTTATTTTTTTAATACTGAATATAGAAGTCTTAGGCATCTGTTTACTAACATTCGTAATAATTGTCTATAAACCATTGCCACTTATCTCTGCGAATTTTCTTGCATCAAAATTACCGGCACTCACTTTACTAAAGTGTGGTAAGATAAATTTGTCTTGCTATAAATTGCATTAACTGCACAAGCACAGCAGTTAGTTTCAGTGTTATTTCTGCTGAGCTGAAAGTTGTTTGGTGTTCATTTGGGTGAACTGCATAATGTGCTATATATCTTGTGGATTTTTTTGGTGCCACTGCCTGCAGCCCAACTAATGAATATATAAAATATTATTTATTATCAGTTAATGAATGTACTATTAAGTATTCTTATAACAAATTAAATATCAGGAATGATTTATTTTCACATTATATTAATTCACTGATAAGTTAAATCTCTCCCACAATATCTGGCTTTCTTTCAGACGACGTCACTCTCCAGGTGGCAAGAAAAACTGGCAAAATTTTGTCTATATTTGGCAACCATTTTTAAAAAACCATGCAAGATAACTTACATAGCATGAATACAATAATAGATATTAATATATACAGTATGCAAGCCAGTATATTTGTAATGACAGAATGATGGAGTTTAGTAAACGTGCTGTTTAATTTTTTCATTTGTTTTTTTTGGTGCAAGTAATTTTTCTCTTGCATGAAAAAATAATTAAGTATATGAACCAAATGTTTTAATTTTTTCTATTTGATTTTAGATGAGGTGATTAAATGGCACAAATAAATGGCACAACAATAAAGAAATACTCTTGTTTTAAGATGAATGAAATGAAAATGAGTGGGAGCTAGAAAATAATTTTTTTTGTTTTTTTGCATATTTTTTATATAGGGGCAGATTTATTAAAGGTCGGATTTCGAAGTGAAAATACATTTTTTTTTTGATCGAAAACAGTCCTGAAATACTAATGATATAGAATTGATGAACTAAATAAATTGTAAAAATTTCATTTAAAGTCTTAAAGGAGAAGGTGGTATGAAGCACAAGGTGTAAGGATAAGCAAGATCAGGAGTCAGCCAAATGATATGTGCCACTGAACACTGCACTCAGTGGGTGGCAGTAGCATGTAGTTTATATTATATGAGTGCTAGACTAGATGAGGGTACATTTCTCTAAAAAGGTTTTTTATTGGGGATTAAAAGTAAATACGTAGTATACGTAACAAGTAGAAGCGACAGCCTCCGGCCGTGAATGTTTTCAGAGCTACTGAGCCGAGGGGATATGTGGGAGGAGAGAGAGATAGAGCTGCAAAATTCCACCATAAAAATGCTTATTAAAAAATAATGCATTGCAATTACAAATATTCTTATATTAATTCTCCAAAGGGTAAGGAGGATTATAGTTTTTGACCATAGATCTGCTTTAAGTGATCATGCAGAGGGATTCAAATTCATATTAAATGAAATTTAGATACATGCTGCAGACTGTGGTGATTTTATATTATTTTGCTGATAAAAATAAGCATCTTCAGTTAGGTCCAAAAATATTTGGACAGCCAATGTTTTTCTTTACATTACCAGTGCCACAATGAATTTAAATGAAACTTAGATGTAGATTTTGCCACTTCTAATATTGTAGCAATTTCTCGGATGGATTTTTTCTGTTTTTGCAGCAGCTTAAGGATGGCTTGTTTGACCTGCATGGAGAGCTCCTTTGACTGCATGTTGTCTGTTCACAGCAAAATCAACATACAAAAATTGTCCACACCTGCTTGATTGTATTAAAGAAGGCTTTAGTTGCTCACATTTTTATGCAATCTTTTTGTTCAACCCACTGAATTAAAGCTGAAGTCTGCAAGTTTGCAGCTCAACTTTATCTGAGTTGTTTAATTTAAAATTAATTGTGTTAATGTACAGAACCAAAATTAGAAAAACGTTGTCTTTGTCCAAATATTCATGGACCTAACTGTAAATGTATTAGTGATTATTTAGACACCATATGGATTTTATGTTTGAGAGGATACACTACTGGTAATGTGAACGTAATTATAAAAATGAGTTTCAACCAGTTGGTACTGATAGCATAGATTTTCACATGTGCTAATGGTTTCTAAGTTATAAGGTTGCTCAAATAATGGAGAATGGTTGCCACCTAGTTTCACACTGTAAAAGGAGAAACTCTAAGGGGTTGATTGCTAGAGTTTTCTGTATCATACTCCTCTTTTGTGATCACTGATTGAACACCACAAAATATAGCAATCACTTAAAGGTCCAAGCTATTATCTAGTCTGAGCAACTAGGTTTTATTCAACCATAGGATTGGACATGTCTTTATAATATAACTGGTTAACCAACAGCACATTTTTTGGATAGATGCTTAAAGCAAAGACATAGCAAGCTCCGGTTTTTGGCCTATTTATGTTAATAATACATTGCTTTTGTTTGTGTTAGATATCTATGAGTAAATAGATATTTGCAGTACAGAAAATGTGCTTTTTTGGGAACATCTTGGCAGCACTGCCTCTTATTCACGCTGAGACAAACTGGTCTCAGGTGTCTAACCAGTAAATGTATTTGCTGTTTTAAACACAGTTCACTTCAAATGTTTGATGTGGTGTAGGCAGAGTTTTTTGTCCATATGTATTCAATTATTATGTTCCTCCACTTAAAAGTAGTCAGTTATGTACAGTATGTTAGGTGTAAGATCATAACTGAGATTTATTAAGCTTAAATATACATTGTCCTTGTAGCCTTTTGTTTAAGGAGCCTGAGTTAGTAATACTGTGGCAGCTCATAACTCTCCCAGTTCTGGATCTGCTTTCACCATTTTTTATGTTGGCTGCAGATTATTTTTGTTGCTCAATGCCACCTGGTGGGTCCATTAAAATTGATTTTCTTGGTGTCTTTGTTTGAGATTGTGTAAATCCTCTTGAATATAATGATTTCTCAGACATCTCTTGTGTGCATACAATACTGTATTGTGGCATATGTCTCATCTTCCTTAGCTGGAAGACTGCCTATTTTCAACTTCATTTTAATATAGAATTCACTTAAAAGTTGAAATTTTGGATACGGACCATCTAAACATGTACAGGTTTCGGTACTGCTTTTCCAATATGTAATTAATAACAAATGCCATTTATTCTGTTGATGCTTTTAAGAGGGGCTTGGATTATTTTTTGGACAAACATAATATCAAAGGCTATATGGATACTAAACTCTACAGTTAGTATAGCTATGGGCATATATGGTTTGTGTGAAAGAGTGGAGATGTGTGTGTGTGTGTGTGTGTGTGTATGCTGGGTTTGTAATTTGGAGGGGTTGAACTTGATGGACTGTCTTTTTTCAACCCAATTTAACTACAGTATGTAACTATAGTATAGTATTCTTGCTGATGTTTTTGGAGATTTCACTATTTATTAAAGTTTTCATACAGGTGGTTTGATTTTCTTTTCAAAACTGCACAGTGTCAAGGAAAGCAAAAGCTTAGCAGCACAAGGTAATCACTGTAAAAGTGAAAAACAGTGATTTGTTGGCTCAGTAGAGCACAATAAAATAACAAACTTTCAGGACTACCAGGGATCTTTATCAAGCCTAAAAGCATAATATCCCTCCACTCCTAAAAAGTAACAGAGAGAGGGATTAACTATTAAGTCCCACATCCAAATTAATTACTTTTTCACCTTTAGCAAACATTTCACTGTTCTGCTGGATTTTACCTTAGTTATTATTATTGACTCCAGGAACTTGGTGATATTCTGAGGGCAACATTAAAAAAATAAATAAATAAAATAAGATGAGAACAACACAGTGCTTTTATAAACATACTATTCCCTATTGCTATATATATATATATATATATATAT
>CM044431.1:79397644-79437527 GCA_024363595.1 Xenopus borealis | reverse complement strand
GTTATCCAGAATATGTGACACCTGGAATTTTTCCTGGATAATGGAAAAATGGATAACTTTCTGTAATATGGATCTTCATATTGTAACGTACGTATCTTCATAACATAAATGGTACCTCTACTAGAAAAAGATTTAAACATTGAATAAACCCAATAGGTTTTGCTTCCAATAAACATTCATTACATCTTAGTTTGGATCAAGTACAAGGTAC
Organism: Xenopus borealis; assembly: GCA_024363595.1. Classification (NCBI taxonomy): domain Eukaryota; kingdom Metazoa; phylum Chordata; class Amphibia; order Anura; family Pipidae; genus Xenopus; species Xenopus borealis. Next base: position 79,437,316 of record CM044431.1, on the reverse strand, counting down.
TGTTTTTTATTATTACAGAGAAAAAGCCATTTTCAAAACTTTGGATTTATTGAAAGAATGTCTAAGGGAGATGGGTATTGAGTAATGTAGAGCTTTCCGTATAATGGGTTTCCAGCTAAAGGGATCCCATACCTGTAATATAATGTTTTCACTGAGCAATTGGGTAAATCCAGCAACTGCCACCCCAATGCCACCACATAAAAATTATAAATTATTAAACCACCACATTTTTGGACTAAGGTAACAACTATTATACTTTTACAGGAAACAGAAACTCACTAAACTTTGCCATACTTCACACAACTTTGTCAGATTTTATTTCGCAGCGAATATATACGTATTTATCAAAATGTGAAGATTTGTCTCGGCAAATCAACGCACAAATGTTTCTAGGCAAACCTCTAGCGTTACTTTCTACCTAGTGAAACTTTAACATACTTATGCTTACATCAATTTAAATATGGTGTGTACATACAGGTCACATATATGTCTTTATTAGTGGTTGTTGGAGAAAAAACACCCATTGATTTACATTAGGACAAAAAAGTCAGAAGTCACCAAAAGAAAAATGCACACTGATAATGCATTTAGAGCGAGAAAAAGTGTTGCATGCGTTAAAATTGCCTCACATAAAAATGCCCACATTTGTCAGTGAAAAACAGATTTGCTCATCTCTTATATTTAACAGTTACAAAATTTATGGCATACAGGATACAATAATTATTCAACAAAACACCTATGATAAAAGGGATACTGTCATTGGATTTCAAAATGAAATATAAAAAAATCTGCTCTTTTGAGAAATGGATTTCATTGCTGAATTCTGCTGGAGCAGCACTTTTAACTGATGCATTTTGAAAAAAAAAATTCCTATGACAGTATCCCTTTAAGTACCGGAGGGAACGAAATGTATCATATGGGGTCATTATGTACTAACGTTTCATTTGTCATTATGCTAATTGAATAAACTTTTGGATTTTTTATGAATAACGAGCTATGGGACATTTTGTTGAATAATTGTTTAATGGTGCCTTGGGAACTGAGACTAGTCCCTGTTACACTGCTGCCTAATACAGACTGGCAACATGGCAACATGGACACCCCCTTCTCAAAAAACATTTTTATACAGGATATAATGTAACTGACATGAAAGTAAAACCCTAAAGATAAATAGGGTTATAAATGCCATATTTTATATTCTGAACTTATAGCACCAGCCTAAAGTTTCAGCTTGTCAACAGAAGCAATGATCCAGGACTTCAAACTTGTCACAGGGGGTCACCATCTTGGAAAGTGACACTCACATGCTCAGTGGGTTCTGAGCAGCTGTTGAGAAGCTAAGCTTAGGGGTTGTTGAAAATTATCAAGCAGAAAATGAGGCTGTCCTGTAATATAAGCTGATGCTACAAGGTTGATTATTAAATTCTGTTGATAGTTGCACTGGTGTTTTCTGTGCTGCCATGTAGTAATTATCTGTAATAAATTACTAATTAGTCTTCTATTGTGACATATATATTCTATGTGGCAAATTCACTAAAGCGCGAAGCGTCTAACGCTAGTGCTAATTCGCCAGCGTGACATCATTTCGCAACTTCGCAAATTCACTAACACGGACTCTGGCGAATTTTCGTTAGCGAAGTAGATAGACTTTAGGATCCTTTGTCAGTGCGCAACTTGGCCTGGCATAAGGGTGAGAAGTTGCGCACTGATGAAGGATCGTAAATTAGCAAGTTCACTAAGATGAGCATTTTCCTCTACATTAGCACTTGCGCTAGACCTTACTTCGCCTGGTCAGACCAGGCGAAGTTCAATACAATAGCTAGGAGGTTGAAAAAAAAAAACCGCTGGCGTATTTTAGCATAGGAGGGTGATAGTCTGTAAAAGACTGATAATTTTTTGTTAGGGTTACCCTTCTTCCCCCCTACATTTCCTAACATATGACAACACAACTATACAGGGGGCACATGTAGGGCAATAGAACAACTTTATTTAATTTATTAAAGGTTTCCTGGGCTTGTGTAGTGGCTGTAACATATACTTCTATTATAAGTTAAAGTTCCCGCCGTATGCAAATTAGGCTTCGCTAGCGTAACAGCCCTCTGCCTAGCGAAGTAACACTAGCCCAACTACGCTACCGTTCGCTGACCTGAGTGTAAATTCGCACTTTAGTGAATTTGTGTAGTGCTAGCGGAAATTAGCCTGGCGAAGTGCGGTGAACACTAGCGAAGCCAATGCTATCGAATTTGCGCATTTTAGTGAATTTGCCCCTATGTGTACTGTATATTGTGAGTGGGTCCCTAAGCTCAGTAAGTGACAGCAGCACAGAGCATGTGAATCAGTGAATCAGTAGAAAAGAAGATGGGGAGCTACAGGGGCATCTTTGGAGACACACATCTTTACTGCTTGGGCTACATTTCTAGCTTATGTCTTTAGTTTAACTTTACTTGTCCTTAAGGATGTATGATGTATGTAGCTTAATCTTATCAATTTGCTAGGTAGAACCTGGTGAAACAGACATGGGTGACATATTGGGTGATCGATTTGAATGTTTGCACTTTGATAAACGTTTGTTCGCCTGGCAAAACGGCACAAAACTTCTCTAGCACTGAGTTTTTTTTCATTAGTGCATTTTCCTCTTCTTCTTTTAGTAATAGACGATGTTCCTGGGAATTATGATTTTGGAAAAATTTTTGCTTAAAAAAAGCCATAGTATATTACAAGAGGCACATTCTTATAGAATTGATATTGTGCATTATAGAAACAGCTCATTAAATGTATTTAAACATTAAATTACAGACCTTTTAGCCTACTGGTATAACATTGCATTCAAAATACTGTATGTATGTTAATGTTAGAAAGCTGAATGGTGCAATGAACCATTTAAAGGGCACCAATCGTAACTAAAATCCTTTACTATCTAAATACACTATGTGAAGTTCTAGAAATCTGATTTTTAAAACAGTTAGAATTGTTTGTATAATGTAAATCATCAGCTCACTACCTTCTGCAAAATCTCCCCTATGTCCACTGCAGTTCTAGCTGAGGCAGGCATCTTGGATTTCACGGACTCCTCCTACCTATATCTTCACAGCCAACTGTAGCTCTGAAATCTCAGACATGCTCAGTTGAAATTCCTTGCTTGCCTAATAAACCTTCTAAGCTATTTTGAAATCTGCCAAACTTCTGTGTTAGTGCTGCTACCTTGTGGAAGTTGGTGTGTGACCTTCTTGTGATACTTCTAGAGTTTACTAAAGCTAGACATTCTGGGTAGAATACTCAGGGCAGTGCTACAATCTGAGCATGCTCGTGAACTCATTTGCATGTTGTAGTCACAGTATGGACTCTCTCAGTGAGAGAACCCATTTGACAAAGTATGGGATTTTTTAAAAACTGCAGTTTCTTTAAAAAAAAAAAAAAACTGTATATGTAGTCTGATTAAACATGTTTAGGTTATACTGGTCAGGTTGTTAATATGTGTTTGATTTTGGCTGTGATTGGTGCCCTTTAAATAAGGAACAGAAATAAGTTAAATAAGTAACACAATTCAAACTCTTCATTAGAATTGCTACATACTATCTACCTTATATTTTGCTTTTCTTATAATATTGTATAATGATAATAAATACAAACTATTTTTTCCCAAAGCTAATAACATGGTCAATTAAAAGTATAGCAAGTGACCTTGAGCTGACTGTGGTATTGATTTTAAGAAACCCAAAGCAACACAAAAATCAAGACAAAATGCATAGTTTTGTTTGAAGAAACACAATAAATCAAGGCATATGTTACAGCATAGCATGGTATTTATTTATTAAAATGAATGCCCTCTTTGGCTAACCCTGTTAAAGAATTGAAAGAGTTCTTTTTAGAACTATAAGAGAAGGAGGTTAATTGGCTATAACAGCTTCAGGGCTTACCAACAGTCAGCAGATTGCTTGTGAATAGACGAGCTACAGAGACAAATGAGACAACTCACAAGGTTTGGAGTTAAAAGTATCTAAGGACTACACTGGAAATGACACCAAGAGCAAGAACAAGAGCTTTGCTTTAGCTTGGTGCTGAGAATATTTTTTTGTCTAAAAAGCAACATTCAATTAAAGCAATTTTTACAGAATGGGTTTTTTTGCCTTCTATAGAATAAATAAAACACGGTTTTATGGAATAGAGAAAACAGAGACCGAACAAAAGGTCTTCCATTTCTGGGGGATACTTATTTCAGATTTTGTTTGTAAATTATTAACTGTAGTTTTGCTCTCTCAACTATTTTAACCAACAGAAATTTTCCCTAGAGGGCTGCAATGGAGCATTGCCTGAATGTTATATGGACTGCAGATTAGACATTGATGATAAAAAAAAAAGGAAATTTATTTAAATTCCGGAACTCTCATAAATAGCAAAGCCCACTGGGAATGCATTGATTTTATTGGTGATCCCCATCCAACCCTTTATTCATCTATTCAGTATACACATACACAATACCGTCTTGTTTATTATAAGCGTGGATGCAGCACTCCAAAAAATAGTCATTGTCCTGAAGTGCTTGTGCATTTATTTAGACATTCAATCCCTCCATCCTTTTAGTATTCTTATATTATGGTGTGTGCATCTAGTGGGATATACATTAGATGGTAAAATGACTCTGTTTTTCACCTAAACAAACAATTTTTCTTTCTAATAGTGCTACATCCATCAAAGGAAAAACACTAAGCAGGAAGTTTGCCCAGGAGCAGTAACCAATAGCAGCCAATGAGATGTTTACTTTTAAATAGGTGACCAGTAAATATTACCTTCTGATTGGTTGCTACAGGTTATTGCTTCTTACTGCCTGTATTATATACCCCTTTGGGGAAAATGTGATACAATTTGCAAAGAGAAGAAAAAAGAAATAAAAACAGAAGTTCACTTCTTGCAATGTAATATTCTACAGTAGAATGTAGTTGCATTGTGAATTGCACACTTTTAAGGCATGATTGGAGGTAATCTTTTGGAGCAAATAAAACTTTTTCAGTAAGTTTTATGTACACTGGCGCAAACCATACCATTTGCAATCTTATTCCACGATGTGTAGTTTTCGGGTTTGCAAAATCTATATTAAATTTGCACAAAGGAAAATTTCTTCAGCAGGAATTTTGGCATTTTTGCATTGCTCCATTTATGCTTTGTAGTTTGATCTTGTGCACATCATGCATTAAAGTTCATTCAACATAGCAAACGTTTTGGAGAATATGATTCTAAACCTAATTTCCCATAGCAACTCACTCAATAATTAAGATGAAGGCATTAAAATGACTGGACTATTAGGGAAATATATATCAGTTAGTCAACCACAACCTAGCATTAGTAACTCCCTGAATATATATATGATATAATAATCTAACTACATTCTCCAAAAGTGTTAACAAACTACATTATACTGCTTTATTGACCTGCTGTGCAGATACCCTGGCAAGCTTTCTTCTCTTCTTTTGTGTTTAGACTCACTTTATACCCATAAACTCAAGTCCTGCCACTATATCCTATAAAGTAGTAGAATAAATGTGCAAAACTCAAATTATTACCAAATAGTAATATGCCTGGGTGCTTGGGAAAACATACATTGGTTGGGCCCAAAAGGCAGATTTTTAGGAGGTTATCAGCAGACCAGTATTGGCAACCAAAAAACCTTTAGCCTTTCTGTTAAATTTATATTAGTAGTAGTTATAATGTTTGTATACTATAAATACAACGTTAGCTGTCTACCTCAGTGTTATATAATGAGAATACATTTTCTATAGAAAAGTAACAATAGAAAGGGTTGGCTGTCATGTAAACATAAACACATCAGTAAAGCCTGAGCACCCTTATGAAAAATATATCAAAAGATCTGCTTTTAATGACTTAGTGACTAACACTGGATGAATTTAACTTCAAGTAATGGTTTCATTTCCACAAATAATGTTTAATTTTCCATCACAATAAATGCTATGTTTATTTAAAAAATATATATTTTTAGCAGAAGGAAGCATGCAGTTCATTTTCTCAAATTTACTCCACAATCCTGTCAAGGTTTTATTGGAATAATGTTTTTATCTATGGCCTTTTGAATTAATGGTTTTAAAGCTAGAAAAATGCTGTTTATTTGCTGACCTTCTGACACTAATTGGACTTAAATTCAAAAGATATTGTAGATGATGAGGAAATGAAGAGTTTGTCTGTAAATCTTTAGCAGCTTATCTAAATGTTTAGACGTGATGATGAATTGTTGTGGAAATTGGCATCCCAAAATAATCTTTTACCGCACACACACAGGAAATTGTCCTCTTTTTGTACAGTCAGAGAGTAAGAGACTAATGAATTTGTGTAAGGTTGGTCTCATCATTTATTGTTTATATTTATGTGGGAGAGATGAATTAATCTAAGCTAATTATGGTTATCCTATGCATACTCTAAGGAGAGGCCCCATCTTATGACCATAAATCACATATCAAGAGATTAAAAGAACAGGTCATCTGGCTCTTAGCACCAGTTTTGCCCATACAATGCAAAGGTATCTAAATGACGCATATAATGAATTCTAGAGTGAAGTTATTGCATTTCTATAAAGTAGAAAGAAGGTTCACTGGAGAGCTGTATTTCAGACCTCAAGGGTCCTTCCTCTGGAGAACACTGCACCAGAGGAAGGACCCTTGAGGTCCAAAACATGTTGTGCCTGCAACTTAAATAAATCACTTGAAAATACAGCTCTCCAGTGAACCTTCTTTCTACATGATATGTCTTTCTGGATGTGGCAAAACCAGATCACTGTTGGATTGAGCAACTAACTGATGCCCTACACGGATTGTGGATTCAAAGTTTTTGTCTTTTTCAAGCTTTAGAAACAGCTTTGAAAGTTTCCTGTGAAAGCATAATACACACCTTACCCCATGTAAATCAATTAAACCTAACACTAGCCAGTTACGTGTATTAGATGCAACCATCAGTATAACTATTTAGGGATATAGTTTAGCTTTCTAGGGGATCTAGACCCCCCAAATCCTGCCAAATTTATCATATGCCCCTCTTGTCTCATAGGTTAGTTTTATGAGGGAAAGGGCGTAGTCTACCAACTTTCTCCAGAAGGTTAGGATGGGGAGGGTTCTCCCCATCCAATGCATAAGAACAGTTTTCTTGGCATAAAACATGAGCGTATGTAACCAGAGTCTGGCTGCATTCACGGCCAGTACCTCATCTATCACCCCTAGCAAGCAGACTTTTGGGTCCACTATTCGTGGCAAGCCCAATTCGTAATCTAGGGTCTCCATTACTTTGGACCAGAAGTCTAAAATGGGGGGACAGGACCAGGCCATATGGAGAAAGTTGGCTCCAGGAGAATTGCACCGTGGGCAGAGATCATCTTGTCTCCTACCAAATTTCTTCAGTTTGGGGGTTATGTATATTTGGTGGAGGAATTTATACTGTACGAGTCTCTCTTTTATTGAGATTAGGTATGATGTATGGGCATTGTCTGTGACTTCCTCCCATTATTCACAGTCATGTCCTGGGATGTCTAGCTCCCACAGGCCATAAGCTTGGTCAAAAGGTGGTTTGACTCTTCCCAGTATCTCTCTATAGAGTTTAGATACAAGTTTGGCTGGGGATGGGAAGTAGAGAGCATTCTCTAAAGCTACTGTGGTCACTGTAGGGGAGAGGGTGTCAAACTAGGCTTGAAAAGCGTGTCTGAGTTGGAGGTACCGGTAAATCTGTATCTTTTGGCCTGGAACTTTCCTTTACAACTCATGATAAGAGGGAAACTGGAGGCCAGACATCAATTCAGAGAGTTTTTTGATGGCCAATCAAAGGAAATCTTGTAGATCTTTTAGCTGGAGTAAGAGAGTTGGCCCAAAAGTTGGGGTATTAAAGTGATGTTTTTGTGCCTGTATTAATCGTGTCTTGGCTCTGATAACTGCTTCTCTGGCCGCTGGCCTGGCCTGTGCCACTGAGGCCACTAAGGCCGTGGGCAGCTGCTTTAGAGGCATCCCATAACATTCCTTGTGTAGCTATTCCTTGATTATTAAGTTCCCAATATTCTTGAAAAGCTTTTGTGTGTGACTCTTATTACATTGGGGTGTTTGAGCCACAAGGGGGATGTCTGGGGGAGAGGGGAGCCACTTAACTTTGATTTGGAGGGGAGAGTGATCTGATAGGGATTGGTGTTAATGATTTCTATTAAAGCATTGTAAAGAAGCATACATTTTGAAAGTTTGAAATGATTCCTATGAAAGCAAACCCTTTATATAATTGAAAGTGTGTAAAACCAGATGAAGGATATATTTAGAATGATGTTATATTGATAGATATGACATATAAAGGCAGTAATTAATGGATAACTTCTGTGTTAGTGTGTGCGATATGGCATATTTGGCATTCATAATATTATTCACATATTTGTTGCCAAACAGTTTGGCTTCAGTGCATCCCCTTACTTGGACCAGAAATAACTACTTGTTTAGAATGCAATAGTGGGTGTGTGTTGGATGTAGATCCAGATGAACTAATTGGCAAACTTATTATCAGGGGGGTCAGCTGGTTGATGATAACAACCAAAAAGCTCAGATTCTGAATGCATACATTTCATCTGTCTACACAAATGAGGAACCAGCTAATGAAGGTTTCCTTATTAATAGTCCCAGTTCTAATAATACATCTAATGATGCATGGTTCACACATGATGAAATTCAACAGAGACTAGAACATGTTAAGATAAACAAAGGTCCAGGGCCAGATGGGAGGCACTTAGTGGGCTTAGCTATGTGGTTGTCAAACCTCTCTACTTAATTTTTAAGGATTCATTGAGGTCTGGCAAGTTGCCGAGAGACTGGCGAATTGCTAATGTGGCACCGCTATTCAAAAAGGGATCCCATTCTCAGCCTAAAAACTATAGGCCAGTTAGTCTGACATCAGTAGGAAAGCTTTTTGAAGGATTAATAAAGGATAGGATACTGAACTTCATAGCAAATAACAATACTATGTGTTTGTGCCAGCATGGTTTTATGCGTAATAGATCTTGCGAGACTAACTTCATTTCTTTTTATGAGAAGGTAAGCAGGAACCTGGATTTTGGGATGGCTGTGGATGTTATTTACTTAGACTTTGCTAAAGCATTAGATACAATGCCACACAGAAGGTTACTGGTTAAATAAAGAAATGTTGGCCTGGAACATAGTATTTGTACCTATATAGAGAACTGGCTAAAAGAGTGGTGGTAAATGGAACATTTTCTAATTGGATCAGTGTTGTTAGTGGGGTACCACAGGGCTCTGTAATGGGTCCCTTGCTTTTCAACCTGTTTATTAATGACCTTGATGTGGGAATTAAAAGAACAGTTTCTATTTTTGCAGATGATACTTAATTGTGCAGAACTATAGGTTCCATGCAGGATGCTACCACTTTGCAGAGTGATTTGTCTAAGCTGGGAAACTGGGCAGCAAACTGGAAAATGAGGTTCAGTGTTGATAAATTCAAGGTTATGCACTTTGGAAAAAATAATATAAATGCAAATTATACACTAAATGGCAGTTTGTTGGGAGTTTCCTTAAATGAGAAGGATCTTGGGATTTTTATAGATAACAAGTTGTCTAATTCTGGGCAGTATCATTCTGTAGCTACTAAAGCAAATAGGGCTCTGTCTGCATAAAAAAAGGGCATAAACTCAAGGGATGAAAACATAATTATACCTCTTTATAGATCCCTAGTAAGACCTCAGCTGGAGTATGCAGTGCATATTTTGACTCCAGTCCTTAGGAGGGATGTAAATGAGCTGGAGAGAGTGCAGCGACATGCAACTTATTTAAAAAAAAAATTTTGTCCAAAAAAATCATCCAGGCCCCTTTTAAAAGCATCAACAGAATCAGCCATCCCAACATCACCCGGCAGTGCATTCCACAACCTCACTGTCCTCACTGTAAAGAACCACCTACGCTGCTTCAAATGAAAGTCCTTTTCTTCTAGTCTGTAGGGGTGGCCTCTGATGCAGTGATCCTCTTTATGGCTAAAAAGGTCCCCTGATATTTGTCTATAATGTCCTCCAATGAATTTATAAAGTGTAATCATGTCCCCTCGCAAGTGCCTTTTTTCCAGAGAAAACAACCCCAACCTGGACAGTCTACTCTGATAATTTGTCTTCCATCCCTAACCAGTTTATTTGCATGTCTCTGCACTCTCTCCAGCTCATTTAACTGCACTGCATACTCCAGCTGAGGTCTTACTAGGGATCTATAATAATAATTATGTTTTCACACCTTTTTTTATGCCGGACAGAACCCTATTTGCTTTAGTAGCTTCATAATCACACTGCCCAGCATTAGACAACTTGTTATTTATAACCCCAAGATCATTCTCACTTAAGGAATCTCCCAACACACTGCCATTTAGTTTATTACCTGAATTTATATTATTTTTGCCAAAGTAAATAACCTTGCATTTATCAATACTGAACCTCATTTTCCAGTTTGCTGCCCAGTTTCCCAACTTAGACAAATCACTCTGCAAAGTGGCAGCATCCTACATGGAACCTATAGTTCTGCACAATTTAGTATCATCTGCAAAAATAGAAACTGTACTTTCAATGCCCACATCCAGGTCATTAATAATAAAGTTGAAAAGCAAGAGACCTAATACAGAGCCCTGCGGTACCGCACTAACAACACTTGTCCAATTGAAAAATGTTCCATTTACCACCACTCTTAGTATTTGTACCTGGATAGAGAACTGGCTACAATGCTCAGGCCAACATTCCTTTATTTAACCAGTAACCTTTTGTGTGGCACTGTATCAAATGCTTTAGCAAAGTCTTAAGTAAATCACATCCACAGCCATCCCAGAATTGAGGTCCCTGCTTACCTTCTCATAAAATGAAATTAAGTTAGTCTGGCAAGATCTATTATGTATAAAACCATGCTGGCACAAACTCATAGTATTGTTATTTGCTATGAAGTCCAGTATCCTATCCTTCGAAAAGCTTTCCTACCACCAACGTCAGACTAACTGGCCTATAGTTTTGAGGCTGAGAATGGGATCCCTTTTTGAATAGTGGCACCACATTAGCAATCCGCCAGTCTCTCGGCACCATGCCAGACCTCAATAAATCCTGAAAAATTAAGAAAGAGGTTTGGCAATCACAGAGCTCAGCTCGCTAAGCAGGGCCAGAACTAGGGGTAGGCAGATGAGGCACCTGCCTAGGGCGCAACCAAAGGGGGGTGCAGGGCAGGTACCTCTCTTCTGCCTACCCCATGTTCACTGCTCTCCTCTTCCTCCCCTCCTGGCGCTCACTCGCCTTGACCCCCACCAACGCTTTCTCCCCTCTGTCACTCACCTTCCCTCTTCTCCAGCAATCGGCGCATGCGCGTACGCATGACGCAGTGCGAACATGAGCGAGCACAACATGTACAGCGTGAACGCACAGAGGGGGGGGATGGTGGTGCCTAGGGCACATGTTGCGCTTGGCCCTGCACTTTCGCTAAGTACCCTGGGATGAATCCCATCTGGCCCTGGACCTTTTTTTATCTTAACATGTTCTAGTCTCTTTTGAATTTCATCATGTCTGAACCATGCATCATAAGATGTATTATTAGAATTGGGACTATTAATTAACTATCATTAGCGGGTTCCTCATTTGTGTAGACAGATGAAGTATGCATTCAGAATCTAAGCTTTTTGCTTGTTCTCATCAACCAGCTGACCCCCCTCTGATAATAAAGGTCCTACCCCTTCCTGTTTCATTTTTTTACTATTAATATAATTTAAAAATTATTTTGATTCTTTTTACTGCTGTATCCTTTTCCATATCACTTTTAGCTTGCCTGATCGCTTTTTTTCATGATTTATTGGCCTTCTTGTACCTTATAAATGATTTTGCTGTCCCAGCTAACTTGAAACCCTTAAAAGCACGTCTTTTCTTACCTGCCTCAAAACCAACACTTCTAGTGAACCAAAAAGGTTTTGCCTTGCAACGACGTTCCTTGCTTACAAGTGGAATATACTGACATATATTTTGTTCTGTGTTTAACCCTGTGAAAATAATTCCCCCCTTAATATGTTGCAGAGATGCCTTTATACTGTCAAAGTTTGCACGCCTGAAATTCAATGTTTTAGTTACTCACTTATAGAGTTGCCTCTGCCACAGAATCTCAAAGGAGACCATGTTATGATCACTATTACCTAAATGCTCACCCACACTAATGCTAGAGATGATTTCAGTATTATTAGTTTTTACAAGATGCAAAAGAGAATTATTCCTAGTAGGTTCTTGAACAAGCTGGGATAAAAAAAGTTGTCATTTAGCATATTTACAAACCTACTAGCTTTATCTGTCATGGCCAGATAATTGTCCAGATAATTGAACTTACTCATAATAATAACTTGACCTAGTTGTGAAGCCGCTTCTATTTGTAAAAGTAGATGGGCTTCATACATACGAGGTGGTTTATTGCATATACCAATGAAAATTTTCTTTGTAACATTTTACCCAGTTGAAATCTCTACCCAGAGAGATTCCACACCCTCACCAGTGCCAGCAATGGTTATTTATTTAGTGCATGGCTTTAATTCAGGCTTTACATTCAAACATAATCCTCCCCCCTTTTTAATCCCTCTGTCCCTCCTAAAAAGGGTGTAACCATTTACATTCACAGTCCAGTCACATGTTTCATCCCACAGGTCTCAGAGATACCAATTATATCATAATTTTTAGAGCATTCAATTAATTCTAGGTCTCCCATTTTACTTGACAAACTTCATGCATTTGCCAGCATACAGCGGAGGTTACTGCTTTTACTTTTTAAATGTGCATTACTTTGAAGGGAATTATATGTTAAGTAAGTATTAGTTTTCCTTGTAACAGAGGAACCTCCTTAGCTGGTAAACTGTAATCCCCCCCTCACCTTGGGCCATTCTTTCCCCAAGCGCAGTGGATCCCCTTCCATTGAGGTGCAATCCGTTATGACTGTATAGGTCGTACCCCAAAGAAAAATCAGCCCAGTGCTCTAGGAACCCAAACCCTTCCTTATTAAACCAAGACTTGAGCCACACATTTAGCTCCCCAAGCTCCCGCTGTCTCCCTAAACTTGCATGTGGCACAAGCAAAATTTCCAAAAAAATTGGAAGACCTTCCCTTACTCTTAGAGCCTAGATCCCTGAACTCACTCTTTAAGGTCTTCCATCTACCATTTATCTTGTCATTAGTATTGATATGTACTAAGACCGTTGGGTCATGCCCAGCCGCACCCAATAATTTGTCTACACTATCAATAACATGCTGAACCCCGGCACCCGGTAGACCGTAAACTGTTCGGTTGTAGCGATCCGGACAACAGATGACCCTATCCACTTTCCAAATGATTGAATCTCCTACAACCACAATCTGCTTAGGCCTGACTCTGCTCTCCTCCCCACCACTACTAGATAAACTGGTCTTCCAGCTGTTAGAAAGGTCAGCACCGTCTAGAATTTCCAATCCAGAGTTCATCAAATTGAGCTTCTCCAAAGTCATATTGAACAGGAGCAAGATGACACGCATTCCATATGCGTCCATCAGAGAGTTCATATGTCTATGGTCTCACTTCAAGTGGTGTAGTAAATTTAGATTGTCCTTGTTTCAGTATTCCTGGTTTCTTAATTCTGAATAAAGATCCAATCTGAACGTGTACTTCTCTTGCACCACCTTTTCATCAGCATAAGCCTTGGATTTGGCTTGGTGATGTTTCACAATGTCAGCAGTAGATGATTTTCTAGGCACAGTATTTTGTGGAAGTTTGATGTCTGCAACACTTATTGCGTATCTGCCATGTAATAATTCAGCTGGAGATGATTGGGTCATTGCATGGCACGTTGCTCTTTAGTTTTGTAAGAACTCTTTTGTAAATACTTTCCAAGATTTCCCAGTAAGATTTACTGTCTGTAGTGCTTCTTTCAGACTTCTGTTGAATCGCTCGATTTCTCCATTTGCTTGTGGGTAATACACGGAAGATTTCCGATGCACAATATTCCTCTTTCTCAGAAAGGATTCAAACTCATATGAGACAAACTGTGGTCCATTGTCTGATATTAACTGCTTTGGATTTCCTTCTCTGCTGAAGACTGTAGACAGAAATGTTATTACTGTAGCTGATGTTACATGAGACACAAATGCAATTTCAGGCCATTTACTGTAATAGTCTATCAAGGTTATAGACTATACAGTCTATAGGATCATCTGCAAAAGGACCGACAAAATCAATAGCAAGTTTTTCCCATGCTGAATCAGGAAATTATACTGGTTGAAGTGGTGGTGTATGTGTGATAGTTGTTTTGTCATGCTTCTGACAAGTAACACAAGAATGAATGGCAGTTACCACCTCAGAATCCAGTGCAGGCCACCAGTATAGTTCTCGTAGTCTTTGTTTTGTACGTACAATTCCTTGATGACTCTCATGTGTAAGTTGTATGAGATTTTCTCTCAAGGTCTCTGGTACCAATAAACGGTGAGCTCTACAGACAACATTGCCATCTACTAAGGACAATTCGTGTCTAATCCTGTAGTAAGGTTGAAGATCAGGGCTGAGTTTCTTCTCAGCATTTGAACATTTGCTTTGTAAGATGTCCCGTAGTTTTACTTGAATTGGACATGTGAGTCAAGCTTGCTTAAAATCAGCAGCTGTAACTGTAGATGATGCAATGCTACAACTTCTATATCCTCATCCAGTGTAGCAGAAGCTGCAGGTAAAGGTAAACGTGACAAACAATCAGCAGTAACATTTTTCAAACCTGGTTTGTATTGCATTTTGTAGTAGTTGAAATTCAGTAGCCTTGCTGACCATCTAGCTACAGTATATGCATTCCAGCTCTCCCTAGTCTCTTTGTTGTAATAGTTTAGTTAAAGGGCAATGATAAGTGCATAAGGTAAATTCTCTACCCCATAGGTAGGTTTTCCATTTTTCTGTTGCCCAAACACACGCTAGAGCTTTTTTTTTTCAACAGTTGAATACTTATGCTCTGTCTCTATAAGTGCTCTGGATGCAAATGCAACAGTTGTATGATCAGCATGGATCTGTGTGAGAACTGCACCAACACCATAGTCTGAAACATCTGTAGTAACTACAGTGGGTAGTGCAGGATCAAATAAAGCTAGCACTGGACTGCTGTTTCACTGTTTCAAAGCTCTGTTGAGCAGTCTCTGACTAAACCAGGCTGGAAGTTCCACGTAGTAGTGCTCTAAGTGGCTCCACAACTGAAGCATAGTTGGGAATAAACTTAGAATACCAAGAAGTAAGACCTAAGAAAGCTTGTAAGGTCTGGAAATGGAGTGGAGTAGGTTTTTGTGTAACCATGTTGACATGGTCAGGCAGTAGTCTATCTTGTGAAATTATATGACCCAGAAATAAAAGCTGAGTTTGTTTGAAGTGGCATTTCAAAAGATTCAGTTTGAGTCCTGCAGAATCAATGCATTTCAGAACCTTTTCCAGGTACTTGTCATGAAAATCCATAGTTGGAGCGTAGATGATTATATCATCCAAGTAGCATTCTACACCAGGTATGCCATGGAGTATGGAAGACATCCATCTTTGTAAACAACTCGGGGCTAAAGCCAGTCCATAAGGTATGCGCTTGAACCGAAACCAATCATCATGGGTGATAAATGCAGTGAGGTCTCTGCTTTCATCATGCAGTAATACTTGATGATAAGCACTCCGAAGATCAAGAAGAGAAAAGAATTTTGCTCCTTGGAGTTCACAAAATATTTCCTCTATGTGTGGCAAGGGATGATTATCCATAACAGCTGTTTTATTAGGTTTACGGAGATTAACACACATTTGAATACCTCTAGTTTTGTTACAACAGATTTTTAAATCACATCTTGTTCTACTAGTTTTTTTAGTTCCTGTGTGACAGTCTCCCTTATAGAGTAGGGCAAATGCCTCAATTTCTGGCGTACTGGTTTTACATCTGGTCTCAACATAACTTTGTGTACAAAGTTCTTTGCACATTTGGCTCCATTGTCTTAGGTTGGCAAACCAATACTATCCTTATAGTCATCTCTTAGTGTTATTATCCCCTTGCAAGAAGCTGGCAGTGAACAAGGGGCATGGTTTAACATTAGTCAGGGTTTTGCCATCCTACAGAGAATTATAAAGGTATAACTCAATACTAAAACTTTCCTGCATTTTAGACACAGGCTGTGTGGCAGGCACTGGTGTTGTAGTAATGAGACCATCAATTAATTA
The DNA here is from genome assembly GCA_024363595.1 of Xenopus borealis. NCBI lineage: Eukaryota > Metazoa > Chordata > Amphibia > Anura > Pipidae > Xenopus > Xenopus borealis. The sequence continues at coordinate 79,421,102 of CM044431.1, read as the reverse complement.
TAGGTTTTGCAGTATTTGATTCAAATTCTACAGTCAGTGGCAAGTAACCAAGCACAGGGATTGGATCCTTTAAGTAACTGACCAGTTTTAGGGCAGGTGCAACAAGCTGATCTTTTGCTAATTATTTCAAGAAAATATCCTTTGGTAGTATAGAAACAGCTCAACCTGTATCAAACATCAGGTTAATGGAGTGCCCCTTGTCAACAGAAGCAGTACTGACCCTGACAATGCATATAAACATGTCTGGAATAAATGTACCAGCTTTATCCACACTTAATACTGTGACATGTGTAGTAGTGACTTCATGAACATCTTTAGCAGAACTATGGCAGACCTCTGCAAAATGTCCTACTTTTGTGCAGTTGCGGCACTGTAAAGCTGTGTTGAACCACAGCGAAAGCAGTATTTTTTATTTGTATTTACTGCACGGTTTTGCAGTGTGGATGAATACCTTTCCTTAGCACAGTATTTTGCAGTGCTGAATTCACAATCTGTACATTTACAGCAGTTCCTTGACTGAAAGTTTTAGCCTCTGCCACTGCTGTTTCAATTTGCTTAGCAAGTGTAATAGTCTTTGCAAGGGTTAAATACTCTCTCTAATGCGAGGTGAGTTTGTTTTTTCCACTATTTGGTCTCTTCGCATTTCATCTGTTAAATTCCCAAAGTCATTTGCCATTACATTGTCCACATTGGACACATTCAGCAACCACATTTACTCTTGGCACAAAAAAGTTCTTCATAGTTCTTCATAGCAGTAAGAGCAGTTTCATAATTTTCATCAGGTGAAGGTAATGTATAGAACATACGCTGTCCCTCTGCCCCCAGGCAGTGTATAAGTAAAACATGCTTTCTAGCAGCAGAAATCTCCCCTTGGTCAGCAGCAATAATGTAATTATCAAACATACATATCCAAGCAGTAAAAGGTATGGTAGGCTCACCAGGGTTTGGTAGAAAACATGCAGGCTGCTACAGAAGTACAAAAGACATCCTTGACGCCATTTGTTGTGTTTGGTAGCCAAGGATGAGGAGAGTATAACTAATGCAGCCATTACATAATAGCAGTAACTCTTACTTTCAATTTCAAACTGTACAGAAAGTCCTATGTATGCACAGTATAAGACCTGTGCACAGTGACACCCGCAGGCACTTTGCTTCATGTAAATAAACCATTTTGGTAATAATATACTTTTAAGTAGTATGTGTCATTGGGTAATTGTAAATAGAGAATGGCCATTTTAAAAAACAAGGACCACCCCCCGGGATCATAGGATTCATGGTGCACACAAATAAACCAAACCAGCTATACATGTTAGGTCACATGAGCCAATTAAAAGACAGAGTTCAGTCTTGTTATGGTTAGAGTTGTAGTTTTTCTGGTCAGGTGATCTCTGAGACAGCACAGAGACCATCACAAAATGATGGTTAAAAGCAAGAGATATAAAAGGGCAACAATTATGTATATACTGTGTATGTATATATATATATATATATATATATATATATATATATATATATATATATATATATATAATCTGTTGCTTGAATATTCATTTAGGGGGTAAAAAAAATTGAGTGCACTGAAGGTGTCAATTTGATGGACACCTCCAGTGATTGAATGGTGTACTATTTCCAATAGGCCACCAATATTCTTCTGTAATAAACATGCCAGTTGGAATTTTTTAATTGTGCGTTGTTTTTAGTTTCAGATTTATTATACTGCCCATGTGCACATCTTAATTTTGTGGTTCAGCAAAGTAGTGCCCTTCCCCCTTTAATGTATGTCCTTTATTGCAGTCAATTTATATTTCCTAACATCCAAAAAATCTGGCTGATTGCTATAGCTTAGATTAAGGCTAATATGCCATGTTCCAAATGAAGGCTATTCTTCTGTTTTATAGTCCCATTCCTGTAAAATGTTAAAAATGGAATCTGAGCTAGTATATATCTATATTGGGCATTCTGCAGGAGTATGTGGCAAACCCATCATTTCCATTCGTAATCACATTTTAAACAAACTTCTCTTCCTTACTTGCTGTTATATTAAAAATATATTTAACAAACTGTTTCTTTTACTGTAATAACTTCAGAAAACATTAGGAATAATTTGAGTTTTTGTGATATATTTCGCATAAAATATAAACTAGAAGCAATTAAAATCAGCATGTAATTAAAATGCCATTACAGCAAATGTTAGATCTTAATTGCGTACTTATGTTAAAGCAGCAATATACCTCCTCAGGGCAAAGAAATTTGTTATACTCGCTTCATCACGTTAATCATCCACCTGTAATTCTGTTACCTGAATTGTTTCAGTTGTTTTGTATTGTGTTAAAGATTTCAAAAACTCTTCAAAATAGTTTTTCAGTGTATTTTGTGCTGGGGTCTGTTCATTTTATTATTAAATGGCTAGTATAAATATCTTTTTTATTTTTGCCTATGTATTTTTTATACCAGAAACATAAGAGATAAATTTATAATATCTTGTAACTTTTTGTCAAAATTTTCTTTAGTGGCTATGAAAATGCTCTTTCTAATCTAGCATTTGGCTCCATTGTCTTAGGTTGGCAAACCAATACTATCCTTATAGTCATCTCTTAGTGTTATTATCCCCTTGCAAGAAGCTGGCAGTGAACAAGGGGCATGGTTTAACATTAGTCAGGGTTTTGCCATCCTACAGAGAATTATAAAGGTATAGCTCAATACTAAAACTTTCCTGCATTTTATAAAGAGTGCAAGGTATAACACTGCTGAATGTTCTCTGAGCAAGAGTTGTGAGCAATAGTCTAACAAATTTCAGTCCATTAGACACAGTATGGATGATGTGTACAATGGACACCAGAGAATGAAAAATGTATCTGTCATTAGACTGAAGGTTGAAATAGAGTTAAAATAGAGTTAGAGGGAAAATTATTTAAACTGATGCATACATTCAACAAAGCAAACTATTAACAATAGATGTAGCTGTGTCCTAGTATGCCTTGCTTTGCCAAGGGAGAGGTGTGCTAAATAAAAATACTCCTCTATAAATAAACCCCTCTAGCTATGGTTTATATCTTTAAATAAAATCAGTGGCTTCTCATTTGCCTGCTGATTTGTTTGACTTTGCTCATTGAGACCAGACAGTAGAATTTGACTTTAGTTTCATTTTTGTATTTTGTGCTTTTTGAAGGAGAAAAATAAAAAATCCTAGATGTTTTCTAATTAAAGAAAGGAAAAAATGGAGCTCCGCAGCACTGGACTGCTTTAAAACCAGAGTTTTTATTATTTTTAAAAATAATACCTAACGGGCGCTTCCATCCTTATTCATAGCATTCCTTGACTGAGTGAACCCTTGTTTGGGACCATCTGTTATAGAAGTGGGAGGTGGCCCCTGGAGCAAAGTTGGCATTGCAGAAGTATATAGTTGTGGTGGGGCATTTTGATGATAAAGTGTTATTGGTGCATTTGGCTTTTTTTCAGAATGTGTTGGGTAGCGCTTAAGAGCAAATGGGGAAAGGCATACCTCCCAACTGTAAATTTTGACAGCCCACAATGTCCCGACTTTCTCTTTGATCTTCTGCACTGAACAGCCATAAAAAATACACCGTTTCTAGCCCAGAATATGTGGCAGGTGCACTTCAATACATTTGTAACAATTTAAGATAAGAAAAGAAACAATTGTACCAGATAAGCAGGTCTCTTTGGGAAACTGTACCTTGCAGTTAAAGGGCAAGTAACCTTCATTAGCAAAACTGTAACAATACATAAAAACCACAGAAAAGTGTTCAAACATTCATAACCTGCTAACTTTTGTTAAATCAACATGTTAATTTAGGGGGTGTGACCACAAAATGGGCATGGTCAAAAATGTTGGCGTGCTTCACAAATCTTTTTGTCCCTCATTTGTTGGGAGATATGGAAAGGGTATATGTTTACTATCTCAATGGTTTTCAGCTAAGCTCATGCTGCCGATTTTCAATGATTCATCATTAGGTGGTTGGTTCCCATTGTGACTAGCAAGAAGCTGTCTAAGATTAGTTGCTTAATAATATTTAAGAAAAGATGGGACCCCTAGCCCCCCTCTAAGCAGTGGTTTAATCAGGACAGATCTTTGTATACAGGGAGGATACACATCTTAATAGCGGCAATATCAAGGATATGGTATATCCTTGATATATCCTTGATCAAGGATATGGTATATGAAAGGAGTATAATCATGGGAGTAGAGTGCTATATCTAGGGATGAGCTGCAGCACCAGATTTGTGCTTATTTTTCCAGTTGTAGGAAACAGTAGTTTTGAGAGCATCTATGGTTATAAATTTATGGGCAATGCCACTGGTACGTGGAACACGATACAGACACAATTTATGACAGACAGGGATTGGGACTCCATCTGACTAAATGCTAAAAAGATTGTGATGTACACAAGACAAAAGCATGATGCACTGATTGAACACTGCATAGAGATTACATGCCTTTTTTCTGCACTACATGCTATGGATACACCTGGAGATACAACCCTTTTGGGAAGACATAAGGGAGTTATTGTCCCAACTTACATGCCCACCATTATAAAAAGAAATCCTTGCATTTTTTCCGGGAAAACAGATTACTAAGGTGCATAAGGACTCACAAGCCCTAGCAAGTCAGCTTTGTGGAAATCAATATCTTCCCTAACACTTGCAGAAGGGGCCAAGAGGGTAACTAGCAATAAAGAGTTCAGAATAGCTCATATCCAAAACAGAAACCTTTAGTTTTTAGGAATCTGGGACATGTGGCTCATAATGATTTACATTGTCGATACCCCTCTATACTTCCCAATCACGGCACGACTTATCATAACCATTCTGCTCTTTCATTAGCACAAACCACTCCCATCCACAGACTCCCATCCCATTCAGTGGACTCAAGTATGTACATTCCCCTCATGTACTCCATAAATCACCACTTGGGACTTTTAAGACTAACTTCGTTACTGTGTGACCTTTATGCTGTACATCTAAAAGCTGCAGATGCATTGTACTGTATGTTATGTTTACATTTTTTCAGTAAAATTTTACAAATAAAGCTATAGGCAGAGTGGTTTTTCAGCACAAGCCATATTCATTGAGCCAATGTTGGGTGGGCATTATTTTGCTTTATTACTTACATAGTTACATAGTTACATAGTTACATAGTTAAATTGGGTTGAAAAAAGACCGAGTCCATCAAGTTCAACCCCTCCAAATTAAAAACCCAGCATACATGCACGCACACACACATCTCCACTCTTTCAAACACAAACCATATACCTGTATGCCCATAGCTATACTAACTGTAGATTTTAGTATCAAAATAGCCTTTGATATTATGTCTGTCCAAAAAATCATCCAAACCCCTCTTAAAAGCATCAACAGAATGAGCCATCACAACATCACCCGGCAGGGCATTCCACAACCTCACCGTCCTGACTGTGAAGAACCACCTACGCTGCTTCAAATGAAAGTCCTTTTTTTCTAGTCTGAAGGGGTGGCCTCTGGTGCGGTGATCCTCTCTATGGGTAAAAAGGTCCCCTGATATTTGTCTATAATGTCATCGAATATATTTGTAAAGTGTAATCAGGTCCCCTCGCAAGCGCCTTTTTTCCAGAGAAAACAACCCCAACCTGGACAGTTTCCCCTCATAATTTAAGTCTTCCATCCCTCTAACCAGTTTAGTTGCACGTCTCTGCACTCTCTCCAGCTCATTTACATCCCTCCTAAGGACTGGAGTCCAAAACTGCACTGCATACTCCAGATGAGGCCTTACTAGGGATCTATAAAGAGGTATAATTATGTTTTCATCCCTTGAGTTTATGCCCTTTTTTATGCAAGACAGAACTTTATTTGCTTTAGTAGCTACAGAATGACACTGCCCAGAATTAGACAACTTGTTATCTATAAAAACCCCAAGATCCTTCTCACTTAAGGAAACTCCCAACACACTGCCATTTAGTGTATAACTTGCATTTATATTATTTTTGCCAAAGTGCATAACCTTGCATTTATCAACATTGAACCTCATTTTCCAGATTTCTGCCCAGTTTCCCAACTTAGACAAATCCCTCTGCAAAGTGGCAGCATCCTGCAAGGAACCTATAGCTCTGCACAATTTAGTATCATCTGCAAAAATAGAAACCGTACTTTCAATGCCCACATCTAGGTCATTAATAAACAAGGTGAAAAGCAAGGGACCCAGTATAGAGCCCTGCGGTACCCCGCTAACAACACTGGTCCAATTAGAAAACGTTCCATTTACCACCACTCTATGTAGTCTATCTTTTAGCCAGTTCTCTATCCAGGTGCAAATGCTATGTTCAAGGCCAACATTCCTTAATTTAACCAGTAACCTTCTGTGTGGCACTGTATCGAATGCTTTAGCAAAGTCTAAGTAAACCACATCCACTGCCATCCCAGAATCGAGGTCCCTGCTTACCTTCTCATAAAAAGAAATTAAGTTAGTCTGGCAAGATCTATTACGCATAAAACTATGCTGGCACAAACTCATAGTATTGTTATTTGCTATGAAGTCCAGTATCCTATCCTTAATTAATCCTTCAAAAAGCTTTCCTACCACCGACGTCAGACTAACTGGCCTATAGTTTTGAGGCTGATAATGGGATCCCTTTTTGAATAGCGGCACCACATTAGCAATTCGCCAGTCTCTCTGCACCATGCCAGACCTCAAAGAATCCTGAAAAATTAAGTATAGAGGTTTGGCAATCACAGAACTAAGTTCGTTAAGTACCCTGGGGTGAATCCCATCTGGGCCTGGACCTTTGTTTATCTTAACATTTTCTAGTCTCTTTTGAATTTCCTCATGTGTGAACCATACATCATTGGATGTATTAGAATTGGGGCTATTAACAAGGAAACCTTCATTAGTTGGTTCCTCATTTGTGTATACTGATGAGAAGTATTCATTCAGAATCTGAGCTTTTTGCTTGTTCTCATCAACCAACTGACCCCCCTCTGATAATAAAGGTCCTACCCCTTCCTGTTTCATTTTTCTACTATTAATATATTTAAAAAATAATTTTGGATTCTTTTTACTGCTTACTGCTATATCCTTTTCCATATCAATTTTAGCTTGCCTGATTTTTTTTTTGCATGACTTATTGGCCTCCTTGTACCTTATAAATGATTCGGCTGTCCCAGCTAACTTGAAAGCCTTAAAAGCACGTCTTTTCTTACCCACCTCAATACCAACACTCCTATTGAACCAAAAAGGTTTTGTTTTGCAACAACGTTCTTTGTTTACAAGCGGAAAAAGGATCCATGCTGGTCCGAAACATGTTGTGACACAATAAAAGTTTTTTGCAGTATAAATCTGCTGATTGTGTGCTCCATCCTACTATAAGCTGAATCTACAAGCGGAATATGCTGACATATATATTTATTAAGCAGTATTTTAAAGAATTCCCATTTTTGTTTGGTGTTTAACCCTGTGAAAAGCATTTCCCACTTAATATGTTGCAGAGATGCCCTTATACTGTCAAAGTTTGCATGCCTGAAATTCAATGTCTTAGTCACTCCCTTATAGAGTTGCCTCTGCAACAAAATCTCAAAGGAGACCATGTTATGATCACTATTCCCCAAATGCTCACCCACACAAATGCTTGAGATAAGATCAGTATTATTAGTTATTACAAGATCCAAAAGAGAGTTATTCCTAGTAGGTTCTTGAACACACTGGAATAAAAAGTTGTCATTTAGCATATTTACAAACCTACTAGCTTTTTCTGTCTTGGCAACCCCATTACCCCAGTCAATGTCCGGATAATTGAAGTCACCCATAATAATAACTTGACCTAGTTGTGAAGCCGCTTCTATTTGTAAAAGTAGCTGGACTTCATACTCGTCACTTATTCGAGGTGTTTTATAGCATACACCTATTAAAATTTTCTTTGTAACTTTTTGCCCAGTCGAAATCTCTACCCAGAGAGATTCCACACACTCACCAGTACCAGCAATGGTTATTTCTTTAGTGCATGGCTTTAATTCAGGCTTTACATACAAACACACTCCTCCCCCTTTTTAATCCCTCTGTCCCTCCTAAAAAGGGTGTAACCATTTAAATTCACAGTCCAGTCACATGTTTCATCCCACCAGGTCTCAGTGATACCAATTATATCATAATTTTTATAGCATGCAATTAATTCTAGATCTCCCATTTTACCTGACAAACTTTGTGCATTTGCCATCATACAGCGGAGGTTATTACTTTTACTTTTTAAATGTGTATTACTTTGAGGGGAATTATATGTTATGTTAGTATTAGTCTGTTTTCCTTGGTGCAGGTATGTATCTTAAAATAGTTTTTGCTTTAGGTTACATCAAAATATTACTAATTTGATTATTCTAACACACTACAACAATATAAAAAGTACATATTTACATCTCCTTTTACAATAAAGGCGGTCCGGGGATAGGAGTAGTGGTTGAGCTAGTTTTGTAGGTAAGAAAATTATTTTCTTTTACAGTGCATTTGTGAGCCAGCAAGACAAGATGTAACCTTTTAATGCTTACCAAAGTATTTTAATGATTTCTTTCTGTAGTGTTACATTTCTGCCAGTAATGACCTAATGGGCTATTTACAGTTTTTCAGATCTTAACTTATCCACTATCCAAGCCCATAATTAACAGAAGATACGCTATTCACATCAAACAATCATTAGTGACCAGTATCTCTGTAAAATTTATTTTTCAACCCATTTGACCATAAACAGGTAAAAACTATTGTAAGCAATTTCACTTCCTGTCACTCAATTCACTGTGTTGGAAACTGTTTGCACTCATATGTCACAATTTATACATTGTATGTTACACAGGGAGTCATGGCGGTACCTAACTAGCATAACAATCACCTAGTACATTGATGAAAATAATCAGGCATAAAATGAACTCAGAGTTCTCAGACCAAAAATCTAGAAAGGTATATTTGAATAGAGACAGCTTAAAAGGCAAATGATCTTTTCCAAGGCATTCCTGAAGTTGTCATCTCTGGGAAAATAAAGGAAATTGACTTTGATGTGTTTCTGCTATCTCCTATTATAGCTGCAATGTGCTGTTCTTTCATCCTAAAATCCATTAGCCTTAGGAGAGGTGTGAGCTCAGTCTTCTGAAAAACAGAGGTCAGCTTTGGAAAATATTATGCCAAGAATTACTAAGAGTATATTATTCCTTTGGGTGGACAGCTCCATATGAATTTAAATAACAATAGTTATGCACATATTCTTAGCAAGCTTACAAGACTCTGTAAGAAAAATATACAGGTCATTTTAATGAAGGAAGGCCACTCTAAAATGTTCTGCATTTATATATGAAAGCAAAGCAAATATATTTGCTAAGATATAGTGTAGTCTTGAGAGCTATTATTAAACACATTTTACAAGGCAGAGCCCTAACACATTGTTGTGTGTATATATTCAGTCATACACTGCTTCCTACAGTTTGTTTTACTGTGATAAAATGTAATTCATTCTTTATGGGTTGTAATTACCTGGGACTGCTAGTGAAAAATAAATCACCCACTGTGATTACCCTAATTCATTATAAAAAGCCTTGCTACATTTTAGAAAAAGAAAAAAACAATACACATCATGTGGTCATGCATGTTATGAATCATTCACAAGTTATCTTCTCCTGATGTTCCCTCTCTTTGACTCAATAAGATATAAAGGCGGATTAGAGAAAGCAGTAGAAGTTTCTGCAGAATTCTCTGCCAGGTTTGAGTTAGCATGAGCCTCACAGCTTGCAGTTGTATTGTTTGTAAGAAGCTTAAATAATACATTTTGTGACTGCCACCTGGCTGAAAAGAAAACAAGATTCACATTGTTTTGTTGGATTTTATATTACTTAGGAAATCGCTATGTTATTGCTAATACGTGACTAATAAAAAGCAAAGTATATAAAGTCAGTACTGGAAAATGTACAGACATTATTACAGAGGAAAAGGAAATCATTTCATTTTTTCTTTATTTGATTCAAATGGAGTCTATGGGAGATGGGCCTTCCCATAAGTCAGATCTTTCTACATAACTGGTTTCCGCATAAAAGATCCCACATCGGTACAATAATCTTTATATTATGTTAAGTGCTCTTCATGTACTGTATATGTGTGTTGTTCATTTAAATAAACAATTTTGTTTAACTGGGTAGTAGGGTTGCCACCTCACCCCTTTAAAACCGTATGGAATCCAAAGCCTGCACGGCTAATTAGTAATTAATTTAGATGCATGGTTGCGCATAAATCAGTTCAGTCTGCAGCATGCATTTAAATGAATTGCTAATTAGCCACACAGGCTGTGTATTCCATATGTGTTCCATTTAAAGGGGTGAGGTGGCAACTATATGGGTAGTGCTTGTTGAATGTGAACATAGAAAAAAATGGAATCCCTAAAGGGGACAGGCAGGTGGTTTTGCAAAGCCTTATGCCACTTTGGAAACCCCTGGATTGTGCAACAGGTAAAGGTTCCTAATATGAGAGATTTGTTATTTAAACTACCCATAACTACAAAATTAACCATTTTAATCAACATAGAGTACAATGCTATGAAATAAGTTGGCGCTATAGAAATACATGTTAATAATAATAATAGTTTTACAGAGATCACTGTATTTATAAGGCACATGTGTTTGTTGTCCAGTTATAATAATGACATAACATCATTACTTTGTCATTATACTTAAAGGATAAATCTCTATCATACTTACAATGATTTTCCTTTCCTGGCCACCCCTCTGGTCAGCATTAACACTTGGGTAGCCCTGTCCCCATCTCCGTGCAGAGGCGTCCCCTAGCAATGTTTAAAGGCCCCTTCCCCTCTACCCACCGTGTCTATGTAAAAAGCCAGTGAGTAAAGGTGGGTATGCTGACCAGGGGGATGGCCAGGAAAAGAAAATCACAGTAAGTATGATAAAGATTTATCCATTCCCTGGTCAGCATTAGTACTCCGGAAATACCAAAGCAATCAGACAAAGGAGGGCACGAATGCTTAAGCATTTGATAGATCTTTGGTTGCGCTCTGAATGAACTTCCAACCAAAAGAAGCCCTATTTCTGTCTGTAACACCGACTCGATAATGTTTAACAAAAGTATTTGAACTGGCACAAGTGGCTGCTCTACAGTTGTTGGCTACTCTAAAGATGTCATCTGCTGAAACGCCGGCTTCTGCTGCCCAGGACACTGCCACACATCCCGTTGAATGACGCCGCACTCTCTCAGGTGTATTTTCTCCTTTCAATAAGTAAGACTTCTTAATGATTCTTAAGATCCATCTCCTCAGTGTTACCGTGGAGACTGCCTCACCCTTACTTGCTCCTGCCGGACCTACTGTATGAAGAGCCTATCTGACTTATGAATAGGTTCTGTAATCTCTAGGTAACTTTCCAAACACATTTTTACACTGAGCCTCATAACCTCAGTCACTGCTGGTAAATGTATAGGCTCATTAATGTGAAAACTTGAGACAATTTTGGTAAAAAATTCCAGGACTGGTCTGAGTTTGATACCTTGATCATAGAAAATTGTATATGGAGATTGTGCCAATAAATCCTGAATCTCTGACTTTCTTTGACCTGAAGTAATGACAGCTAAAAGGACCGTTTAAGGTCAAATCCCACAAAGAGAGGAGGCCAGTAAGGTGGTTTTGAAAGAACTTCTAGTACAAGTGGAAGATCCCATGGCAGTGCCAGTATTTTCACTGTAGGCCTGATTCTCACCGCTGCCTTAAGAAATTGTATGATTAATGGTTCTGCTGAAAAACGTCTACCCAATATTGCCGACCATGCCGATACATACACTCTCAAAGTGCTAGCTCTCAAGCCCCTTTCCAATCCTGACTGCAGGAAATCTAAAACCTGCATTATCTCTGGCTTCTGGCTATCAACTCCCTTAGTTGTTGCCCAAGTGCAAAAACAGTCCCAAACTTTATCATACCTCCTGGATGTGCTCCCTTTTCGAGATTTCGACATTGTTGAAATGACTGAAAATTCTTGATCTCTCAACCTGCAGAACTGAGTCTCCATACCACCAGTCTTAACTGCCCTGGATCTGGGTGAAAAAACGGGCCTTGCTGAAAAAAAAATCTGTCAGTCTCTCACCCATCTTGCACACAGGAAAGTCTAGCATCTAGCAGCACCATAAACACTAACCAACACCCACAAAACGCACACAAACTTGCTACCACCACTCTCAACTTCACACTGGTGTTGAGAGAAACCAGGTACTCCAGTAGTGAAAGGATTAATGTAATTGAAATACAAACACTTCCTATGAACTCAAATGGTTAACTAGCATACAGACAGACTAGTGTTTCCATTCAGCATGCAGAGGGTTAAGGCTCAGTTAATCTCTTTCAGGCTAGGTTCCTTTAGAGCACCAAAGACAAACATTCAATTCTTTTTAATATTATAAAAGGTATAACAGTGCAATTAATAAAAAGTTGTTACAAAAATAGAGATACATTCAAGACTACAATCACAAACAGTTTATAAAATAAAAGGGGAAACATGGAAAACCTATGTACGTAGTTTCAAGATATAGAATTCCTAGTCCTGGAGGCAAGTGGACCATTATTGGTCCTCCAAAGTAAATCAAATTCTTAGTTAGAAGAGTTGACTATTTATCAGTGATTTCAGGGCATCAGATAAGTGCACATTACCCCCTTCCTCAGAAATGCAAGGGGACATGGCCTAGCAGGACACAGATTGAGTTTTTATGACCTCCTGTGAGTAGGAACTGGACCAAGAATATAATCACTATAACTCCCTATAGGAACATAGGAGAGATATGATATTATATTCATTGGTTAATAATTATTACATGGATTCCATAGATACTAACTATCAATACTGTGTGGCCTTCCCCTGCCCAGATATTCACATTTGATATACAGAGTACCTAACCTAGTCACGTTTGTACTCCTCTGAAAGTTAAAATTAAAAGTTATGGGTTCTGTGAGGATGAATATGTTTGAGGACATATTATGTTTCACCTTCACTTCAATTATGAGGGGACCTTGCTGTGAACTTAAACCTTTCCCTCCTTGGGCTTTCCCCCCTCCACATGGAATGGCTCTTATCAGCCAGGGCTTGGAGAAGGGCATAATAGGTTGTGACCCTTTTACAAATGGCTAACTCCAAACCTTACTGAAGAGATGCCTGTAATGTCTGTAATTTAGGTGGAGACATGCTTTTTCATGATACATTAGCCTGTTTAATCAACTATTACAGGCCTGTATTATAACAAGATCCTTCCTCACTGGAAGCCTGAATGGCCTTCAACATCCTTAAAAGTGGATACCAAGGCCTCCGGGCCACTCTGAAAAACAGCTATAAACTCCGTTCTGGGGAACAGAATCTTCCTCGGGACCTTGAATATCATGGGAAATGTAGGGAAAACATATGCCCAGAGACCATTCCAGCTCTGTGCCAAGGCATCCACTGCCAAAGCCTGGACATAGGGAAACCTGGCATACAATTTCAGCATCTTGCAGTTATCTGGAGTGGTCAAGATCCACCAATAGTGTTCTCCACTTTCTCACTATTAGGTACAGTAGAACACCTACCATTTCAAACTCCATTCCCCCTGATCCAGACTGTAATGGCTGAGAAAGTCGACTTGCTGGTTCAAGACTCATGGGGGTAGATTCATGAAAGAGTGAAGTGAAGAGTGAAGTTCCACAACTAGAGGGAAATTCCGCAGCTCTCCATTCATTTTTATGGGATTTAAGGCGTATTTATCAAAGGGTGAAATTTCACTTCACCCATCTCTTGCTACTAAAAGCAGATTGTGGAGATAATTTTAGATCTCTAAATGTCCTGGATGAGGTGGATAGCCCAAAATTGTAGATGTTGGTTTTAAAATAAATGTAAATAAGCATCCCTTGGATCTATCGAGATTAACTAATCTCCTGGATTTACTGCTGCCTTCACAGTCTGTAGCGACTCCATTTTGAAATGTCACGGCTGAAATTAAAGCCACTGCAGGTCTACACATGGCTACAGCAACCATATAGGATTTCTTTAATTCCATCTCCATTCTCTTCTCCATGGGATGCGTGAGCCATTTTCTTTGATAAATTTGCCACTGTGCATTCCAATGGAAAGGGATACATTTTCTCCAATCTTGGTTCAACTGGCACCTTCCTAGGGCCTTTCTGCCATTCTGCAGACAACAAATCTTGCATCACTTTATGCATTGGGAAAACTTGTTTTTTCTTTATAGGAATAAATAGTGATGTGGAAGGTTGTTCCTCCTCCTGAAGAACTAAAGTCTGCTTTACCACTCTAATTAAAGCTAGAATCTGTTTCATATCAAAAGCTGATTCAGACTTCCTCTTAAGAATCAATCTGCAATTCCTGAATATCAACTTCCGTCCCCCTTTCTTTTAGAATTTTAGAAGGCTATTGTACAGTGGCATCTTTAATGCCCTGTGCTACTGCCTGTCAGTTCCAAGTCTGTAAATCCACAGAGGAAGGATCCCCCTAAGTTAAATCAGACTTTGCTGAAATTGATTTTCCTGAGGGTGAGTTGTACTTCTTTTCCTGCCTGGGGGAGACTGCTCCAGATCACCATCGAGCAGCTCTAAAATACACATCCTGCATAATCTTTTCCCCTTAGTAACAGGCTTATTGCAGGCATTACTTATAGCAATCACATTCTAAAATGGATTTACACTTCGTCTCCTCAATCTTCAGAAGGAAAAAACCCAAGGTGAATACAGTACATCTGGCTCTTTTCAAAGGCAGCACTTACCTAATGTGACTCACCATACACTTGAAAGGCAGCACAATTCTCTGCAGCCAGCACAACTCCACCTGTAGCTCAGCAGAAAATACAGCCAGGACAGAGGAAACTAACTGCCAGAATCTTTTAAAGATGCGAGCACATCAATGACGTCATCAGATTGCCACCAGTGCTACTCTTTGCTCATCAATGCTGGATCTCTTGTCCCAGACTGCTGTGAGGAAGTGCTATGGCAACCACACTGGCCAAGCTCTGGGCAGAGAGAACCTGAACTGTGCCCAGAATCCAGCCCACAAGGACTAGATGAGCCATAAAGAAAAATCTTCCCTGTCCCAAGAGGGGAACTTAAAAAAAGACACAGTGGGTATGGGGGAAGGGGAATTGAAAAATTGTTAGGGGACACATCTGCACGGAAATGGGGGCAGGGCTACCAGAGTGTTCATGCTGGCCAGGGAATGGATGTTCTTAAAAGTATATTAGGGTATTAGTTGCTGCTGGGATTTTATTTTTATTCTAAAGAAGATTCCTCCATGAAGAGCTATTTATTACTGTTATCTGGCCTGCACTCTATGATGGGAAAAAAAACCTTCCTGGTTCCAAATGGCGCAATTGGACCAGTCCCTGGATCAATTCTGCACTAAGAGTTAATTTTACTTTCTGAAAAGGCACTAATCCTTTCTGGAAATTGTCTAATCTAACTGCCACTACTACCACTTTAAAAAGAGAATTCCACAACTTCTTGGCTCACACAGATTCGTCCATGCTTCCCTTGTTCTTTATATTTATACATATTCATTATATGTCCCTTGAGTGTCCCTTCTACAGCATAAACAATCCCAATATGGTCAACCTTTCTTCCATACCCTTTATCCGCTTAGCCCATCTTAGCCCACCTTTTAATACAGGTCAATACCTTACTGAGTGAGTGGCATTGTTTGCTACTCTTAGGTCCTCCCCATCAACAAATTAGTAAACAAAAGCAAGACCAAAAAAGACCTGATTTGTTGCTATGGGCAATGTTATCTCCAATGTTTTCCATAGTGTGTTAAATAGGCCCCTAAGGGTTGGGGCAGATGGGCAGATTCAGAGAGATTTAGTCACCTGGCGACTAATCGCCTCTTCTGCGGAGCGACAATCTCCTCAAACTGCTTTCTTCCTGCCTTCCGTCTGCTTGAATGAAGAATCGCCTGCGCTAATGCACTTATTTCCAAAGTTTCCTTGTGAGGAATGCATTTGCGCAGGCGATTCTTCATTCAGGCAGATGGAAGGCAGTTCTGCCCCTCTGCCCCAACCCTTAGGGGCAGATTTACTAATGGTTGAATTTTTTGGGGGGGTCATTTTCAATTGAATATAACCATTTTCGAAAATGGTGTATTAGATCGAATAAAAATCGTTCCAATCGTTCGATCTCATTGTTCGAATGAACGATTTGAACGATTATACACAAAATCCTTTGAATTCCTAGGACTTAGAAAAATTTTCAGGACAGGTTCTAGGAGATCCCCCATAGGCTACAATGGCAATTCAGCAGCTTTAAGGTGGAGAATATTTGAATTTGAAGGATTTTTCAAGGGCCAGTACTTCGAAATTCGAAAATTCTAATTTTAGAATCTTTTCAATTCGAATCAAATTTTAGGCTAGTCAGTATTCGAAGTATCCCAAAATTACTTCAAAGTTCTAATTTTATTGGAATATTCACTTTGACCCTTAATAAATGTGCTCCTTAATGTCTTACATTTATCAACATTGCATTGCATCACTTAGCAGCACAACTTGCCTATTTGTTCACATTATATCCTCCAATTAATACAATGCATTTGCCTACATAGTTTCAAATTAAATAAAAATGGACCCAATACTGAACCCTGTTTAAGACTCCTCAAAGTTTATTCTAAAGAATGAATCCAGGATTCGGTTCGGGATTTGGCCAGGATTTAGCCTTTATCAGGAGGATTCAGATGAATTGCCTGGCTGAACCGAATCTTAATTTGCATATGGGTCAGGGAGGGAAATCACGTGACTTTTTGGCACAAAACAAGGAAGTAAACATTATCCCCTTTCCACTCATAATCTGCATATGCAAATTATGGTTCGGGTTCGGTATTCGGCTGAATCTTTCGAGAAGGACTCGGGGGTTCGGCGGAATCCAAAACAGTGGATTCGGTGCATGCCTAAAAATTATATCCTTTAAGAGTACCATTACAATATGTGCATAATATGAGTGAAGTTAGAGATCACTGAGAATTGTCTTGGTTCTCGCACACCCTCTCCAACAGGCTAATTGGAGACGCCTGGTGCTCAATGGTGGTGATCTTGACAAAGGGGTTAACCCCCAAACGTTGCACCGCAATTGGCAATAAATACATATGTGTTGAATAAGTCCTGTGTGCCACTGGATTTTTTGTTTGAAGTTAGAGATCGCCACAGTCTGCCACTCTCCATTCATTTCTATGGAATTTTGAAAGACTTCTCAAAGGATGAGCTTTCAATTTCACCCATTCACCCACTCTCTTAAAAATCACATAGAAATGAATGGAGAGGCTGGGTTTCACTTTAGAGGACTGTGGCAACCTCTAACTTCACTCTTTAATAAATATACCCCATAGGCATTAACTACAGGGAACCCTAGAACCTTCAATCCCAATTGCACTCTTTCTGGAATTTTCTAAAATAGCTAACTTGGATTAGTGTGATTGCTTAGTATATTGTGTAGACAGCTGTACATTGTAATGTGTCTACAAGCACTAGATTTGCCTAAACAGCAAGACTGCTTCTCTATGGATAAAAATAGAATTTCTAGAGCTTGGAATATATGAGTTTTAGAAGTACATCATTGGTTTCTTCAGCCTCCTTTCCTAGCTTAGATGCTGAGCCCCATATGGTCATTCTGTGCTGTGAACAGCTGTGACTGATGAAGCTGGTCTTGTTTTTCCCCCTGAAGGCACACTTGACCCATTATTCTGTAAAACAAAAGACTCATAGGTTTGCAAATATCTTGTCCTTTAGGTGCAAAATATCATTACACTGAATGAAAACCAAAAAGTTATTAAACATGATATGCAATGCAAACAACGTCCTTGCTCAGAACAGATGCACAGTTGAATTATAACATTATATGTGACAGTATGCTAAATGGCAGTTTACCCATTGCTATCACTTCTTAAATTATGTGTAATTATATAAATATATTGCTAAATAAATCAGCTTTTAGAAACAGTAGGTACAAAAAGAAAATCCAATTACTGTGTTCTTGAAGCAAAAGATCTGTGTAACCTATAGTCTTTTATTTTCAACAACTTCTATATATACGTATCACGGTATATGATCAATTTGATTTTTTTCTCAGTTGTAGATTGTTTCATTTTTTATTATTTAAACCATTTCTATTTGAGTATTGAGCAGAGGTGAGCAATTTAAAAATAATTTTGAAATGAAACATGGTTTGCAAGCTGTTTTTGGTTCGACAACTATTCTCATTGGAAGAGTTAAACTCTAATAAAAACATACGTTGAACTTTTTTTCATTTGAGAGTTAAGCTTCATAGTACAAGTAAGTAACCTTCTAAATATAATAAAATACCCAATGTTTGCACCAAGTCTAATAACCTATAGTGACCAATCAACTGGTTATCTTCTTAGAGTAACCATCTGGCTACTACACCGTAGACTGCAACAGTTCTGATGGTTACCCACAAACTTCAATAGGAATCCATAGTTATCATGGCATGTACACGAATAGTAACACTGGGTAGATTTGCAACTGGGAAGTAACCCATGTAAACCAATGTATTGTTTTCAATGTTCTACAGAGTAGTTTCTATGGCGCATTTACTTATGTGTAAATTTTCGCTTTGGAAGTCTCTTGTGATGAATATGCATGTTAATCAAAATGCGCAATTGCGTCTCAAAGAACATTGGTGTACTTTGATCAGCAATAACACCAATTTAAATTCAGTGAGTATATCAAGATCATGTGTATGTATTTTTTTTGTGATGTTGGTGAAATTGCTGGAAGTGGGCACTTTTTATAAGGGTAAGACTGGGGGGCCTAAGGCATTTGCATCAGCATCTCTAATAAAGATGTCCATAGAACTTTAATCCATTCAAATTCACCTAAGTGTAAGATCACTAGTGACTTTTCGCTAGGCATAAATGAACGCTGGCGAAACTTCGCTATGAAATGCTTGCACTGAAGAAGTTTTGCTAGCAAAAAGTCCCCAGCATTCAACGTCCAGGATGCAACTTCACATTTTAGTGAATTAACATAGTGGTAACGAATTTTCGTCTGACAAAGTGGTGTGAGGTGCAAAGTGGTTGCTGGTGACAATTCGCTCTTTAGTGAATCTGTCCCATTGTAGTAATTCACCAATCAGAACCTGGTAAATTAGATTTTGGTAAAAGGGGTAATGAATTGAAATTTCCTCCGTTTGATAAATAAGCTTATATGTTGTAAATATTTAATTTGTTCTGAGAAGCATCTTAAATGGAATAGCCACTGCATTTATTTGACTTATTGGTTTTCACTGGCATGAAACTTCCTTTACACAAACCCTTTAAAAGGGTTAAAAAAATGAAGCAATGATAATAGTAGTAAATCTTTTTTTAGTGAGAATCCAGCTAAAATAAAGGATTATGTCTGCATCATATAGTACGTAGACTTTTACATATTCATGGCTATTCATATTATTTTTGTGGTACGTCATACAACATTTATTTAATTGAGAGTTAACTTAGGCAACTGACTCTGTGCTCTAAGAATAAGTTTTCATTAGACTTAACCGTTTCTCTGTGTACATTAGCATGGAACATCTTTACACAATAAAATTCCATAATCAAATAAAAGAGCATCACTGCGGTGAAACAGTGGTTTTGTTTCATCATGTCTCAATATTTATGAGTAGCCAACTAGAAAGGAGAACTAGATTTTATAAATACATAAAATAGACGAAAACAGCTTGATGTGGACATGTATTTGCTGGATGATTTCATTCTCATAATTTATTATGCAATATCACTATCACGCCTAACCAGATTTAATGGGAAGGCTGTTCAAGCAAAAACCATGGCAATGAGTTGTTTAATATGAACTAATGAAAAATAGGTATTAAAAGCATGGTTAAGTAGGCTTGGGATTTCACTGTAAAACAGATACAAGTTCATGGATTCTAAATGGATTCTAAATAAAATTAAGAACAGCAACATTGACATATTTTGTTTAGTGGCACACAGGCAAATTAGAACAACTATAGTAATTCAATGCAAGGAACTGGACATTTGTTTTTATTTTAGTTTAGTGAGTTTGGTCAAATCGAAATGTTGATTGGGCCCTCAGGGTTACTGGGCTGAAATAATATGATTTACTTACAGATAAAAAACACATCTGCTTTATTTGTTCTTTATATAAAATAGGAGAATGCACTGCCTTACACAGTATGTTTACCTCTGTGCGATTTGGTATTACTAGTGGCTGACAGGTTAAGCTAAAGCCTGGATCAAATTGCTTTGTAAAAGTAAAATGCAGTTTCAATTGCATTCATTTTGTCTGTAAATTAGAAAAAAAATAGGAACAGACCACTATTATTTTCACACTTTTGCACAAAAAGTGCCAAGACCTCAGATTCATGCATGCATTCTGCAGTACTGTATTCATGGATGGGGGGCAGGTGGAGTGGCATATTCTTGGTCCCCTACCCTGCCACCTAACTTGATCCTCACTCAGATGAGCAGCTTAGAGAATGCCAATGGGATCAAAAGCTATATAAATAATTGTTTTCCTTACTGTACTTTTGTCTAGGACTGATTTAAATGAGCCCTAGTGAGTGTGGAATAAAAGATAAATGCTTAAAAAGAAGTTTAAGAAATATTTACACTAAACTTATTGGTAGCATTAGATACAAGATTAAAAACTTTTTTTATTTACCTAGTGACACTAGCAACATTCAGCTATTGTTTGCTTGCTTAGTTAAATTATATTCATGCTTTTCCACTAAAGAAAACTTTCTTTGCGAAAAAAACGCTTGTTCTGAAACAAGAGCAAAGGCAATTGCTCTAGCAGAGGATTTTATACTTGCTAGAAGGGAAGCAGAGCAAAGAAATTTTATGTGATACAAATGTCTTCCACAAAAAGAACCACAGCCCAGAGTAAATCCTCAAGGCCGTGGAAATGTAAAATGCCACAGCTGTGGAAAACATGGACATATTGCCAGATTTTGTCATAAAGGACAAAGAAAAAGTAACCCTACTAATGTTGTTGGAGACGATGGTGGTTTCCTGATTGAAGCATGTGTAAATGGCCAGAAAGTGCAAGATCTATTGGATAGTGGAATTCCCCCTTAAAGCTGGTCTGTGTTAGGTATGAGTGGAGTGGAAGAGATTGTTGAGGGCTGACCTCTCCTACACCTCCCACTGAGAGAAACCAGTCACTAGAAATGTGAACAGGACTACACCCTAGTGGAGGAGTGGCAGGAGCGCCGGTTCTCCGGAGCGTCCGACGGAAATCAGTAGGCAAGAGAATGGTCAGGCAGGCAAGGGCAATCAAGGCAGAAAAGAGACAAAGTCCGTAAACAGGCCAGTTAAACACAGGAGTGTCAATGTAGTAAATCAGCAGGCAGAAGAATGGTCAATTCAGGTGGTAAGGTATCAGAAGTCCACAAACAGGCCGAGTCGTACACAAGAATATCAGGCAGTAGAAGTATAGAATACTAAGGGGCAGATGTACTAAATTCGTGTGAATGATTCTAAATTTGATCGAATTTTTAAAAAAATTAGATTTCAAATTTTCGAATAGTTTTTGGGCCCACTTTGACCATCAAATTTTAAAAATGTTATCGAATAGAATGATTTGAATAGATCGAATAAAAATCTATTTGATTATTCGACTATTCGATGGTCAAATTACTTGCCCTTTAAATTTTTATTTGAATGACTGGTTCGCGAGATTAAACCTACTGAATTGCAGTATAACCTTATCGGAAGCTCCCATAGGGTTTTTTCAGCTTTTTAAGATCGATTAAAAAAAATTTGATCGAATGGTCAAAATCGTTCGATTCAAACGATTTTATCGATCAATCAAATTTTTATTATTCGATCATTCGATAAATCGAATTGCGTTAAAATCCTTCAAATTCAAATGTTTTTAATCCTATCTAAATTCGATGGTTGAATTTGAGGGTTTTTTAACCCTCGAATTCGACCTTTGATAAATCTTGCCCCTAAGTGTCTTAGCAGAAACAGCAATGATCACTTTGCAATGAATGAAGGTCTCTGGCATCCTTTTATCCCACTGCGCATGTGTGCGTGTCTTTACCAACAATGTGCATGTGTGCTAATTCCGTATGCACCATCTTGGATCCTGGCAGGGATGCGGCGGGGACTAGCCGAGGAAGTTGGCCCTGAGGGTGCCATTCTGTAAGCTCCTCATAGTTTGTTAAGAAATATTTTAGGAAACACCATGATATCCTGTGTCCATGGCGACAAGAAAAAACAAACTTTGGTCAAAGTAAAAGTTAAAGTTGGATCTACTGTCCACAGACTGATTACTGGACTGGTTCCCAAGTTGCATTACCTTAGATGAACTTCTGAAATGGATGGTTCTGAAACAAATGGAATTCGATCAGAAGCACAAGGTGGAGGAGCAAAGATGGCGGCAAGATGAGGCTAAAAGTGGAGCAAAGGAGATTTCAATATGAGGCACAGGAGAACCATGAGGAAATGCTCAGGCTACAACAGATGCAGCTTGCTGAAATACTGCAATCCTGGAAAGCACAGACTCCTAAGCCGCAAGAGACTACAAGTTTTAAAGGAGAAGTTAACCCTCCCAGCGCAACCCCCCCCGGCCTACCTCCCCCCCAGGCAAATGCCCGTAAGTTGTCATTTACCCTTCGACGCAGGTCCTGTCCATGGAGTTCACAGGTGCCATCTTCTTCCATGCAATCTTCTTCCTGGATCAATCGCTGTTTGGCAGCACATACGCAGTAGGAGCATTTACCTGTGTTGTGTTTGGTAGCCGAGGATGAGGAGGGTATAATAATGCTTTATTAGTGCCACCTGCAGGCCATTTGTATAAACACCACATATTCCCCCTGTAGTAGGAAACCATTTGGACAAATATATAAACAGTAACAATTAAACCTTATGTATTTTAAAGTGGACCCGTCACCCAGACACAAAAATCTGTATAATAAATGTCCTTTTCAAATTAAACATGAAATCCAATTTCAAATTTTTATTAAAGCATTCATAGTTGTTTTAAGCTCATTTAAAAATATCAGCTGTCAATCAAATATTGTCTGCCATTCCTCTATGCCTTAGGCATAGAGGCAGGGCATATAATTACTTTAACTTTCCATTCAGCACTTCCTAGATGTCACTGCTCCCCACACATTAACCCAGTTATCTTAACCATTTAAATGTGTAGCCAGGACACGGGGATAGACATTGGGTCCCTCATTCTGGTGCACAAACAAGATTCTGAGATGATGCAAGGCTTGTCCACAATGGCTCCTGCCAGCTTACTAGAATTATGAATTCCCAGACTGAAGAAAACAATATAAAAATGATGTATGTAGTGTAATTAATGTTGATTTTGCTTGACTAATGTGATAAAATATGATTTTGAATCATTTTTTTGGGTGACGGGTCCACTTTAAAGCATTCTTTACATGACATAATCCTTTGTCCATGCAGGTAGTTTCCTGATTCTCTCAGTATG
>CM044431.1:79277716-79393896 GCA_024363595.1 Xenopus borealis | reverse complement strand
AAAAAAAAAAAAACATGTTTTCCAATGACAGTTTCCCTTTAAATATAGAGCACTGTTACATTGTAACTCCCCACATTTGCTCCCCCAAAAGAATTAAGAATTGTCTCCAGGCTGAACTATAACTCTCAATGCAGGCATCCACAGAAATTTGGGTACCAATATCTCTGAAATAGGAATAGCTGATACATTGAACACAAAGGTAATTATTTTACTGCAGAATATCACATCATATACTGATTTCACAGTTTTACTCACACCTCAGGTGATTGACCCAATTATCAGTAATTCACAGTATGCTCCAATTGGTTCTCACTTATTTATTCATGAGTCTCTAGAGTCTGGCAGGTATTGCTTTGAGAACGTTTCCACACTCCATCTTTGCAGTAGGGTACACATTGGTCTACAATTAATCCTGTCATTCATAGTGCTATCCTGCCACTATTTATTTTTTTTCCTTCTTCACTAAGGCATTGGTTACCTTAGGGCTTACTCTACTTACTGAGGCCTCCTATACCAAGCTCTCTAACGGCATCCACTCACCTTCTGGAATGGAGATCAAAAAGACTCTGTGCTCATTGATATAGACTAGGGTACAGGAACTACAATTACGGTCCTAATGCCTATACGAACACAGTTCGCCCCACCTCCCTAGGGTATAGTGACATTTCTGCACATTTGCAAACCCCTACATATATATATGTATATGTGTGTATATATATATGTGTGTATATATATATATGTGTGTATATATATATATATATATATATATATATATATATATATATATATATATATATATATATATATATATATGTATATGTAGCCTGGAGACATATTGAGATGTTATAACTATATTATTATATTAACAGTGTAGAGGAATTGTAAATTAGTTTCCAAGTATCATTTATTTAAGGCAGTCTCCTACTGTTCTACTAAACTAAACTGGGTCTTAATATGCAGTTAGAAGGGAGACCAGTTTCCTTATCCTGCTTAAAGCAATGCCCTCTGCAGTTCAACCAGTGTCCAGCCGATGGCACTGTGCTAAAGTATATAGTCCTGAGTAGCCATGTGCTCAGGGTCCATTTTGTAAGAACTCTTGTCTGAGCAGGCAGGAAGGCTAAAGTGGAACCAAGACAGGTCAGGTCTAGTATGGTAGGCTACTCACCTTAAGAGGTCACTCTAGGAGTGACAGGCTATTTAACTTAGCAGCCTGATGCTATGAGGAGGAGTGTTAGTGGGATTAAGATTAGGGTAAGTACCCAGAGTAGAGTACAGATTTAGGGATGTAGTAATTCCCCCAGTTCCACTTAGGGGAAATGCTGAAAGCTGGGTGCATCTTCATTGCTGCTTGTTCTGACCATTGTTGCTTGTGAGTATATGTCTATTCCACTGTTGCTCTGTGTTCCTGCTTGATTTTTAGGTACACTCCTATCTACAGTTGTACAATACCCTGCTTCCACACCCTTGCAAGGGCTTAACTCATGAGAATTAAGGTCTCAGCTGGAGCAAATTATTGGGGTAAAGCTCATAGTTAGACAATGGTGCCACTACATTTACTGTAGCATAACAATAGTATGAATTATAATTATATTATTTAATCTTGAGTATCCGTACTATATGCTTGCAAATAGTCTTTCTTCATTTAGATGATTTCACAGCTCATTCCACATGTGTATGATAGATTAATACTCTATAAGAAAGCAGCAGCAATTTTTCTTTAAAATGTAAATGTATTAAATGTATTTACTAAAAGAATATCTATTCTTATTCTAAAGGTCATGTCATGCACTAGAATATGAAACACTGAAATGCCTAAGCCAAAACCTTTCAAATAGCTTGATACATCACAGGGATTCTGAGTAGGCAATAACTGCTTGGAAAGAAAAATTCAATGCACTAATGATTAAGCATAATTTAATTCTATGCTAATTGAAGCAGTAATAGATATTTCACTTGAAAATATTGGCACCTACAATTATATTTCAAGAGATGGCCATAAAGAAGCCTAAGTATTAGTAGATTAGTCCTAAGAAAAATTGAATTAGTTGCATATTCCAAAAGATATACGTAGCAATATACACAAGATGATTAAAAAGAGAGAAGTTCTGAGAAAATTATTTGCTTATAAAAGTGTTCAGGAACTGCATATATATTTGGTCACGATAAAATGAGCTATAAAACATAATTTTATGGATTTCAGCAGATCTGTTTATCATTTACTTATGTGCAACAGACTTTACTGTATATAAACCAGTTATTTATTGATTTTAGCTCTAAGCCTATGTTGAACCAACAGTACTTATTAGTTGTTCAGTGACTCCAATGCCATTCGTTCAAGGTTCTAACTTCAATATTCTTTTGCTCATGGTCAGATATAACACGTTGCCACAAAAGATTTTTGCATTATACTGTATGTGGGAACTAGTAATCTAGTAACTTTTAAAATAAACATATTTTTACATGGGTTATAAATAGTGATGGGCGAAACTGGGGCATTTCACTTCACAGAATTTTTTCGTGAACTTTCGCAAAACCGCGAAAAATTAGCAAAATGCTGCCGGCATCTAATTTTGGACGCAAGCGTCAGTTTTTGGATATACATTTGCCGGTGTAAAAAAAGACAAATTTTCGGCATGCAAATTTGTGCAGGTGTTTCACAAATTTATTCTCTGGTGTTGAATCACGGGAATTTGTTGTGAATTCGCACCAGGCAATAAATTTGCCCATCACTAGTTAAAAAGATTATGAAACACTGAAGCTGGCCATACATTGGGCAATATTGCCTTCTAGTTTGGCAATTTTTCTCTAAGTAGAGAATCTAGTAAGCTCCATCAGTGCAAAAAAGGGTAATGCAAATAAAAATTAAGCAAAATATGTTTTGTGATTTTTTAACATGCAAATATGCAAAAATATGCCCTGAATGCAGTGTTTTTAAAGCAAATTTGAAGAACTTATGGCTTTTTCATACCAACTGTTTGATTAAAATGGATGTTTGATGAGTCATTCTGTGAATCAGACTGACTATTTTGCATATCATTGAAAGTCACATGAGTCTAACGTGCAACTGAATGATAACCATATTCCAATTGTGAGGAATTATAAACAATTTACTTTTATACGTTTATAAATAGGGTTTTCCTTTATGTGTTTACACTAAACAGACCAAATGTGGTCCAAGGAATTGTGTGCATAGCAAATCCTCACCTTTTCAGAATATTAACATTCCATTTCTATATAGAAGTGTTTATGTTGTATGTTGCTGCAGATGTATAAAATAGAATAAAGCTCTATAAATGGTGTAAAAAATATCCTGCTACTCTAAACATTTCAATTCAGATTTACTAACCTAAGCTCTTTAAAGAAACGTAAGTAAATAATTGTTTAGGAAAACAATATTAATGTATCTGCTCACATGATATTTCCCTGATTTCATCCTATGCAATAGCCATGTAATTTATTATAACAAATATTAGTTGATTCAGGTTTGCTGCTACAAAGTCTTTCAGTTATTTGGATCTTGCATATGAAATCACCTACAAAACGCTTTATCCACTTTACAGAAGGTGTCCCATTGATACAGAAATAACTAGTACTAAAAAACTATAAGGGAAAGTGCTCCAAACAGACGATGGGAAGATTATACCCCTAAAATAGAGAACTGTATCGATACCTGTTTTTTGCGCTTTGCTCCCCTTTCTATCTGAAAGCCCTGCAGTGTTTAATAAATGGCTTAGAAGCAGGCAAGAAAGGTTACGTATATGTAAAAAGCCAAACCCATGAAATAAATATGAATAGAAATTGCATAATTATTATAATGTGTTAAGTATTTACTCAGCTTATGCATAATGCCAGCATCTACCTAAATTTATGTAATTTTAACATAAATCCTGGTGTAACTATTAGTTACTTTAATAAAAAGTGCACCTAAATGGTTTATTATTGGAATGTTCTCAAAAGATCTATTTCTGTGTTTGTTTAAATGGTGCAGCTTTAGAAATATGTAATCTATTTTATAAATATGACCCTTATGACTAAGAGGGGCCACCTGCCACTTTACATTGACGGCTCTATTGTGGAATTAATCAAAAGCACTAAATTCCTTGGTGTCCACCTGACGGAGAACCTCACCTGGTCCCACAGCAACAACTACTTAGCCAAGAAAGCCCAACAGCACCTCTACTTGCACAAGCTGAGTAAATCCCATCTTCCACCATCCATACTCACAACCTTCTATGGAGGGACTATCGAGAGCATCCTGAGCAGCTTTATCACTGTCTGGGCTGGGAACTGCACTGTCATGGAGCGCAAGACTCTACAGAGTATAGTGAAGGCAACAGAGAAGATCATAGGTTTCTCTCTTCCTTCCATCATGAACATTTACACTACTTGTTGCATCTGTATAGACACCAGAATTGTGGCTAATCCAACACACCCCTCACACTCACTGTTTGAACTCCTGCCATCTGGAAAAATGTACAGAAGCATTAGGGCTCTCACTAGCAGATTGTGTCACAGTTTCTTCCCCCAAGCCATAAGGCACCTGAATACTCAGGGACTGGACAGATCTCCCACACACACTCCGTCTGACCTTATTATATAATACAATGTTACACAGCCACTGTACAGCTACTGTACACCATTGTATAAATAAATAGCCATTGGATACAATTGTTCTCAATCAGCACATCTGTACTTTATCATGTTTTTACTACTATCTTATCACAATGATACACTCATCATGTCTGACATTTAGCATTACTTACTTTACATATTACATCTACTGAGTATGCACTGTCTTGTCCTGTCCCTGCACTATGCTGTCCTGTCTTGCAGTAGTTGCCCATTTTTGCACTTGCACTTTTTGTCTGTTGTCCGGTACTTCTATTTTGTGTGTAGCACCATGGTCCTAGAGGAACATTGTTTTGTTTCACTTTTTTTACATCTATTTGCATACGGTTTATAATTTTGCTTCAACAGTGTTTGCTGGATGCTTTTACATTACCTATCCCCAATGTTCCTCTATGAGTGGACTACCATATTTGTGCAATACAACCTATAACTGACATTTTGAGATGGGACAATCAGGTTTTGGAACTTCAAGTCAGAATTACTTACAAAAGCAGACCTATCTGTGAAAAACAGTCAAGATGACCTATAGGTAATTTTGATATTAATATTTTTAAAATTCATTTGTAGTGGTATTATCACTTAAGATTTGTGGAAAAGAAAACCATTGGTCAACAAAAGTCCCCTGTATTTCTGTCTTGTTTTCAGACATTCAAAATATGCTCAGTTGGTAACCCCATTCATGGCTTGCTTCAATAAAATATTTGTTTATTAACAATAAATTTTATCTTTTGAACATGGTTACACTAAAATAATAGAGCCCTAAATGCAGAGTAAAAATGTTTTATGCACATGTAGGAGGGTAAAACTTTTACCACACTTATTTAATTTGTAAACAGGATGGGTGCTTCCTACCCTAGTTATGATTTGTAATTCCAAATCACAGGCCAGCTAACAGATGTGATGCACTTTCACCATCATGTATTGCATCACTGCACCCATTTGTCCAGTCACATCTACCTAGGGTTGCCACCTTTTCTTGAAAAAAATACCGGCCTTCCTATATATGTATCTTTTTTTCCTATGAATAACATTGGGATCAACCCTCAAAGATACCGGCCAGGCCGGTAAAATACTGGCCAGGTGGCAACCCTACATCTACCCCAGATCTTCAACCCCACCTGACATTTGGCCTGACACTGTGGGGCAGATTTACTAAGGGTCGAATTTCGAATTGAAAAAAATTTGAAATTCGACCATGTGAGAATAGGTAGGGAAGTAAAATCCTTCAAATTCGACTATCGAATTCAAAGGATTTTACCACAACTCGATTGGTGGAACAATCAAATAGGAAATATTTGATCGATCGATGAATCATTCGAATCAATTGATTCAAACTATTTTATTGATTGAATATTTTTTATTCAATCAAAAATAATGAGACCCAATTTGGTAGCTTTGATGTGGCAAACTAGGTGGTTGCATAAAAATTTTAAGGGAAGTACAGTACTTCGACAGTCGAATAGTCGAATATTCAAATTAAATTTTATTCGAATCATTCAAATCATTTGATTCGATCGAATTCTCAAAATTCGCTGGTCGAAGTGGTCTTCAAAAACACTTGAAAATTGGAATTCAAATGTTTTTGAAAATTTTATCGAACGTCGAATCCTTCATGTGAATTTAGTAAATCTGGTCCTGTGTGAAGTGCTTGTATTCTGTACCAGTTCAAGTAGCAAAAAGGCTGTTTGCAATTCAGCACATAATTTATTATAAAATTATTGTTTAAGAATCACTGTTGCCCACTTTATTGAGAGATCTAAATATGTTTATTCTATATGAGGGCCCACTGGCAAAGTCCCACATAACGCATACATGGAGTTTTGATTTGCTAGGCCTATTTTAAGTGAAAAGCAGTGTCCTTTTTTCAAAAGTAATACAGAATACAGCATCTTAAAATAGACTTACAAATGGTTATGCAATCTTTTTCCCCATCTCTATACATTTAATACTTTTTTCCCCACATTAGGCTGTTTGTTTCATAAACAGATGCACAGCGACATTGTTGATTTGTGCAAAGTAACCTTTGAATGCTTTACTTTAACTCTGCTTTAGCAGAATATTGTGATCTTGGGTTTCTAGTGAAATTGATCTTAATTATGACCTTCATAGATGTAATAAAAAGTCACTTTAGATAATGCTGTGGTGGAACTGGAAATCTATATTATGTTATGGAGAACAGTATAATGATTTTATGTCAAATATATGAGATGTAAGTACTGCATGTCTACTTTAAATACAAACTACAATGCTATTCCTTGGGGATATAGAGAAACAAAACTGCAGAATTGCACCACATCACTCTTGTGTGTGTGTGTGTGTGCAGGTCTAATGGAGGCAACTAACACCATTTCTAAAGATAATCCCAAATGCAGAGAACATCTGTTGTCCTGTGTATTTAAAAAAATGAAACACAATGTATATTCATTGCACACTATTATTTTAAATAAAAAATAATATATTTTTTTATTTTGCATGTACACATACTTTTGTAACACAGTGGGGAGATTTACCGAAACTGTCTCCCAAATCTTGCCCCTGCTTAATAAAGCTTTTTTCCAGAATTGTTGAAACATAAGAAGAGTGACACAATCTTCTTAGTACTTCTTCTTAGTGCTTCTGATTCTGATCCTGCACACTTGGGTTTAGGGGAATGGACAAGCGAGGATAAAGTAAACGAATAAGCAATATTCCTCTCTGTTTTAAGCTTGCATTTAAAGGGGTGGTTCACCTTCAAGTTAACTTTTAGTATATTGTAGAAGGGCCAGTTCTAAGACACTTTTCAATTGGTCTTCATTATTTATTTTTCATAGTTTTTTAATGATTTGCAGTTTTCTTCTGTTTCTTTGCTGTTTTCAAATGGGGGTCACTGACACCATCTAAAAACAAATGCTCTGTAAGGCTACAAATGTATTGTTATTGCCACTTTTTGTTACTTATCATTCTATTCAGTCCCTCTCCTATTCATATTCCAGTCTCTTATTCAAATGAATGCAGGGTTGCTAGGGTATACTTGCACCCTAGAAACCAAATTGCTGACACTGCAAACTAGAGAGCTGCTGAATAAAAAGCTAAATAACTATAAAACCACAAACTATAAAAATGAAAACCAATTGCAAATTGTCTCAGAATATCACTCTATACATTATACTAAAAGTTAACTCAAAGGTGAACAACCCCTTTAAGAAATATATTGTGTTGACTAAGCTACAGAGCTAGTATAACTATGAAGATTCTCATTCATCCAGGTCATGGTTTATATATATCTACAGAGCTAGTAATTTCCTAAAGGAGCTCAATACATAAAACATTGACTCTACATGCTAAGCTTTTTTACCCACAGTACAACACTCCCTTTCCAGAAATCCAGCTGCACAGACTGCAATAATGTATTCAATTTGAGCTGGTAAATAAATTGTACATGAATGGGTATAGTTTACACCTGTGAAGGAAGGGCAGGCACGTACATGACATGGGTTTCAGCTGGGAGCAATACATCTGGCACGGAATTGAGCACCTACAAATGTAATCTTGTAAAGGGAGTACTTGTCAAGGCCAGTGTTAAGAATAGGGCTCCCTTGCAATGTATCTTATGCACAGTAGGAGCAAAGGCAAACCCAATTGTGTACTCATATCGATGAGCACAAGCAAGAAATTTTAGGGTCACAGTCCTTTACCCATTTTTGCATCTAGCATAACACCTAGAAATTGGCTTTGAAAGGTTCTATAAGCTTTATGTGCTACTATACAGTTTCCTTCCCAACAGGGTCACATACAACATATTTTCAAGCCAGCATCACAGAAGAGCAAAGTGCGCAAGGGTGGGAGCAGTCAGGTATGTCAGAAAGAGGGTTGACAAGAAGAAAGAGTAAGGCAAGTCGGAAAGAAGAGAGGGTGGAGTACAAAGGGGATATGTGGATGAATTTGAAGAACAGATATAAGATGCTGATATTGGTGTACAATGTGGAGATGCCTAGTAGATTGAAGTAAGAGATGGAGGGTGGGTGATTAGAAGCTGGTATTGGGATGAGGGCTAAGCGAAGTCGGTATACTGAAGCTTTGGGTACAGGAGAAGAATGCTGATAAACTAGACAGAAGGTAGGGTAATGCTGATGGTTTAGGCTGAAGTGATCAATAAGGATAGAGAGGACATACTGATGAACTGTGGTTTGAAGGGTTAGAACGCATATAGTAATGTAGTAGGGTGATGGAAAGAGGAATAATCCTTGTGTGCTGGGTGTGAGAGTTAAGGGCAAATGTTGATAAATTGGGTAAAGGAAAATCTTCATGTGATCGAGTATACTGTAGGTATAGAAGGGAGATACTGATGGACTGTGAAAAATAAATAGTGGCTTAGCATGTAAACAACATTGCATAATGAAACTAAGTTACAAATATTACTATTAGATATTTCCCTATTTATTATCTTTATTATTGTTTTATTTATGAAGCTGACATTTTATGCAGAATTTTTCAGAGATTATTTATGCCATATATAAGTAATGAAAATGTTTCTGTTATTGTTTTTTTTTCTTTATTGTGATGTTTGTACTGTATATTGTTATAGCAAGAATAAAACTTTTCTGCTCGTAAACATTGTTCTTCTCCCTCTCCCTTTGGTACATTTAAGAAGTTTCTGTTTATATGCCTATATTTTGAGGTTTGTCAGTTTGTGGTTAGTTTTAACAGCATCGCTCACCAGGGTCCTTTAGTTATAGGAAGGAGCAGCTGCATGAATTCTTTTCTTTTTTTGGGTGTCTTTCTGAAATATGTTTGTACTGCTGATATGTGTTTCTTGCAGAGTGTTACCAACATCTTACTTCAGAACCATGAATTTATTTATCTTGCAGTTTTTAAAGAACTAAAGCATCTGTACAAAGTCATTGGTTCTTGCACTGTCCATCAGTTTACTGAAACCAAGCAAATGCAGGTTGTGTTGATTGGACAACTAAGCTGATAAAAGGTATGGAAAATCTCAGCTATAAGGAAAGACTGGCCATGGGGTTGTTTACTCTGGAGAGGGATATGATACTATCATGAAACTCCCTGAAACTGTTGTACAGGCTGATACATTAGATAGCTTTAAGAAGGGGCTGGATGGATTTTTAGCAAGTGAGGGAATACAGGGTTATGGAAGATAGTTCATTATGCAAGTTGATCCAGGGACTAGTCCGATTGCCTTTTTGGAGTCAGGAAGGAATTTTTTTTCCCCCTCTGAGGCAAATTGGAGAGGCTTAGGATGGGGTTTTTTGCCTTCCTCTGGATCAACTAGCAGTTAGGCAGCTAAAATTAAAAATAAGAAGAAAAAAAAAAAAAAAAAGGTTGAACTTGATGGACGAAAGTCTTTTTTTCAGCCTAACTTACTATGTTACTATGTATATTTATATGAACATAATATAATCTGTCTAATGTACCCATTCCAATTAGAAGAAAGGAGGTTCTTTCTTAATATTCAAAAAGGGTTTTTTATAGTGAGAGTGGTGAAGATGTGTAATTGACTCCCTGAATCCGTTTAACTGGCTTATACATTTAATAGTTTCAAGAAGGGGGTTGGATGGCTTTTACCAAGTGAGAAAATACAGGGTTATTGAATATAGCTCTTAGTACTTTTACCCAGAGACTAGTCAGACTGCCATCTTGGAGTCAAGATTCCCCCTCCCTAGGCAAGTTAGAGAGGCTTCAAAAGGGTTTTTTGTCTTCTTCTTGATCAACTAGGCAAGTATTATATAGACAGAAAGGGTTCATGTGAATGGATGTATGTCTTTCTTCAGTCTTAGTTCGTGAATACCCGCGATTCGCCACCGGCAAATAAATTTGCAAAACGTTAGCGAAAATTCGCCTACCGAAAATTAGCTGGTGTAAAAAAAAAAAGAAAAAAGAGTTGCGTGCCGAAAATTACGCGACGCGTCAAAAACGCCGCAATGCGTTTCAAAAATGTGCCACGACTCGCTTCGTGAATTTTTCACCAAAAAATTTGGCGAAGCGAAACGGGATGGATTGCCCATCACTAGTCTTAGTTACTATACATTAAAACCACTCAAATGCACTGAAAAGTCACTGCTGAAAATATAGAAATGCTCATTATCATCTGGGTGTGAGCAAAAACTGAGAGAAAAAAAGCCATATACCATTACCACATACCAAATACCAAACTAAGGGAATATGTCTAGCCAGATGTAAACAAAGAAGGAAGAATTCTCATTGGTGGAAAATCACTAAGGGAATATGTCTAGCCAGATGTAAACAATGAAGGAAGAATTCTCATTGGTGGAAAATCAATTGGACTTCTTGCTTTGTTGCCTGGTTTTGAGACCCTCTTCATGGTTTAATCTTAGATCATTTTAAGGTGAATGCTGGAAGTTTGAGTCCTGCAACATCTGGATAAAGCAGCACTGTTATGTACTAAGTATCTGTGGCCTACCCACCACACAATCCAAACCAGGTTTCTTGCACAAATATGCCCCTTTTTAATTGCCTGCTGAAAAAAGCAGAGTCATTTAATGGAGTTCAAAAGTGCCACCCCATGCCATGAAATGTTCTCCTGTTGGAGACTGGTGACATTGAGTATGCTCAGATGAACAAGAGATCAGCTTTAAGTGCTCATGCTCAGTGTACATTTAGCACTACAAGATGACACCATTTAACTCAGATGTGCTATTATGCTTTGTTTTCAACAGGAAATGAAAGTGGGGCAGATTTGGAGGAGACAACTGTTACAGATTGGGCAGAGGGAAGGAAGTTAGCAAATATAACTTTAATTTGAGGCTTTCATTCTCCTTTAACTAGCAGTATCTGGATTGATTGTTGTATTTTTATTTATTTATTGCATTATACTTTGCCTGAAATTACACAAAAAATTTTTAATTTTTAATGTATTGAAAGAAAGTTACAAACCTTAAGTGAATTCAAAGATAAAAAATATTTCTTCTTTAAACTTAATGAAGTGGCAATTGGTACATTATACAGTACAAGTAATGTCTTTGCTTGGCACTAAAAGCATTTTTGAAGTATTTAGCACCTAATAATCAAACCGTATGTTTAAGATACAGACTGCAGAGCAGTACAGATAAAAATACTGAACTTAGAATAGATGTTAGAAAGGTTAGCTATGAAAGCGATTCATTATAGAGACGTTTTAACATATTAGGTTTACTGTAATTGAGAAATGAAGCACAAAACACAACTAATTAAAATTGAAAACTGGTTGTTGATGGTGGCATTGTTGACGTCTGCTTAACAACTAGATATATATGAGTCATAAAGGGCATATCCCTAGCTTGAGCAGATGGAATGAGCCATGATTTGTACAACTGAGGGTCAGATTTTTGATTATCTCATTTTGTGCTACCTTGAGTAAACACTGCAAACAACTGTGTTTTTAATGGGCAATTACAAGAGTTTTACAGATATTTTAGGATTCAAATAAAAAAAAAAACTTACTGGTAATGACCAGATACACTTGGTAGTAAAGGAATACTGTCATCGGAATTTTTTTTCAAAATGCATCCGTTAATAGTGCACATGAATTTTGCACTGAAATCCATTTCTCAAAAGACCAAACAGATCTTACCTTTAATTTTGAAATCTGACATGGGCAAGACATATTGTAATTTCCCCACTTGCTGGTTCAGAAATGAAATTTTACACAGTAAAGTGAATTATTTGCAGTGTAAACAGTGTAATTTAGAAATAAAAACTACATCATTTTGCAGATTAAGACCCTTTTCCTTAGGTAAATCTAGAAACATTTGTATTCTTTTTTCCACTAAAAAATCAGATTTTATAGGGACTCAAGTTTTGGGCATTCAGACCCTAATGAATAACCTGTTCAATGTTAAATTAAATATTATAACATATACATAATATTATATTATTTATATATTTTTACCATGCAGTACACAGTGCCATTTCATTGTTTGTATAATATAATCACATACATCTGCTAGCAAATAATCAAACTACAATTCCCAAAATGCCTTGGGTTAGTGTCCCTTCAAAATGACAGATTATTCATGAAAATAAACAGTACAGTTGCACAAACTAGAAATGGCTAAGGATTTTGTATACTGGGAAATGCTGTGGAACAGCAATCAATATGGCATTTACTCAGTGAAAGACACAATGTAAGATCAGTAACTGATTCAGTAGGTGTTTGTGTTATCAATTGTGCATTTATAGAGATTAATAGTTTGCCAGAACAACTTGTCAGGGTGTTCTTGTTTGTGTCTTATCCTCTCTATTTTATTTTTGTATGAATGGACACTATTGTCTAAATAGTTTTGTTTTTGTGCTATATGTGCTATAAAAGGAGCACCACTTAATATCATTTATAAAAACATTTAAATTTGAGATGACCGTTTTTTCAGGTCTGTTTCTAATTTACAATAATAAATGTGATCACTTAATTGTTCTGGATTCCTTGACATATTCATACTAATTGCATTGCTTATGAAAGAAACATATTTTTGTGCAAAATTCCCCATGCTTAACCAACTTATTTTTCCTTAAATGCGCTCAATGCTTTTTTTTTTGTGTATCCGATAAAGACATTTCAGCATATACATTTCGTCAATTTATCTTGCTACATAATGTTATTTTCCCATCAATTTCACACAAAATCTAACAAAGTGAAAATTCTCACTATAACATATTGGGTCATTGTGCTGGGAAACATATTTATTCCTTCAGTAATGATCATATACAACAAAAAAAATTAAGGGGGTATGTACTACATCCTACGAAATGGAGAGCCAGCAAAATTGAGACAACGGTGAAATGCTGTCAACATACACATGGTTTACATGTTTTATTCAAGTTTATCCTAACTTCAAGTTTGAAAGACTTCCCCTGTTACATACGTTGAAAGTGGGTACCTGTTATATCTCATAAAAAGACCTAAGAAATTTGTTGACCCATCACAGCTAGGTCTTAATGACTTATTGTCCACATTAATTCTCCACAGAACATCGGACTGTATGTGACTAAGCCACGGGCAACCACTTCCCCCTGTTTATACCATGTTTGGGGTACTAAGCCCACCAGACTTCCAGGAATGAGCAGCGAGGGGGAATAACTTTGTGGGTTTTTGGGTTTATGTTATGTTCTTTCCTTTTTTTCCTTTCTTTTGTTGGCTGCTATCAAATATTGGCATGCACTATAGCGGGACACCCCTTTTTATTGATTAATATATATATATATATATATATATATATATATATATATTCCTCCCTCGTTTGGATACTGTACTTCAGGAAATCTACCAGGGTATCGTACAAATGCCTCCTGGCCCAATATGAATTATGGGTGATTTTAATACCTATTTTAACCCCTCCTTATACAGGCTCACCCCAACCACAAGCGCTACATCTACGCTTACTGATTGGACAACGGCATACAACTTAGTTGATGTATGGTGTTAGAAATTCCCCACAAAGCACCTGCTTCTCAGGTACACACCACTCTCTATCCAGAATAGACCTTGTGCTACTCTCCCCATATCTCTTATCAAAAGTGCAGGAAATGAAATACCTACCACAAGCAATTTCTGACCATGCTCCTCTATTTCTCTTCCTTGAGTTACTCCTGAATCCTACAACTAGACTATGGAGACTTAGCCCCTTCTGGTTAAGAAACACTGAAGTCATATCTAAATCGATAGAAGCCATTAAGCATTACTGGCAAGACAATCAACAATCTGCATCCCCTTCAAAAGTTTATGCCTTCAAGGCAGCCAAGATGTAGCTTGATAGCAACTATAGCTAAGGTGAACGCTTATGATAAAGGTAATCGCTTATAATAAAGGTAATGTGTAGTGATGGGCGAATCTACCCAGTTTCACTAAGCCGAAAAATTTGCGAATTTCCTGCGAAATTCGCGAACTGGCGAAAAAAGTTGCGAAACGAGTCGTGGCACGTTTTTGTCGCGTCGTTTTAGACGCGTCGCGTCAAAACCGACACGGGACTGTTTTTTTTTTCAGGTAAACTTTCACTGGGAATTTGCCGCAAATTCGCCCCTGGCGAATAGATTCACCCATCACTAGTAATGTGCAGAATTTGGAAGTGGCTGTGCATGACACTGTCTGCCTATATAACGTATCCGACTATAAACAATGATGCTGAATTTGAGTCAGCATTGCAACGCCTATCTCTATTGAATAGAACTAACCAAAAACCAGATGCTTCATACTACGAGCACAATGTTTGCTTATGGGGACAAAAATTGGAAGCCTTTGGCATTGCTTGCTAAACCTCTGGAGAGCACCACAGCCATTCCCAAAATGATGTCATCTACAGGAGAAACACTTACTTTTCCGAAGGATATATCCCTAGAATTCAGTAAATTCTACAAAGCACTTTATAAATACTCTGTCCATTACACCAATACCGACCTACAGTACATGAGTATTTAAACTCCATTACTATTCCAAAACTTTCCCACAACCAAATTAAGTTTATAGATTCCCATATTTCTCAGTTTGAAATAGAAGAACCGATTTTATCCTTTCTTTCAGGGAAGGCCCCAGGGCCAGACGGCTTTACCACAGAATGGTACAGGATCCATATTAAAGAAATAGTGCCTTAAATACATGAAACACTATCTCATGCATTTCAAGATATCTCCCTACCTAAACATTTGCAGAGGCAACAATGGTGCTTATCCCAAAACCAGGGAAAGATGCAACACTATGCTCTTCATATCAGCCGATCTCTTTATTGAACATGGAGATCAAAATCCTAGCCAAAGTTCTAGCAAAAAGATTGTTCAAAGTAGTCTCTACATTAGTGAAATCTGACCAATCTGGATTCATGCCTTCTAAATCTACAAATTTCCACCACAAATGACCCTACTCATGGGAGGTCTTGATTAGAATGGGATTTGGCCCTTTATTTGTTAAATGGATCCAGCTAATGTACAGCAAGCCTAAGGCCACTATTAAAGTTAAAAGATCTTTTTCTCTTCAATTAACATGAGGTAGCCAACAAGCCTGCCCACTTTCTCCATTGCTTTTTAGCCCTGGCCATTGAGCCCATGGCCATTGTAATCCAACACTTCCAACAACTTAGAGGTCTTCTTTACAAAACTGTAGAGGAAAAGATTTTAATGTATGCCGATGATACTCTGCTCTACCTTGCAGATCATTGCACCTCATTTTAGTTGGCTCTTGATATAATTAAACGGTCTGGAAGCTTTTTGGGCCTTCAAATTAATTGGGAAAAATCAATTTTTCCTTTGGATGATAAGATCCCAGAAATGTTGGACCCCCAATACAAACTTAAAATTGCCACCACATTTAAATATCTAGGCATAAATATTCATAAAGTCCGGGCACAATTTTTCCTACACAATTTACATCCACTCCTGTCTAAATTTAAGGTGACCTTGGAAAACTGGACAAAGCTACCTCTTCCTCTTATAGTTAGAACCAACATATGTAAAATGATTTTTTTTTTACCCAAATTTTTTATACATTCTGAGCAAATCACCATGCCATAAAAAAAACTCTTTTGGGCATAGATCATATTCAATCCTCTTTTATATGAGGCAACAAGATTCTTACACTCTCTAGACCCCCCTTAAATACTTAACGGAACAGTTAGGTCTAGCTTCACCTATTACTTAGCATCCCAAAGCATGCATGTAGTTAATTTGAGGACATTGACACTGAGAATCCAGCATCAACCCTGGAGGCACGTTACCTTACATCAATAGAAAGCCTCAAAATGCTTTATACTGGAGTAGGAAATATATAAGCCTGTAGTGGATGCCACTAAGAGAGCCTGACATACTATGATGCAATTGACCAACAAGGCAGGGGTCATATCCCCAGATATGCCGGTGTGGGGGAATAGTAATCTGTCATACTTTGCAATGTTTGTAGAAGCAGAATTATGGGCTAAACTGGACTATTAATGTATAAAACATCTATATACCAATAATACCCTACATACACACCAACTCCTACAGCAGGCCATATCCCAACCTGTCCGAATGTAGATACATGAAGATATCACATCTGTGCTCTACTCAGTTTCCCACATTACTGTCAATACAATGCCCAGACACTGAAAACCTCATAGTTCAGCCTACTAAGACTAAGCTTCTGTTGAATACCTACAAATTGCTCATTACTAAAAGGCATGACCCCCGGCATAGGTTAAAATATAAGTGGGGAGCTAATGGAATTCAATTAGTTCCAAATAATTGGGGAGAGGTTAGTGACAGTCTATATCAACCCCTTGTGAGCATTAGAAATAAACTTATACAGTTTAAAATTATCTACCAGACATATCTCACACCACAAAAATTGCATGTTGGGGCAAATGTGACTCACCAAGTTTCAATGCCCCGATAGCTGATTTTATTTATCTAATGTGGAGCTTGTCGTATGGTGCAGAGGTTTTGGCAACAGATCACGCATTTTATGGGTGCAGAACTGGTCTTACCACAAGTTCTCAGCCCAGCCACATGTTTCTTGGGGTTGCTGGATTTCATGGTGCCCAGAAAAAGAAATAGACATTTAATGAGGTTACTTATGTTTAAAGGGGAAAAAAACATTGCACTGCACTGGATGGGCCCATCACCACCAACCAT
The DNA here is from genome assembly GCA_024363595.1 of Xenopus borealis. NCBI lineage: Eukaryota > Metazoa > Chordata > Amphibia > Anura > Pipidae > Xenopus > Xenopus borealis. The sequence goes on along the minus strand of CM044431.1, from coordinate 79,376,679 downwards.
GCATAAATGGATTATACTTATTAATTCACAACTGGAACTATATAAACTCACCTGCCTATCAGGAGGATGTCTGGGAAAGTTTGAAGACATTAGGTCTCCGTGGATGGACCTGCAACTTCAATGTAAATAATCGTAGACCCTTCAGCTTTCTGCTACTGTATTACTTTTTCTTCTATCTTTTATTTTCTTTACTTGACTATATAATTTGTTGTTTAAAACTAAATAAAAAACATTAAAAAAAAAAAGTGGGCTATAAATGTTGTACATTGTGTTTTGAGCTTCTGTACCAGCCCAAGCCTTTTAGCAGGGAAGATCTGTGCCTCCAAAGATACCCCAGTAGCAACCCATCTTCTTTTCTGCTGATTCACTGCACATGTTCTGTGCTCCTGTCACTTACCTGAGCTTAGGGATCCACTCAAAATATACAGTACACATAGAATATAAATGTCACAGTTTAAGGCTGATCATATGAATTAATAAAGATAATTACTACATGGCAGCTGAGAAACCAATGCAACTAGTATGGGAATGTAATAATCAGCCCTGTAGCATCAGCTTATGTTACAGGTCAACTGAATTTTCTGATGACCCCTAAGCTCAGCTTCTCCACAGCTGCTCACCCACTGATCATTTGAGTGTCGCAGACACTGTCCAAGATGATGACCCCCTGTGACAAGTTTGAAGAGGGAAACTGAAGTTTTAGGCTCATAAAATAGGTGCAGTACACAGTATAAATGATGGCATGTTTAGCCATGTTCATTCTCACGGACACGGTACTCCCAACCGCACGTGACTTCAGGTGTGGCTGTCTCACTCAGTCTCTCACCCACCTTGCGCACAGGTTAGACTAGCAGAACAGCACCCCAAACACCAACCAACACCCACACACACACAACTTGCTGCCACCACTCTCAACTTCACACTGGTGTTGAGAGAAACCAGGTATTCTAGTAGTGAAGGGGTTAATTCAAACACACACTTCCTACCAGCACTCAAATGGTTAACTAGCATACATACAGACTAGCATTCCCATTCAGCATGGAGAGGGTTAAGGCTCACAATTACTCTCTTTCAGGCTAGGTTCTTTTAGAGCACCAACGACAAACTTATTAAGTTTTTTAATATTATAAAAGGTATAACAGTGCAGTTAACAAAATGATATTACAAAAAGAGACATACAATCAATAATACAAACAGTTATAAAATAAAAAGGGAAAACATGGAAAACCTATACTTAGCTTCAAGATATAGAATTCCTGGTCCTGGAGGCAAGGGGAAACAAACGGGACAACTTCCAATCGCAATTGGTCCTCCAAAGTAAATCCAACTCTTAGTCAGAAGAGCTTACTATTAGTGATTTCAGGGCATCAGGTAACTGCCCACTCCCCCTCCCTCAAGAATGTAAGGGGGCGTGGCCTAGCAGGACACAGACTGAGTTTTTTATGACCTCCTGGGAGAAGCAACTGGACCAAGAATACAATGATCATAACTCCCTATAGGAACATAGGAGAGATATGATATTATATTCATTGGTTATGAATTATCTCCTGGATTCCATAGATACTAAACATCAATACTGTGTGACCTGCCCCTGCCCTGATATTCACATCTGATATACAGAGTACCAAACCTAGTCATGTTTGGTCTCATCTGAAAGCTAATATTACTTTGAACCCATCACCAGTTTTTAACACTGTTGGTACAACAGGTCTGGGTTCTGTGAGGATGAATATGTTTTTGGTTGTATTATTTGTGACCTTCCCTTCACCTGTGAGAAGCCTTTGTGTGAACTTTAAGTTCTCCCTCCTTATCAGCCAGGGCTTGGAGAAGGGCATAAGAGGTTGTGATCCTGTTACACATGGCTGACTCCAGACCTTAGTGAAGAGAGGCCTGTTATCTGTCTAATTTAGTCAGAAATGCTTTTCATGATACCTTGGCCTGTTTTATTAGCTATTACAGGCCTGTATCATGACATTCATGTTTAGGGCTTACTTCTCATTTAAAACAAAATTTTTGAGTGAAAAATACCTGTAAAATCGTGAACGCAAAAAAATCTTCAAATGGTTAAAGGGACCTCTTGCCACTGACTTTTACATAAACTCTAAAGACAAAGACAAGAGGTCCTCTGCACTCAACCCATTATCAATATATTTAAGACATTGAGACATTCTGTACATACAGCTACTAAAAAATGCCTTACCCTTTAAACAACAGGGATTGTTTGTCCATATATTGCAATATATTTAAGCTGGCCAACTACGTCAAAGTCATCCCATATCTGGCCAGTCCTACGCTCAATTTTCATTTGATTCATTAAGAATTCTATTGCTTCATTATACATTTTACAAAGGGACTAAGTATTACCTGCAACTTACTTGCTGCTTTCAAAGTAAAACTCCCAATGATGGTTGTCCTTTTATTAGACACTAGTGGGATCACCTGACTATAGCTGGGAAGGGTGGGGGCTACAACAAGGAGCTATAGTCAGGTGTCTAATAAAAGGGCAACCATTATTGGGAGTTTTACTTTGAAAGAATCTTTGTTATTTGGATCTTCACACCTTACATTAACTATAAAATCATGTAAATGTTAAATATACCCCTATCATGTTACTGGGGTGTTGTTGACAAAACATTGCAAATACCTGTACAGGTATTGGACCTGTTATCCAGAATGCTTGGTACATGGGATTTTCCAGATAACAGATCTTTCAATAATTTTTTTTTATATACCTTAGGTTTACTATAAAATCATGTAAACATTAAATAAACCCAATAGGCTGGTTTTGCTTCCAATAACTATTAATTATATCTTAGTTTGGGTTAAGTACAAGGTACTAAAGAAGGGGCAATACAAATATAGAATCAAAAACTAAATAGTCACAAGCAGATACAAAGGAAGGCTGACTTCCAAAAGACAGGCAATGAAGGTGAGGAGGATAAACGTATATGCATATCCCAGTTTTGTGAAAGCTTAAGGAAAGGTCAGTCTGGGAAAGGGACTGCATTAATATTACTAATAATAACAATAATTGAGTGATGATGATAAAGTGATGATTAGAATAATTTGCAGATGTTTGATCTGCATAATTTAGAGAGGCCTAATGAGCTGGATATCTAGAAATCCTAAAGAGGATCAGGACCGGAATTATACATATGGCACCACTTGACGCTCCCCTTTCCTGCCTCCCTCCTTCATATGCTTCTGCAGGCATGTTCAAGTCCTATCTCATCATGTCCAGAGCATGAGGATTAGCACATGGGAGATGTATTAGCAAATCTCCCACATGTCCCCAGTGCTTTTGATCCCACTGAAATGCAGTTGGGTGGTATTCCGCCCTAGAATTTTGCTCTCCTAGGTCAGGCCTCAGTCCAGATCATGTATATGGCCAAATTTTCCTGAGATAGCAGCTTTGCCTGTAGCTCGCAGTTTTGAATTTTTATATTGCTAGACAAAAAGTTTTTTTAACTGTAGCTTTATAACGTTGCCTGTTGTATAACCACAAGCAAATACTGGATTTCCCACCTTTTAAAAAGTGTAAGAAAAGCCTAACCTAACCTGTAACTGCATTGCAGTGATATTTGGAACCCAATAAAATAAGACCTGGGTCAGAGTTTATGGAAATGATCTTTATACTTAGACATATACAGGAAAGTGCAACATTCTAATAAGTTTGCCAATGCAGACTTCATCAAGAAAAAAACAATACAAATAGACATATATATAAACAGCCTGAAATATATCAGTTGTTTTATTATTATTATCTTAATATTTTTGTGAAAATTCAAAATGTAGTTTGGCAAAATGGAAATACGTAAAGACATACTAGCTGGCCAAATAGCAGTCTCTGATCTGTGTTCTTTTATATGGGATCTGGCCTTTAAACAAATCAAGGGACTCCTTCCATTTTTATCACATCCTCTCAAGTACAGCTGAGAAGCAGGCCAGGTGAATAAAGAGAGTGGTGAGTTTAAGCTATAGTATTTTATGCTATAAGACCTAATGTTACTTTAGGGACCCTTTAAAACTGCAGAGCCTATTTCACTCTAATATTATTTATATACTGGAGAAAATCATCTCTAGCTGCCCTTGGGTTATTTTACTGCAAATACTCTAAAACAGTTTACATCAACGTGCTAGTAAAGGCTATTGCAGTTTATTAAAGATAAACAATATTTTTTTTGTAATTGCCTACATATACTAGACAACTGAATCAAATATGTGCTTTGTTTAAAGCTTTAGAAAAAGGATATGTTCTGTTATTTTTCTGATATACTATGATTATTGCCTTGTAGCTCCTGTATTGATTGGCTATGCATTAACCTTTGTGCCATTAGATGAATTGATTTGCATTGAGTATCATTTTCCACTCAACAGTTATCTTACACGTCTCATGTTCTCTTTTGTTATATTTATGTGTATGTGCATCCTCGCAGAGAGATCCAGATTCAAACCATATGGTGAGACCGACAAAATGGTTACACTTTTGTTTATGAGGGACATACTATAAAAAATACAGTGGTATAATGAAGAAAATATATTTTATAATTTTTCTAAATTAATAAAGTACTGGATTTTTTAAAGAGGCATGGAATTAAACACACCTTAAAATTAAATTTTGATTATGATATAGATATGCTTGTAATTGGTCTTCACTTTTCTCTTCTTTGGGGGTTTTGATTTGTTTAACCTTTTGTTCTGCATTTGTCAAACCTGGCAGCTTCTCCACCACCAGTCCCTGCTAGTACAGCAGGTTTTCAACCCTAAATGCAGATTTAGAGGCTGATTTACTAAAGGTCAAATTTCAAAGTGGAAAAACTTCAAAATTTGACCATCAAATTAAAATCCTTTGACTTCAAATATCGAAGTTGAAGGATTTTACACCAAACTAAGCATTCCTGCGATTGAATGAAAATTGTTCGAACCATAAAATCATTTGAATCGAACAATTTTAGCGTACGATCGCACTATTTTTATTCCATAAAATAAAACTTAGAAAAATGATTTAGAAGGTCCCCATAGGCCAACATAGCACTTCGGCAGCTTTTATTTAGTGAAGTAAAAAAAAATCGAAGTTTTTTTAAAGAGACAGTACTTCAAAATTCGAAGTTGAAGGATTTTACTATTCGATCATTTGAATCGAATGGTCAAAGTTGCCTCGTCGAAGTTTTTCAAAAATTTACTTCGAAATTAAAAAATGTTTTGTATTCGAATATTCACTTCGACCCTTAGAAAATCAGCCCGTTAGTGTGTACAAAGCAACTTATTTGGTTCAGTAACTTGCAGCAACTAATCAAAGTAGTAGTAGTATCAACGCATATTCACCAACGTATTCCACAGTGCTGTATAAGAGGTTGTATACTAGTGATGGGTGAATCTGGGGCATTTCGCTTCGCCAATTTTTTTGGGGATTTTCTCAGGAAATAATTTGTGAAACACCGCCTGCGTCTTGTTTTGGACGCGGGGCATCTGTTTTTGGACGCCAGCAAACATTCACTGCCGTCAAAAGAACAGATGCATGCGTCCAAAACGATACGCCGCTGAATTTTTGCCAGGTAAATTTTTGCAGGTGTTTGGCGAATTTATTTGCCGGCGGTGAATCGCGGGAATTCGTTGCAAATTCATGCCAGGTGAATAAATTCACCCATCACTAGCGTATACTTTAAACATGAAGATTACACATAAATATTGACTAATACCGGGGTAAAAAAGTCCCTACTCATTAACGCTTACAATCTAACTGCAAGCTCAGAAATTCCAGATAAGAAATTGTGCAGTCATTGGTAGGTTATAGACAAATTTGGTAAACAAGAAAGGTTCCATAATAATAATAATTATCTCTTTGAGCTAATGTCAAACCTGGCAGCTTCTCCAGCACCAGTCCCTGCTGGTACAGCAGGTTTTCAACCCTAAATGCAGATCAGAACTTGTACCAGTGGTGACAGTGTGTTTCCATTAAGCATTCCTCCATCAAGCATTTCCATGGAAAAATTTACAGCAACAAAAAAATCACCAAGACAATAACGTATCGAAGACAAAAAAAAGTCACCTTAAGAAAAAACGCCCATTGACTTTTATGCATTTGGACAAAAAAATTGAAGAGATGAAAAACGGCACAAAAAAAAATGCCATTGACTTTAATGCATTTGGAGCGAGAAAAATGGTTGCACATGTAAAAAATTTTGTTGCGGTATTGCGAATTTTTAAGCGTATCGAAATGAGGCAAATTCCCTCATCACTTCTCAATAATTATTTAAAATAACAATGGCAGTGGTAGAGTGTGAGGTAAGGCATGTGCACCATTATGTACCTCTAGTAGACAAACTGTTAGTATTTTCAGACAAGTATGCATGCCTGAATTATTCAGTGTATAGACCAGCATATGTACAGTAGCTAGTAAAAATAGGATCTATATACAAATACAATTATTTAAATAGAAAAAGTGGTGGATTTCTCCTGCAATTTTCTGTCTGTAGAGAGGTGTGTCACTATGGAATAAAAATGGTTTTACAGTGGGCAAAAGTGCTCAGTACATTTTCCTTTCTGAATTACTGCTATTTAATATTCCAGCTATAAACTAGCTAGCCTTATCAAACTACCTTTCTGCTTGAGGACTACAGAACCTGACGGGCAACATGTATCGACTTGGTAACACAACTTCCAACATTTCCCTTTAATGAAAACAAATTAAAAATAGGACTAAATCCTAAGAAAATTAAACCAAATACATAAATAAACCATTTGACAACATGGAATTTACTATGGCAAGAAATTCTCCTATAAGACGCCCACCATGATTCTGTAAATGATGAATCTTTAGAATAAACCTTCAATCAATGATCACTTTAAACATAACTGTAAATAATCAAAATGTCAATATTTTAATTGCAATAATTTACCCACCTACAAAAACAATGGTCGGTTCCTTGACAGCAATGTCAGTAACATCCTCTTTTTATTCATTTATTAGACTTTTGTAAGGCATGTTTATTATTACACACTTTACTTCAATGTCTAGATGGACAGATATTGTGAACAGGTTTACTCATGGTCCAGAACAAGTTGTAAATTCCCCTCTAGCTACTATAAACATGTTTTTAAACAATTATACACAGGATACTGTAAAATCAAACCTGATTCATTTAGGTGATAACCAAAACACACAATCAGTACAAATTGTCAGGGTCAGTCTATGCACAGCTCCTTGTATACTATCAAGCAAAAACCAGAATCCCAGTCCATAGCATAGGAAGGTTGCACCCCAGGGAAAAAAATAGTAAATTATAAAGACAAAAGACCATAGATAAGGTAGAAACAGGCTTCAGCTTTATTAACTCAAACTTCACCATTAACTAAATTGTCATAGTAATCTTATTATCCAGCCACCTTATGAAAAAACTTATTTTTCTTTTAAAGGGGAACTATCACAAAAATGAAATTGAATATAAGCTTCAGCATACTGAAATAAAAAAAAAATCTGTACCATTTCTGAAATAATCACGTTTATCTTCCATATTCCCTCTCAGCATATGTTTCTCTTTATTTCTGTCTTCATGCAGGAGTTGGGTGACAGAATCATTGACAGTTATATCAAATATACAGTATACTATATGAGGGCTCCTTTTGCAGAGAAGATGTATTAGAGCTCACTCTATTAAAACCACCAGACATCATGTATCTCATGCAGGATTCATGTAAAAGGCAGTTATTTTGTTTGTGCTGGAATCCGTTATTTGAGTGAGCTCTCCTTCATCTGCTAGGAAAGGAAGCCCCCTATAACATATAGTGGATCTAACGTGTGTGATTTCGTTGTGCTTCATCTTAAAGACTTATGCTGGCTTACTGCAATGCTCATTACAAATTCTTCAGAAATATTTACTGGCATGTTTGAGGTAAATGTATTGCTCAGAATCTTTTGTCCATGACCTTAGTCATGTCTGGGGTTTGTTCAGTGCTCATGCACTCATTTAGTTCAGTCATTTTACTGTTATGGTAGTACTTTCAATCTTCCCATTTTCTACAGTAACCTGGCAAATTAGTGGTTAATTAGCTTATTGTTCATCTTTAGCAGCTATCTTACTAAATCTGGATGCAGTTACTGTAATCATAATGCATTTCTGCAGTGATCTTACAGGTATGCATGGGTAGTTATAGCTAAAGGGTGTTGTACAGTGCATTTTTGGGGAGTTCAGTCTTCATTTTCACCATAGGCCCCATATTTTGAAACAGCTCTGCTTATCCATGTACATAGGCGCAGCAAAAGCTGTAAGGAGTGATGGTGGGGGTTGCACTTTAGACATTTTGTTAGACTATGGCCCAGCTTCCATGTGGCAGACAGGTAAAATCTATACTGTGTGAGTTACTGTACATAGCCAGCCTTCTATGTAAACTCTCTCATATAACCAATGAAGTGGACATTTGGTTTTTAATAGCTCCAGCTTGGATACACACGCGTCTCTCTGCTTCTGCTCAGATGTTTTTCAAATAGATGTTTACCTGTTATTGTGTTATCACAGTGTAAATCTGTAACAAAAAAGAACAGAATGTCAAAGAAAAGCATGAAACCAAAAAGTCTGCAAATCATTGCTCTAGGCTATTACATATACATATATATTAATTGAAAAATATTATTCTAAGCATGCATCATAACACAACCTTATGATCAGAATTTACTAAGTACAAAATGGAATCGGTCATGACCATAAAATTACACAGATGCCATAGAATAGGTAACTGGATTTTTCAGTTTAGGGATCCTCTTCCCCAATATGTATATTAAGGGGTCCTCTTGTAGTTCTATAAATAACACCTTAAGTAGCCATTGTTTCACTTTCTCCCAAAATGGTTTGATTATTGGACATGTCCAGTATATGTGCAGTAATGTGCCCTCATAGCTACATCCTCTCCAGCATTGAGATGATGTAGTTTGTGGGAACCACTTATGTAATAACGAGGGAGTGTGGTACCACCCCATTAATATTTTATAAATGTTTTCATTGAGGGTAACACATATGGGTGTTTTTGTAGCATTTTCCCAGATATTGTACCAAGTGGCTAGGTCTATGGTTTGGCCCAATGACTCTTCCCACTTTTTCATGTATGTATGGGGACTTCAATTGAGATCTCTATCATTAAGGAGGTCATACCACTGAGATATTAGTTTCCTCTGTGTGAACACAGCCTTACAAATTCTCCTTACCACATTCATTTCCCGAACTTGGCCTTTCAGGCATTGAGAGAGTGCAAAGTTGGAGCCTTAGTTGGAGGTATTGCATGCTAGTGCTCATGCCTGCTTCCTCCCGCAATTCCTGAAATTGTTTAAGTTTTCTCGTTAGTGGATGAAATAATTTACCAAGGTGAAATAGGTTCCCCTCCCTAGACAGGATCATAAAGTCTTCAGAGAAGCCTGGGGGAAAATCTGGGTTTTTGTCCAGGCGAGTTATGTAAGCCGAAGAGCCATTATATCCCCGTTATCTCATTGTTTTCAGCCAGAGGGAGATTGTATGGGCTGTGAGGCTTAGCATCTTTTCTCTCTCAACTAATGTGAGCAGCTTGTTGGACCATAACCATGATGCCAAATGCGGGGAGCTATGAAAGTCAGACTCCAGGGCTGCCCATTTTGTTGAAGGAGCAAAGGTTATCCAGTCCCCCGCTTGTTTAAGTTGAGCTGCTAGATCAGGGATAGGGAACCTTGGCTCTCCAGCTGTTAAGGAACTACAAGTTCCAGAATGCAATGAAGGAGTCTGTCATGATTCATAAAGGCAAATGCATTGTGGGACTTGTAGTTCCTTAACAGCTGGAGAGCCAAGGTTCCCTATCCCTGTGCTAGATAATAATGGGATATATTTTGGACCGCTAAACCCCCCATGGATTTTGGGCAGTACAATTGCCTCTTATGTGCCCATATAAAGTGGAGGATTTCTGTTTGTATTTTTGTGATGTCCAAAGTGGGTATTGGGAGTGTATCATATAGGTACAACAATCTGGTTAGTAGATTCCTTTTGATTGATGTTATCCTCCCCATACAGGATATAGAGTACCCATGCCAAGTTTCTAATTCTTTCCGCAGTTTATGTATAAGGGGTGGATAGTTCTGTTTATACAGAGATGCGTAGTGTCTTGTTAGTTGTATCCCCAGATACTTAAGTGACTTACAGCCACCGGTATTGAAAATTTAGTTGTAACAGTTTAAATAATGGAAGGGCCTCTGACTTCTCATTGTTCACTTTGTACCCTGAAATACAGCCATATTCTGTGAGCAAGTTATGGAGGTTTGGGAGTGTGGTTAGTGGGCGAGTCAGTGTCAATAAGATGTCATCCGCATATAGACTTATTTTATATTGTTTGCCTTTGAGTTCTATCCCCTGTATATCGATGCATGAGCCTATTGCCTCAGCCAGGGGTTCTATGCTTATGGCAGTGGGGATAGTGGGCATCCCTGTCTCGTACCATTCTTCACCACCAGAGGAACAGACATGATCCCTGGTAACTTAATTTGGGCTGTGGGAGAGGAATATAATGACTATAGAGCTGTCATAAATGATCCTTGAAACCCCTAAGGTTAGGAACATATAATCCCATCTGAGGTGGTCAAAAGCCTTCTTGGCATCAAGACTAAGGATTATTGTTGGGGTCCTCTTTCTATTAGTAATATCTATGATATCCACCGCCCTCCTTATATTATCCCCCACCTTCCTGCCTTAAACAAAGCCAACCTGGTCTTAGTTTATTAATGATGGAAGGAGTGTATTCAGGCTGTTTGCCAGTAGCTTTGAGAATATTTTTAGGTCTGAATTTAGAAGGGAGATGGGGCGGTAGTTTGCGCATTTTGTGTGATCCTTCCCTTCTTTTGGTAGTAGTGTTATAAATGAGCTAAGAGTGGTTTTGGGGATGGGAGTCCCTTCCATCAAGCTGTTGTAGAGGGGCACTAAGTATTTATTCAACTGCCATTTAAAGGTTTTGTAGTAGCCATATGGGAGGCCGTCTGGGCCTGGGGATTTGTTTGATGGCATTTGTTTAAGTATGTTCCTCTAGTTCTTATACGGTTATGGGGGTATTTAGTTCTTCTAGCTCTTGGGTAGTGATTTTAGGGAGGTTTAGTTTTGTTAAGAAATTCTATCTTTGTTTAGTCCATCCTTCAGAATTAGTTTTAGGAAATAAATGTTATAGATTCGTATAATACGAGCGGAAGGCTTCCGCTATGGCTTCTGGCGAGCATACCCTGCCCTGGGATGTATGGATTACTTGGGGGGTTTGCAAGGCCTGTTTTGCTCTTAGTTTCCTGGCTAATAGTGTATGGGGCCTATTGTCCTTCTCATAACAGAGCTGCTTATATTTATTTAGCATCTTATCTGCTTCAGTTATCTTGAGGTCCTTCAGGTCATTTCTCAGGGCAATTACTCTTGCGAGCCTGGGGACTGATGGTGCTGATAGATGTTTAGATGAACAGAGGGATGATGAGAGTAATAAGTAGTCAATTTGTGTGTGTACCTGGTGTGCATGTGAGAAATAGGTATACTCTATCTCTAAAGGGTGTTGAATCCTCTAAACATCCTGCAACTGATGTGACCTTAGGAGGGTACATAGTTGCTGGGATAATTTGGCTGTCGAGCATGGCACGGGATGGTGTGCCGTACCTAGTCTGTCTAAGGAGGAAGAATGTAACATATTAAAGTCCCCCTCTACTACCATATTCCTAGAATCCTCTGTATTAATTTTAGGTAGTTCTTTTTTTAGCATTTGTATAGGCCTTTGGGAATGTTATGAAGTGTACCTTGAACAATAATATAATGCCTCTGTGGGTCTGCAACCGTATGCTGAACAGCGAATTGAATCTGTTTGTGGATTAATATTGCTACTCCTGCTTTTTTCTTTTGGCTCTCATAATCACCGGGTAGTCTCTGGACTGAATTCTCCAGATATATGTTTTACGGTGATGTGTCTCTTGAAGAAATATTATGCTAGGGGCCGCTGATCTGATATCTTTATACAACAAGTTACGTTTCAATGGAGAATTTAGTCCATTGACATTTATGGAGGTTATTTTAATCATTGTTGAGATAAATGAATTTGCTACGTGTCTGGGTGCAGACCCACAGGGATGGAAACATTTGTAAACGCATCATATGTTTCACCATCTGTAGCTCGAGGGGGAATAACCACTCAATAGCCCTGTGCCACCATTGGAACCTGTAACGTGCCCTATAGGAAAACAAAACTTTTATAACCACGATAAACAACAGTAACCTTGGACTTGAGTTCAGTTGGCTTTTTCTCTCTTTCCAATCATATTGTGTGGAAGGGTGGCCGAGTATACTAAAGATGCCGGCCCAAGCCATCTTCGGGCATGGGAGAGAAGAGAAGAAAAGTAATTTTGTGGCCTTCCATATGTATTGTTCTTTCATTAGCTGCTACAGGCAGCTCTATGAGAGAAAAAAAAAGTGGGTGCCCTCCTTGGGGTAGTTAATGCTGGAGAAGAATGTTGGGACTGGTGTCCTGATGACTCTGTACTCCATGTTGGAGAAAGCCTTTGTTGTTGCTTTGTTTCTCTTTCCAGACAGATTGTATGGAAGGGTGGCCGAGTATGGTAAGAATGCCGGCCCGCACCTTCATCGGGTATGGGAGAGAAGAATAGGAAAGTCATTTTGTGGCCTTCCACGTGTATCGTTCTTCCATTAGCTGTTACAACAAGCAGCTCTTTGAGGAAGGCGAAGAAAAAAAAAAAAAGGGGGGGGGGGGAAGGGGAGATATGAAGGTTCTCCTGGATGAGATCCAGCGGGTCTTGTCAAGTGTAGTTTCAGTTCCTCTTGTCCATAGTTAAGGGTTTACTGGCCCCCATGTCCTTTAACTTTAATCAGATGGGTGCCTTCCTTGAAGTAGTTGATGCCAGGGAAGAATGTTGGGACTGGTGTCCCGAAGACATTGTACTCCATGCGGGAAATTCACTAAGATGCAAAAATTCGCTAGCATTGGCTTCGCTAACGTTCACCACACTTCGCCAGGCGAATTTTCGCCAGCACTATGCAAATTCACTATGATGCAAATTTGCGCTCAGGGCGGCGAACGTTAGGCATCGCTAGCATAACTGCGCGTCGCCTGGCGAACGAACGCTAGCACTACTTTGCTAATTTGAATACGGCGCAAACTTAAGCATATAATAGAAGTACATGTTAAAGCCACTACATTACACTACACAAGCCGAGGAAAGCTTCAATCAATAAAGTTGTCCTATTGCCCTACATGTGCCCCCTGTATAGTTGAGTTGCCAAATGTTAGGAAATCTAGGGGGGAAGTAGGGTAACCCCCCCAAAAAAATCGATCTTTTTCAGACTATAACCCTAAAATGGTAAAACATGCCAGAGTTTTTTTGGGACTTAGAAAAAATTTTCAATTTTTTTTTTCAAACTCCTATCTATTTTATTGAACTTCACCAGGTCTGACAAGGCAAAGTAAAGTCTAGCGTAAGTGGTACCATTCAGGAAAATTTTGATCTTAGTGAATTTGCATAATTACGATCCTTCGTCAGTGAGCAACTTCGCCTGGCATAAGGGTGCGAAGTTACACAAGTCTATCTACTTCGCTAGCGAAAATTAGCCAGAGTCGATGTTAGTGAATTTGCGAAGTTGAGAAATGACGTCACTGGTAGTCAGACTGGTCAGAAAATGGCCACACAGGTGGTGCTGTTGTAACAAAATTCACTGATGTTAACAGTACATGAATCTTTCAATATCTTGGAATTAAAAAAATAAATAATGAATGTACATTGCAAAAGTGTTTAGAATAGTACTCTCATCAATTTTGCAATCACATGTTTTTAAGATTGACTTATCCTATTATTAAAATGTGAAAAATATACAAACTAAGCACAATTTAGGAGTTTTAAAACAAAAAGTAAGAACTAAAAAAACTCAAATTCAGATTTTAATAAGTCAACTCCTTAGTGTTAATGCCAATATTGTTGCCAATTTCTATTGCCTCTATTGGACAGTGGTGATGTGTAAAATAACTACATAAAACTGTGAAATGTGTGATGTGTCCGTTTTTAACATGACAGTGATTAGTGAATCTAATTGGGAAAAATGGTGCATGGTTAATTGTTTGAATAATAATTCAATTAACTGATAATTGAAAATAAATACAGTAAAAACATTCACAGGCCTTGATTCATTTGATCAGTACATTGATTTTAATATTTACTTAAAATACAATATTCATTAGTGTTGCCTTTTCCAATAGAAATATATTGGCACCACAACTTTAGTTAATCTTAATTGGAACCAAAAAAATGGTAATTTGTCAACATTTGTCAACATTTGCAAGTGACACCAACTATTGCAAGACAAGAGCATTTATGAACTTGGATGTTACATTAATGTTCTAAATTATATTTGAGATCAGTGATGATATTATACTTGAGATAATTTTAACACACTTTTGTAGTAGACACAAAAGGTTTATGAATGAATAAATAGATCTAACAGATTAATAGTTCTCATAGGTACATTCAATTAGGTGACGATGTGGATGAATTAAAGAAGTGCAGGTTGAGGAAATGAATGCTAAAGGATAACGAAGAAAGCTGAATACATGGGAAATGGCTTAGTGAAGCAGAAGATGAAAATGCATACTATGCCTACAGTTCATCACTTTGAAAGTTTGCTTCATGGAGGTGCAATGTATATTTTTATTCAGTAATAGTGAGTGAGCCACTTGGCAAAGATGATGAGATTTCAAGCGTGGAAGGCTTGATCGGTCATTTAACTGTTCTGCTTAGGCTGGAATTTTCAGAAGTGCAGCAGCTATAGGCAATAATCCAGCATCTACAGCTCTTCTGGAACACCCATAATCCACCTAACCGTTTAGGTTTTACAATGAATGCTGGAACACCAGTAAATGCATTTTACTATTATAACCCTTATAGGCAGAAGCTAATCATACCTTAAATATTCTCTGTCCAGCAATAGGGAAAGTGTGAGAGGTGTACAGGATAACATGCCCACTCATGCCTCATCTTTCTCGCATAGCCAGCATTAATGTAAATCTGTCTGCATCCTCAAGGTAAAACCATTGTGGCATAACAACAATGCACATCACAGGAATGTTAAAAGGAATACCATGGAGAAAATACCTTTTAATGTCAAACAAGCAAATGTAATCTGCTTATTTATGCAATAAAAATGCAGATCTTTGTAGGAAAAAAGCACACAATGATGTAGATCACAATGAAAAGGGAATAGTGCTAGCAAATACATGACAGATATTGACAAGCTGAAGTAATTCTACAGGAAGCACTAATGTATAGGAATAATACAATTTTATAAAGTATTTTGTGGCTGACAAATAGGCCCACATGGGATTTTCACAGGGATTTTTGTATAGTTTTCATATCCCTAATTTAGTCATCTTTAACTCCTTAACTGCCAAGACCCCATTCCCTTCCATGTGGTAGTTATATTTATCTTACCTTAATGTTCCTGAAAAACATCTTTTGTATAGTTCTCAAACTCCAGTATATGCTGAGAGCTTTTTTTACTATATTAAGTGCTGCCACTGCATTGCTATTAGGGCCATGAATAGTACTGATGGCTTTGGCGACTATATGATGGTTTCAAAATATTATTGGGGTAAACAAAATCCTGACCCAAGAAAATCAGTCACACAATTTACTGATTTATTAAATTTTGATATATATAGTGCTGTAAAACAAAGTTGGCAGTATTTCCCTCGGAGCAGAAAAGCCACAAATTAATGTATTGCACCTAGTTGTGTACAGTCAGCTAAAGTGTAAGGTGCTATATCTTTGCTGCTTCCTAAGTAGGCTGAATATATCAGGTGAATATACCATGGATCTTTATATTGTGATAATGTTGGTAGAAAGACCTTAAATATCTTGAGATTAATTTTGTAATCTGTCTTTCTGCAAATTTATAGAGGAAATAACTCCCTTTATTAATGGTCCATTTTCCCATTTTCTGCACAGTGCCCCCTGCCTCCTCCCTAAATACCTCAGCCCCAATGCATGGTTGCCTAGTTCCTGCTGGAAAAGCATGCAGCAGTGCAACAGGGTTGCACAAATTATGGGTCATGAATGATCCCTGAAGGTGCAAGAGCACTAAGGGGTATAAGAGCATGTCCCTTAGTGCTCATCCCCAAGTTAGCAGTGTGTTGCATGGAGTACTCCTTGAACAAAGCAGGATCAGGTGGCACACCCAGCCCTGTCTGTACCTTTTACAGACAGGGCCCCGATGTGGGTGGTGTTTCCTGCCACCTACATGCCTCTCCCACCCGCCTGAATGAAATGCTCTCCAATACAGGCAGTTTTCAGTTTCAGACACAGTCCGCTGGACACCAAAATGGTGTGCAGCTGCGGCTATCTGCATAATGCCCCATGCAGTGGACAAGATGCAAAGAAAATTGCCAACTGTGTCCTCCTTTTGCACACTGTAAGGCTTTGCAAATTAGGCCTATATTGTGTTCCTGAATGCAACAGTTTCATTGAAACATCCTTTCTTTCTGGCATTATTTCTTTTATTTCTGATAACTATTGTGTCCTTAAAAAACTAAATGTATACACCTGGAATTGTAGCATTATGTACATCCACTGCAATTTTGCCAGATACATTAAAAGAAACTCAACTGTGCTTTACTTTTAAATTAATCCGGTACAACTTGTGGTTAACAGTGTGGAAATTGTGTTACTTCTGGCAGTCGAGTAAAAATCTTTGTGTTTCTTTTGTTATTGTATACAGTATGTCTTCTATGCCTATTGATGTCTTGGGGAACCCTAGAGATTCACAGAATCAGACTGGGCTGCAGAACACCGGGAAAAAACCCGGTGGGCCCCACCAACCCAGATCCGCTCCTACTGTGCTGTCCCCTGACCCCTCATGGATCCGATTGCATGGCAAAAAGTGAAAAAAAAGTGCTCAATTATGCATTATAGCACTTACTCCTGCAGTTCTGAATCATTTTTAAAACCTGATCAATAGACGTCTGGTTTATGTCCTACCATATGGGTGTCAACTAAAGTTAATAGGAGGTTATTTTCTAAACAAATGCTTTACATTTACAAATCCGTTAAAAGGCGTAATCCTAATACACTGAATTAAAAAAAAAAGTCAACTATATTGTTAGTAGCATGTTCTTTTTTTATTAGAGATATTAATTCCATTTATCCAGTCATCTCAGGTTAATGCACAGATTGCACTGCTGTTTTGACTAGTTATTTTTCTTTTTGGTTTCAATTACACTGCAGAATTTCAATTGATTAACATAAAGATTACGATAATTAAATTGAAAAGAGGTCATTTTGCATACACACATTTTTCTTCTCTAAAACACGTCCAATTATTTTTCTCCTTGCCAGTGCACAAAGTCTGAAATTGATTGACTTAAATAAAAGTGCCTTTGATTTTTTTTCCTCCTTTTTTTGTTTGTACTAAACATTTGGCTGAAATCGCTTACTAAATCAGGTTGGGAATGCATTTAATTTTAACATAGTTATGTCAAAGCAGGTCATTTCCTGTGCTTCCTAATTGAATCCCAATACTAAAAGCACACTTTCTAGCTAGCAGCTGTTTCCATTAGGTAAATACCATAATGACCATTGTTACAGCACAGAGCACAGCAAATGTCCATTCAGCATCTGCTCCATGCAGAAACATATGCAGTAGGTGTAGAATTAAGTGTTTTTAAGTAGAAAATAAATGCTAACTGGTTAGTCATATTATATTGATTGGAGACTGAGAAATTCATATTTGCTGTGGGATATGTCTTTGAAAAATAGCATCTGCAAAATGGCACCATATGGCACTATTTATAAAACCAGAGCATTTACTTTCCCCATCCTTCCATAGTCCTTTGTCAATTAGTATTCAAATATGCCTTAGTTAAAGATCATTAGAGCTTGGTTTCGCCTTTTCTATAGCCATTTAATTCTCTTTTTTTTTTTCAAATTACACTCAAGTCAATAGTCACGACATAGGAAAAATCATCACATGAAATAAATATTTTTCTAAAACAACAATATATGAATCAACTTATTTGTTGGACATATCAGAAATGCATTTGAATGTCCTGTTAAAGTCTAATTTGCAATTTGTGAGAGGGGCATTTTTATGATTCAAATGATATATATATATCAGTGCTGAACTGACTGTAACTACAATCCCAAATCCCAATTTAAGGCATATATATATAGATAGATATAAAAATATATATTTCTCTCTCTCTCTCTCGCTCTCTCTCGCTCTCTCTCTCTCTCTCTCTCCCAACCCCCCACTTAATGATGTCTTTGGAAGAAATCATGCTAAATAAAGAGAAAATCAGGTATGGTCTTTCTCGCCCCAAAGATAACACTTTTTTCAATTAGGATACGACTGACGCATAATAATAGAATTCTTAATGAATCAGATGCAATTTGATTTGTAGGACTGGCCAGATATGGGATGACTTTGACGTAGTTGGCCAGCTTAAATATATTGCACTATATGGACAAACAATCTTTTTTTTGTTTAAAGGGTAAGGCATTTTTTAGTAGCTGTATGCACAAAATGTCTCAATGTCTTAAATATATTGATAATGGGTTGAGTGCAGAGGACCTCTTGTCTTTGTCTATATGTATTTTGTGGTCACAGCCTCATTGCACCCCCTCCTAATGGTTTTAAAAAATTAGTGGTGAGCACAACTTTCCCTTGTTTGTTATAGTATCTCTATAGTATCTCTCTCTCTCTCTTGCTCTCTCTCTCTCTATCTATCCATCTCTATCTATATATATATATATATATATATATATATATATATAAATAAATATATGGATATTAATATATCTAGTGATGGGCGAATCTCCCCAGTTTCGCTTCGCCGAAAACTTCTCAAATTTCCAGAGAAATTCGCGAATTGGCGAAAAATTCACGCTTTTGATGCGTGTCGTGTCGTTTTCGGGGCGGGACGCGTCAAAAATGACGCGCAACTAATTTTTTTCAGCGAATTTCGCTGGCGTTTCGCGAATTTATTCGCCAGCGGCGAATCGCGGGAATTCGCCGCAAATTCGCCCCTGTCGAATAAATTCGCCCATCACTAAATATATCTATATCATCTCTATCTCTCTTATCCCTCTGTCATCTCTAATCTTAAATTGGGGTTGTAGTTGCAGCAATTTCAGCACTGACCTGTTGGACAGGCTATATCCTGGCCACTGACTCAAATATACTGCACTATAGTTATATAGTTAAATCAGGTTGAAAAAAGACAGACCATCAAGTTCAAACCCTCCAAATGAAAACCCAGCATCCATACTCACACCCCTCTATAGTTTCACATAAATTATATACAGATGCAGTCACTTGGATTTGTAAGTTAAATGCGTCGTGACTTAACTCATCTATCCAATTTATCCCACTTAGCACAGAATATTGTGTCACAGCATCCCATCCAATTAAAGAGTTCACCATTGAAAACAATGGTGCTTTGGTATGCTAATGAAAAGGTTAAATGCATTAAATGAGTTAAGATAACTTTGGATAACACAGTTTCTTCAATTAGCCCTGAGTCACAACGCATTTAACTTACAAATCCAAGTGGCTGCATCTGTATACCCATATCTATACTAACTATAGAGTTTAGTATCACAATAGCCTCTGATATTATGTCTGTCCAAGAAATCATCCAAGCCACTTTAAAAGTTCCTGAAATTCTGGCAGTCCAACAGATGTAGTGCTGAAGGTGGAATATCCTTAGTCTATTTATGAATGCCACAAGAGTGCTGGGCCCAAATGAGGTTATGAGATGCTCCAAGGCAACTACAGTAAAGGTATCATTTCCAAAAACCACTGGGAAAAGAGACAGGGATGAAAATGGGTCAAGGGAGAGACTTCATTGATGCTTAATTTGAATATGTTTCTGTAAATCAGATAACAGACCTCAGTCAACATTTTGGATTATAAAATATTTGCATTTTCTCCACTGCACGTAAGTGCACTTTGTTTTATAGGTCACAACATGTTAGTTAGGAAATAAGATTTCACCATGAAAATAGTAGGGAGTGTATAATATTGTTGCCCAAGAAATTTCCGCCTCAGCTGTTGGGTGTCAGAATACTCAGGATCATCCCTTATTTATCTTCATCTCTTTGACTTACAAGTACAGTTGTGGAAAAGGCAAATGTCACATGAAAATATATTTTTGACTTTCAGTCTGTGAGTGCACCTATTGGAGTTGGCATTCAAACAAAAATGTTCCAAGTGTTTTGTTGTCTGTGAGTTGAGCTGGAAGTTACTCGAGCGCAAAAAAACACCCTTGATCACCCTGTCTGCTACTGCCCATAAATAGTTAAAACCCTGATGTATGTTTACAGGTAGATCCAGACACACATAAGGGTTCATTTAGGAGCCCAAATGCAGTGCACAAGGTACAAATTTATAGATTTTATGGATTTCCCCTGCAGGGGGATATTAAGAGATATACAGCTCTATTATGGCTGAAAGAGAGAGCACATTTCACAATTCATTATAGTACTTGTTGACCAAACCTGCTTCAGCATCTGCACATGGTTGCCAGTAGAGCTAATTTGTACAATATGTAATTGTGTTGATACATGTTGATGTTAAGAAAGATTGTTGTAGAAAAAGAAGCAAAGAGGTAGGGCCAGCTCACACACAGAAGAGATTGAGTTGGACAGTGAGAGAGCCATGCTCATTTCATGCACTGTATTTTCATAAATAAGTTGTTGCAAATCCAGACTCCCATTATTGAGTACAACATACAAAAAGCAATGTTTTTTTTGCCTATAATGCAGCATTTATCCCTTAATTGCAGTGCAGCAATCTTTTGAGTTGGGTTCACTGCAGTTGCAATGTGCATGCAACGGTGCTTGGTTTTTTTGACACATACTGGGTGCAAACTGTGTCTAGTACTTTTAGATTGGGGGTTGTCACTTCTGGAGTGCACATTTTAAATGGGCACAAGTCTGGTGAGCTTATTGACATAATCAGCTATGGCAACCATCTTCTGCCTCTTCATCTGAAGACGTGGGACAGACAAATTAGGGATTGCTCTAAAAAAAAGCTCATATTGATGTAATTCATATTCAATGCTTCAATTAATTTTTTTTTGACAATGTTACTTTGATAAATGTACATTTAAGATGGAACATGGAACATGAGGACTTGAAAAAGTCTTATTCAGGGATATTTTAATCAGTGGGCAAGAGGGCCAGGTGGTCAGAGCTCACCAGTACAGGGGGCCACCATCAGACAGTTCAGGGGTAATTTATTACCGTAAGCACAGTTGCGCTTGGACATATTTATCTGCAGTCATTTGCATGCATAAAAGGTACTTGCATCAAAATGTGCTCTTTGCACTGTATAGTTGTATTTAATGCCACTCAGCTTAGTTGCACCTATTAACGCAGAGAGACCGACCACTTACAAACCAGGCAGTAGCTCGGGGGTTTCCTCATGGCTGTGTGTCAACAGACATAAAATACAGTCAATTGTACCTGAATTGGTAAATTGTGAACTGCTTTTTTGTGGAGTCCACTATTAAACTGAAATTGTGGTGAAAATTCTGTATTTGGGGTAGTTGGTGTACATTTTTGCTCCTAGTTTTAATTTGCATAAGTAAATAAACTCTAAACATCAAATTATCTATTTTATTATATATATTTTGACATATTATATTTGATTTTTTCATATATACCAGTGTTCAAAAGCTTGGTACTTCTATTCACCAAGTAAGCATAACATTGATCAGAAATTATAATGCAGTGTTGCTACCATATAAATATAATCAGATCCCTTAAAGATGATTTTAAAACCAATGTAAAAATAGATTTTGTTTTTTGTGCAACTATTTTCAGTAGTCGCATAAAAAGAAAGAGAAAAAAATTACACATTCTTGAGCTTTTGCCATAACACAAAGAAACATGAAAATAGTCTTTAAGGCTTCATCTGCTGAAAAGTTATTGCATCATATTTAAAATTAATGTTTGATAAACACTGACAGCCAACATTAAATTAAGCCCTTGTAAAGAAATCAAATATGCTGGAACGCATCAATCGAGTGCTATTTATTTGTGAAGGCTCTACACTATCTCTGTGAAGGTTTAAAATGGCAAGCCTCCTACACATTGATCAAGAATTAAAAAAAAAAAAAAAACTATTGTAAACAGTGTTCTGTTTATGGATGAAACAAGGGGACATTTTGCTTGACATGTACCAACAAACCTCTTTCCAGATTAGAAAACCTTGCACATGATTAAATATAGATCTTATCTTGTGCTTGAGATTAGTTACTCAGGATTTATTGCTTGAAAATAGGAAGTATTATACTTTACAGAAAGTGGAAGAAACACATAAGATGAAAAATACCCCTCATGATTAAATTTTCACTTTCCCTCCCCTTTTTCTACATCAATGAATGTCTGGCATTTATATTTGAATTATTACTAAACAAGTAGGAAAACGGAAAGAAAGACATAAACAGGTCATAACTAGAAGTGACTGGGTCTTACCACATAATCATTTTATGACACTCCTAAACTTTGGGAATATGATGATTATTAAATAAATAATGAAATTGCAGGTCTGTGTATAGATAGGATAACAGTCTGAAGCAGCAGTATTCTGAATGGTTATTTGGCGGAGAGGCAATGGGATTTTTCAATGGTCAATGGTACAGTTAGTGTATGAGGGCTATGTCTCAGCTGGGTTGGTGGGAAAATGCTAGTTGTATTATGTCAGCATTCACCTTTGCTTGGTACCCTTTTTTGGAAATGGTTCTGGCAGGTAAGGGTTTGAATTAGGCTTACTTTGCATCTGTTTGCCTATCTGAGTGCAGCAGTTCTAGGATGACTGCTGTGGTTGTGGGGGCCCTTTCAGTTTTTTAAGTTTTATTGGCAAGCATTCAGTTAAGAGTAATGAACAGTATGTTAAAATTTAAATTTTTTTTATACTGCATGTTCTTAACAACCTTCTTAATAAATTGGTGGCCTTTTCACATGCATCTTGGGGGTAACTAACTGTGGTATTTTTACCAGCGCCAGCTTCACACAGCTCGCACTAGTTTGCCAGACACAAATACGCTACGACTACACCAATTGACTAATATGATTAGCTTTGTCCTGGGCATCGAATATGTGTAACTTTTCACTAGTGTTTATTCTGCAGTGCAAGTATTTCTTAGCAAAGATGCGCTAACCTGTGTATAATGAAAATTCGCTAGTGATCGTGCGCTTAGGTCAATTTGTGTAGGGTGGGAAATTTGTATGGATATCTTTATTATAAATGTTGGTCATCACTTTTTATTACTAATGTCGAGGGAACCTTCATAAAGACAAGATTGTTAATACAATGCCCTACACCTAAAGCCCACAAAATGAATGGTCCATATGTTATAAAATGTCTGGAGAAAACTGGTTACTAGTGATGGGCGAATCTGGGGCATTTTGCTTCGCCGAATTTTTCACGAATTTCCTGAGAAAAATTTGCGAAATGCCAGCGGTGTCTCGTTTTGGACGCGGGCATCCGTTTTTTGGAAACTGGCACACATTCGCACTGGCATCCAAAATAAAATGGGCTCTGGCATCGAAAACACGGATGCCGGCATCAGTTTTTTTTTGCACCGGCAAATTTTCGGAAAGGCATTTCGCAAATGTATTCGCCGGCAGTAAATCGTGGGAAATTGCCGCAAATTTGAGCCAGGCAAACAAATTCACCCATCACTACTGGTTACCCCAAAAATAAGTCAAGACTTTGGCAGGCAATCCCGTTACTAAAAAGGAAAAGTCTCCAGCGTTTTTTGGAACTGCATTTTCGGCACACAGTATATGATGTAAATGACAGAAGCTTGAGGAAGTTCTAGCTTTTTTCAGCACTTCGCCTGGTCTGAGGTGGCGAAGTCAACTCAGGCAAAAGAGGTAAAATCTGCTCTTTACTGTATTTACATAGGAACAACCTTTCACCAGAATGAAAAGTTGCCTGGTGATAGTGTGAACAAATGCTAGCGAAAGGGACTTTTCTCTTTCACTAGCGAGTTGGTGCCTGTATCTGTTAGTGAATTGGTGATGTCCCTGTGGGTGGCAACGCTGGTAAATTGTCACTAACATTAGCCACTTAGGGGGGAAGGTAATTCAAGTCACAAAGAGAAAAACATTGAGCACCCTCAAGCACTCTTAAGAAGTGCTTGAAGGTGTCATAATCTTTTGGATCAAACATTGCGACTTTTTCAGTAAGAAGTTTTATTACATTGAAGGCGCATTAGCGCAAAGTATAAAATTCGCAAACGGCCTTCCACCGGCTCAAGTAGTCGCTAAATAGTTTGCAAAAGGTGTATTGCATTTGCGCAAAGCGAAATTTGTTCGCGCAAAGGCTTAACTTTTTGCATTGCGAAAAATTTTTTCGTTACCGACATATATTAAATTCCCCTATTAGTCCTTTAGTGAATCTACCCTTTGGACTCTCGGTTTATTTATTTAGCATAAAACAGTGCAGTGTATAACAGAAGGTTTTGGTATGGTAAAGATGACCAGTGCCCTTGATGATGCCTTGGTCAATTGCTCAGCATCCATGGCCCCACAAGGCCTCCTCTATACTTAGACTACCTTTATATTAGGGTGAATGTTACCTGGTGTGTTACTGTAGTTGGGCTAACTTTGTGCTTTATATTAGATAACCCCATATGTTATATAACATCTACAACTGCTTTTACATTATATGATTATGGTGACATAAAATAAAAGCCCAGATCCTAAACATTTTGGATTATATGCAAAGCATTATCTATGGTATACAGTATGTAACATATCAAATGCATAATATATAAGATATAGCATATCTAATATTATTCAGTTGCTTGGATTTGTTTACAAAGTATTTTCTAGATTGAAATGCTAAAACTTTTCAGAAATAAATGCTTGTTTTTCTGTTCTTTCAAGTATAGAAATGGAAAGGAACTGTTTGCTGGAATCAACAGAAAGTCTAAATACAGTGTTAAGAGAACAGAGAGCAGGTCTCCCCTAAATTACATAAAATGAATCTAACCTGGCATTTACCCAAGGTGAAATGGAAATACATTTATGGGTGTGTATAATACACGTATATTTTGCTGCTAAATGAAGTATATTGTCAAAATATGTAATAATCAGCACAGGATATGTTGTACAATTTTCATTGCCAGCAACAAAACGAACATAGGCTTCAAATGTTTATCTTCGTTCTCCTTATAGTGTTTACATATGTATATTAGGTCTTTAGACAATAACCTATTTACTGTAGTTATGATGCATTGCAGTGTGTTTCCTCATTGAGCTACTTTAGCAATTACAACAAGGCAAAGTTAAATAACATCACATACCATGTTGTATCGATAAGACTTCATCACAATGTTCTAGGAATTCTTCCTCAAGCCATGTAAAGGAGGTTTGTTTTAATAGAATTATTGACAGACAATTTAGCCTGAGATTTAATTAACCGATTTACTACCTACTACCCACCCCTCAGGTTTTTGCAAGCTATATAACACATTATGCTAAAGACTAGTTGAATAATTTGCTTTCTTATTAAAAGACCAGGCAGGTACATTTGTTATGTTCAGCTTAACATCTACAGAATTACAAGAGTTTGCGTATCCATGCAATGTTGTCTCCTTTGAAAGTTCTAAATCACAGCTAACTTTAAACTGTAGACCATTATTTTTATGTATTATTATTCAAGCCTTTTGACCATAAGAATACACGTAAAATGTATTTCATAGAACTCTGTCTTCTATGAACAGGCTCAGGGTGGGGAATATAAAAATACTTTGGAGTGAACATCTGTCCCTAAGACTCCTTAGTACTGTAGCTGTGTTTTGACTGTTTAATTTTTTTAGCTTCTCACTGTAACACTGTAACTGCTGGTCTGCTAAATATTTGTTTTGTAAGATATTTTGGCTTTTTTATACACGCAGCACTGTGCAACAAATTAGGGGCCACACAACTAATGCAATGAATAGAAACAAACCAATGAAAAACAGACAAGCATACAGTAAACAAACCATTAGAGGACTCTGCATGTAAGAGCTTGTAATGCCAAAGTTATTTTTAGAAGGCTTTGAATAGTTGGAAATGTATCAGGCCCAGGTAAAAAAAGCTATAGAGAAGCTGTTCTAAATTTGTCATTAATTAGTTTTTTTCTCTTACTGTTTGTATCAGTAAATATATTTATCCATTTACAACCATTTTATAAAGTATTAAATTCTTACAACTATTAAATTCTTACAACACTGTTCACAGTTAGAAAAACCTACCTATAAAGCTTAAAACAAATTTCCTTTGAATTCACAGGGATGTTGAAACCATTGTCAATGTTGTAATGGAAATCCAGTCAAACTATTAATAAAATGCACTGAAATCCATTAAAAACACTGAAATCTATTGACAAAACAGTGGGTTTTGTATGGATTTTCCCAATTTCTCATTTTGCCCAAAATTCATTTTTCATCCTCCAGCCAGAAATTATGGATTTTTTGTGCTGGCCAACCCAACTGTATGTATGCATATTTGTATTTTCTGTATTTTGTACTACTTATGTGTAATCGCTGTACATTAACACAATAACAGAACAGAAAAAGATCAATTTGAAAGAGAAATAAATACAACAATATTATTATACATTTTCATTCAAGACAAAGGGTTGAAGTCTACAGGCGAATTCTGTGAGATCCAACATGCTTTGCAATAGCACAGGTGTGACGTCGGATTGTCAGATGGTGTTTCAGCCAAATTCGCTGTGGAATTCAGCCCTAAATGCTAAAAGACAAGAAGAAGTAATTCCCTGCCTTATAGAGCAAACAATCTAAGCAATTTCAGAGATAGTTTGGTCAAAGAGGAAGTCTAGTTTCAAGATAAACAAATTGTAAATTCTGAATCAAAACCAATAGAGTTTTATATTTAATTTAATTTTAATGTATTTTTCCGGTGCTTTAATTTACTTGACTTGACTCAAACCTAAAGTTGTACAGAGGGTAGAAATAGAAATTGGTTTGGGATGTTTTATAGCATTTATTATAGAACTTGCATATGCTATCTGAATATTCAAAAAATATTCTTTTGAATGTAAAATAAAATCAGTCAAACAACACACTGGGATTCATTTAAAGGCCACATTTACTAGTAATTTTTCTCATTCACAAATCTATCTCTGGAAATCATTGCTGGCCCAAGTACCTTATCATTCAAATAGTAACATTGTGCTAAAATTGACTTTTCCAGGTTCCAATCACTCCACAAAGATACTAAAGATATACAGGTAGGAGCTGATTTATCAGCATTGGTGCTAGGTACAATTGCCAATAGGAACATTAACACCAAAAAATGTAAGTCTTTTAAAGTAATGAAAATATAATGCACTGTTGCCCTGCACTGGTAAAACTGTTGTTTGCTTTAGAAAATCAAATATAGTTTATGTAAACACACTGCTGTGTAGCCATGGGGGCAGTCGGCACATAGTAGATACCAAATAAATTCCGAAATATACCATTGTATACTACAGAGCTTCTCTGTTATCAGCTGTGTATCCTGTGCCTTCTTCTCCTTTTTCAGCTTTGAATGGTTTGGACGTTTTACCAGTGCAGCACAACAGTACATTATATTTTCATTACTTTAAAAGACTTTTTAATATTGTTGGTGTTATTATTCCTTTAACTGAACATTTTACTGCAAGCTAGAGAATAAAGGCAACAACCATAAGGAATCCTCTCCCAATCTCTTGAAAAAGAAAACTAAGCGGCAAATTCACTTGCACTACCGTTGCCTTTGCCGACGTTCGCCGCACTTTGCCAGGCGAATTTTCACCAGCGCTACGCAAATTCACTAAGATGGGAATTTGCGCTCAGGGCGGCGAACGTTAGCGAAGTTGCGCTACCATTACTTCGCCAGGCAAATTGCATTTATGCTAGCGATGCCTAATTTGCATAAGGTGCGAACTTAAGCATAAAATAGAGGTGTATGTTACAGCCACTACATTACACTACACAAGCCCAGGAAACCTTTAATAAATAAAATAAAGTTGTCCTGTTGCCCTAAACCTGTGCCCCCTGTATAGCGGAGTCGCCATATGTTAGGAAATGTAGAGGGGTAACCCAAAAAAAATTTTCACTATTTTTCAGACTATCACCCAACACAAGGTAAAAGACTCCAGCGTTTTTTTTTCAAACTCCTATCTATTGTATTGAACTTCGCCAGGTCTGACCTGGTGAAGTAACGTCTAGCGTAAGAGGTAACGTTCACATAAATTTTCATCTTAGTGAATTAGCATAGTTATGTCCCTTTGTCAGTGTGCAACTTCGCCTGGCGTAAGGGTGCAAAGTTGCGCAAGTCGATGTCCTTCGCTAGCGAATTTGTCGCCAGGGACACTGTTAGTAAATAGGCGAAGTTGCGAATTGACGTCATGCTGGCGAATTAGCGATAGCGTTACACACTTCGCGCTTTAGTGAATTTGCACCTAAGAGCCTAACTTTTGGAGCACTAGAACAGTGGGCTAGTCCAGAGCCTACTGACTATGCCTTATCATGTGCACTTTTTCATCTCCAATTTGTAACTGTATGTTAACCTCCCATCCACTTAGACTGTAAGCTCTACAGGGCAGGGACCTCCTTCCCACTATGTCTTTTACCACATAGCACTTAACCTCTTTGTCCTATGATTCTGTATATATTTATGTGATTTGTCTCCCCTGTGTATACTTTTATATAAATATATATATATATATATATATATATATTGTGGTATGGTGACAAAAAGGTCCCCAGTTTCCTGGGGAAAAGTGATTGACAACATGTAAGTTGGGCCACGGATCCTCAGACATTTTTACTGAGGTGAGACCAGCAGTGTTTTGGGCAGAGAAACACTTTGTTTCTCTGCAGTTTTTTAATTGTTGACCCGGGGAATCCGCAAGAGCAGGGTGGGTGGATTCCCAAATCCATAGGCCAGGTTTTCAGGAGGCCCTAGGCCAATTTGTAGTACACCTGAAGCTGTGCAGGTGAGCTGTTGAGTCTCTGTGTGTGTGTGAGAGAGAGAGACATGCTGCTGGATTTGCTCAGCTTCAGGAGAAAGAGAAGCATTTATTTTTGTGTTAGCCAGTACACTTGATATTTCTGTTCCAATTGTTTTTTTTAACCCACTGCGAGGGGAAATTTCTGCAGCCGCTGAAAAATAAACACGGGCAGGAAGCCCTTACACCGGTCTTGGTGTGTGAAGTTGCCTCATTTGCAGCCTACCAGCGAGTAAACCCCCACAATTGGTGTTGCGGATGCGGGCAGCGATTGTCACACATGGAAGTAGCCTGACCACAGTAAGTCTCCTGTGGGTATTGTGTGGACTGTATATCGTATAAGTGATATTTAATGAGATACTGCACACAAAAGTTATAATATGGAGGATGTCCTCAAGGCTTTGCTGCAATCACGGCTACCTTACAAAGGGCCCACCAGGAGAGCCTGGTGCTACAGCAGCAGTCTAACGCCAACCAGCAGGAGGCAAATTGTTTGTTGGAAGCCCAGATCACGGCACTGGCGCAGGCTGCAGAGAAAGATCGGAAGTTGCAAATTGAGCTGGTAAAAAAACTGACAGCCAGGGTCTCTGGGGATGCTGCTGTGGCCCCCAGAGTGCACCGCTCCATCCCAGGCAGCAACCTCCTGCGGAGAATGACTGGGCAGGATGATGTGGAGGCTTTCCTCTGTACCTTTGAGAAGACGGCAGAGCAGCAAGCCTGGGGCGATAATTGTTGCACCACTACTAGTGGGGGATGCCCAGAAAGCTTTTTATGACCTGTCCTCTGAGGACGCCAAGGACTATGACAAGCTGAAGTCTGAAATCCTGCGGAGACTGGGGGTAACCACCTCTGTGAGGGCCCAGCGGGTCCACAGTTGTGACTTTAAGGTTAAGAGGTCACCGTGTTCCCAGATGTATGATCTCATTAACCTAGTGAAACGTTGGCTGCAGCCAGACTTGCTTTCCGGGCCTCAGGTAGTGGAAAGGGTCATAATGGACCGATACCTGAGATCCCTTCCCACTGAATTACGGTGGTGGGTGAGCCAAGCTGATCCAAATACAGCAGACCAGTTGGTGGAACTGGTGGAGCGATACCTCGCCGCTGAGGACTTCACTACCTGGGTGGTGTCCACCCCGAAGAGGCCGTCTGCAGTTGTCCCACCC
Organism: Xenopus borealis; assembly: GCA_024363595.1. Classification (NCBI taxonomy): domain Eukaryota; kingdom Metazoa; phylum Chordata; class Amphibia; order Anura; family Pipidae; genus Xenopus; species Xenopus borealis. Next base: position 79,346,489 of record CM044431.1, on the reverse strand, counting down.
AAGAAGTCGGCTACAGTAGAGAAGCCCAGCCCAGAGGACCCCGGGAACCCAGGTTCAGAGTCAACAGCCCACGGCAGACCCGCAGAGCAGACCCGAAGTGCCGAGAGTGGGGACATATTGCCACCAACTGCCCAGCTTATCCAGAACCCATGGAGTGTGGAACGGAGAGGAAGTTGTCTCTGTTCGCTCAACCAGGTCTCGTTGCGGATCCTGAGGTACCTACTTGTGTCGTCCAGATTGGTAAGTGCACTGTGAATGCAATATTAGACACAGGTAGCTTAGTCACACTGGTAAACACACAGCTCCTGAAAGACTGTCCTTTAACCCAGCATCAAGTGGGAGTGGGGTGTGTACATGGGGACTGTAAGAAATACCACTCAGCCCTAGTGACTTTTGTGACCCCCACAGGGACTGTGTGCCATGAAGTGGCAGTGTCTCCCATACTCATGCACAGTGTAATTTTGGGCAGAGACTTCCCCTTATTTCGAGAACTGTGCCAGGAACATGCTCCAGAGACTGAGCATTGGGAGGGGAGACCCCACCCTATTGAACTGGATACTTCTACAGGGACTGTTAATGACAGTAGAGTGTATGGGGGAGAGAAAATGGGACCACCCATCTCAGATGTTATTGTAAATGGTACTGGTGATGGGTCAGAAGAAAATGAGTTGTTTCTCTTAGCTGTATTAGTTGGCGAATCTGAAGCAACTGCTGAGACTGTTGAGGAACCTAGCATGCCTGAGCTAGAGGTCTCCTGCGATAACTTTGGAACCTCCCAGCTAAGGGACCCAACACTCACTAAAGCTTGGGAAAATGTCACCATTAATAATGGGAACACAGAAAATCCTGGTGTAGATTGTGTATTTCCTCACCTTGCTGTACAAAATGCTTGCTTTACTATGTGGATAAGATTCGAGGGGAGATTGTGGAACAGCTAGTGGTTCCCCAGCCATATAGGAGAACAGTTCTCAATCTGGCCCATTCTCATCCACTAGGTGGCCACCTAGCATATGAGAAAACCAAAGACCGAGTGTTGCAGCGGTTCTTTTGGCCGGGGGTACATGCAGATATAAAGAACCATTGTGAATCCGGCTCAGAGTGTCAGAAATCTGCTCCAATGCCCCATTTTCGCAGCCCGTTAGTCCCATTGACTGTAATTGAAATTCCATTTGAGTATATTGCAATGGTAGGGCCACTAATAAAATCTGCTAGGGGGCATCAGTACATTTTGGTAATCATGGACTATGCCACTCGGTATCCAGAGGCTGTTTCCTTAAGGAACACCTCCTCAAAAACCATAGCCCGAGAGCTGTTCCACATGTTCACCCGTACAGGAATTCCAAAAGAGATCCTTACAGATCAGGGGACTCCCTTCATGTCTAGAGTAATGAAGGAATTGTGCAAGTTCCTCCAAATCAAACAGTTACGCCCATCTGTTTATCGTCCCCAAACTGACGGGTTGGTAGAAAGGTTCAACAAGACCCTCAAGGGGATGTTAAAAAAAGTGGTGGATAAAGATGGGAGGAATTGGGATTCTTTACTTCCCTATCTCATGTTTGCCAATAGAGAAGTCCCACAGGCCTCTACGGGGTTTTCCCCCTTCGAGTTGTTGTATGCAGGGTCAGACTGGGGGGCCAGAGGCCCACCGGGGCTGCAGTCTCTGGGCCCCCCACCGCTGTGCCGTGCTGCACATGAGTGCGCCCACACACAATCGTGAGCGCGCACGGTGTTCTTTGGGCCTTACGCACCATGTTATTTCACCCTCTCTTCTTCTGACGTAGTGCCCTGCTGTGGATCCGAGTGTGCGCGCACTGTATTCTTTGGGTCTTGGGCCCTTGTTCGGGTAGGTAGAGGAGCCACTGGGTACGGATCTGGGCTGGCGGGGCCCACAAGAGCCGGGGGCCCACTGGGTATTTTCCCGGTGTCCCGCCGGCCCAGTCCGACCCTGGTTGTATAGGCGCCACCCACGAGGGCTGTTGGACATGGCAAAGGAGACATGGGAATCTGAATCCACCCCATACAAAAGTGTGGTAGAGCATGTTGCAGACATGCAAGACTGTCTTGCAATGGTCATGCCCCTTGTGAGAGAGCATATGCTTCAGGCCCAGGAAGCTCAAAGCCAGATATATATATATATAATAGATTGGCTCGTGTCCGAACTTTCCAGCCTGGGGACAGGGTGTTAGTCCTAGTTCCTATGGTATAAAGTAAGTTCCTGGCCAAATGGCAGGGCCCTTACGAGATTATAGAGCATGTAGGGGATGTTAATTTTAAGGTGTCCCAACCAGATAAGCGTAAAAAAGAGCAGCTCTATCATGTAAACCTAATTAAGTCCTGGAAAGATAGGGAAGCCCTGTCAGCCTATTCTGCAGTTGTAGAGGTAGAAATCCCACAGGTGCCTGAGGTAAAAGTGGCTGAGACCCTCACTAACAATCAGAAGCAGGAAATGAGAGAGTTCCTGATCAGGAATAGACAAATATTCTCAGACCAGCCTGGGCTTAGTGAGATAATAAAACATGACATTATAACTGGACCTTGGGTTAAAGTCAATGTCAAACCTTATAGTATACCCGAGGCCTGACGCCAGGCAATTGCAGACGAGGTTAACAGGATGTTGGAGCTGGACGTAATTGAGGAATCCCATAGTGAATGGTCCAGCCCCATTGTACTTGTCCCAAAACCGGATGGTAGCATCCGATTTTGTAATGACTTCAGAAAGTTAAATGAGGTCAGCAAGTTTGATGCATATCCTATGCCCCGGGTAGACAATTGATTGAAAGGCTAGGACAGGCCCTATACATCACCACTCTAGATCTTACCAAGGGGTATTGGCAGGTACCACTCACCGAAGGGGCAAAAGAGAAGACTGCCTTTTCCACTCCTGAGGGGAGGTGGCAATATAAACGCTTACCGTTTGGCTTACATGGGGCCCCAGCAACATTTCAGAGAATGATGGACCGCATTCTCAAACCACATCTTTAGCCCGGACTGGGAAAGTCATTTGCCTCCTGTACAAGCGGTCCTTGACTCTATCTGGAAGGCTGGTCTGACAGCAAACACCAGAAAGTGTGCCATGGGGTTAGAAGAGGCCCACTATTTGGGGTATGTTATTGGAAGAGGGGTAGTCAAGCCCCAGTTGTCCAAAATTGAGGGAATTCAGCAGTGGCCCTGGCCCAATTCCAAGTGAGGGCTTTTCTTGGGATAGTGGGGTATTACAGGAGATTTGTCCCCAATTTTGCCTCTCTAGCAGCCCCACTTACTGACCTCACAAAAGGGAGTAAAGCTGGAGCAGTTACATGGACCCCAGAGGCAGAGAAAGCCTTTCTAAACCTGAAGGCATCCTTGTGCAGATACCCTGTGCTAATAGCTCCTAATTTCAAGAAAGAGTTCAGTACAGACTGATGCCTGAGGTTGGGTTAGGGGCTGTTCTCTCACAAGTGGTGAACGGGAAAGAACATCCGGTAGCATACCTAGGTAGGAAACTAACCCCCGCTGAATGCAGGTATGCCATTGTAGAGAGGGAGTGTCTGGCCATCAAGTGGGCATTGGAGTGCCAGAGATATTATCTTTTAGGTAGGCAGTTCAAACTTGTCACTGACCATGCCCCACTTAAATGGATGGCCCAAAATAGGGAAAAGAATGCCAGGGTCACCAGGTGGTTCTTATCACTTCAGAATTTTAAGTTCTCAGTGGAACATAGACCTGGAAAGTTGCAAGGTAATGCAGATGCTCTCTTCAGGGTATATTCATTGCTGTGCTCAGCACCACGGGCTTGAGCAGGGGGGGGGGATATGTGGTATGGTGACAAAAAGGTCCCCAGTTTCCTGGGGAAAAGTGATTGACAACATGTATGTTGGGCCACGGATTCTCAAAATTTTTTACTGAGGTGAGACCAGCAGTGTTTTGGGCAGAGAAACACTTTGTTTCTCTTCAGCTTTTGTAATTGTCGATCCGGGGCTGGTCTTACTGGGAATACGCAAGAGCAGGGTGGGTGGATTCCCAAATCCATAGGCCAGGTTTTCAGACGGCCCTAGGCCTATTTGTAGTACACCTGAAGCTGTGCAGGTGAGCTGTTGAGCCTGTGTGTGTGTGAGAGAGATAGACATGCTGCTGGATTTGCTCAGCTTCAGGAGAAAAAGCATTTATTTTTGTGTTAGCCAGGAGGCTTGATATTTCTGTTCCAATTGTTGTTTTCTACCTCCTGCAAGGGGAAATTTCTGCAGCCACTGAAAAATAAACGCGGGCAAGAAGCCCTTACACTGGTCTTGATGTGTGAAGTTGTCTCATTTGCAGCCTACCAGCGAGTGAACTGTACAGCGCTGCAGCTCCTTAACAGCGCTTTACAAATAAACATATACATACAACAACCTGATTGGTTCCTATTGGCTACCAAACTTATTCAAGTTAGTAATCTCCTTATTAAATGCACCCTTTAAATTGTTATTATACTGTGCATTATATGGTATATAGTTCTCATTTAAAAGCATTGCAACACTGCATTTGTTAAAGTATAATATGGAAAATATATTTTAATTTTAAACATTTGCAAGTTCAATCTGAGTAAAGTTTAGGAGATTTCTTTGTACATTTCATTAAATTTGTATAATTCTAATATATGTAATATTTTAGCTCCGTGTCTACAAAAAAGCTTTTTATAAAACCAAATTACCAAGCCTTGGGTTGAAAAATTACAGGCCTACATATTAAATAACAATCTGATAATGTGGACTTCAAAACATAACAATAATCTGGTATGTATTATCTGTGCTTTTATTGAAGGTAGTATGTAATTCCATCAGGACTCAGCATTTCTTCTATTCTTTATGACAAACTGGAGAAAAGGTTCTTTCTATTATCCCCACATCAGTTCTCGTGTTGTTCCATTTCATGACATTTTAAGAACTGTAGAATTAATAATATATTTCTATATATTCCTTTAATGTTTCTCCCCACCTGAATTCAGATAAATGTGTTTGACATTTGTGACTGTTTGATAAGTGGTGCAAATTATACTGTCTTTTATCTTTCACAAGTCTATTGTATGTGAATCTGTATAATTGTAAACTGAATAACAAAGTTCAACTTTTTAAATACCAGTTCATTTAGGGCACTATTATAATTTTTCATTGTATGTCAGATGCACACAACTTACATAATGCAATAATAATACATCATGTAGAAAAGTCCAAGGCATAAGAAAAATATAAATGGAATGTCATATTATGCTATTAACAGATATTGTATTTTGGAATTTTTATAGGACTTAAATAGGGGAATGACCCTGCTAAAGAAACTGGCTCATCTGGATAGTGACATCTTCTTCCTCAAAACCTGCAAAAAGGAAAATCTCATTACAGACAGTTTGATATTCCTTTTTGTTGGTCATTTGATCTATGAGCTAAATGTTGTATATATACCAGAGAACACCACAGCTTCATTGTAATCAGCTTGAAAAAGGAACTAAAATGTTCTGAAAGCTTGCTATGATTATATTAGTTAGCCAATAAAGGTATCACCTTTATACCATTTTGTTATTTTTTATTTCAAAAGGGTTGCCCAATAATATAAGTCTGTATGCAAAAACTATTCGCAATGCGAAAAGTTAAGCCTTTGCGCGAACAAATTTTGCTTTGCATGAATGTAATATACCTTTTGAGAGCCTGGAAACTGTTTAGCGACCTGCCATCAGTGGAAGGCCGTTTTCGATTTTTATACTTTTATCAGTGTAATAAAACTTCTTACTGAAAAAGTCGCTATGTTTGCTCCAAAAGATTACAACACCTTCAAGCACTTCTTAAGAGTGCGCAATTACTATTCGCAATGTGCAATAACGATTTGCAATGCTATACCCATTTAAGAAACAATATTACATTGAGATGTGGATTTTCAATCTTATTGGTGTGCAATGTTTTGCTCTTTGTTTGGGGGGAATGTAATTAGTCGCAAAGAGTTTAAGTAGCAAGGATCCCAACACCCACATATATCCACGAGAGTGTCCTTGATGCTCTGTTTAATATGATAAGTCTATGGATATAGGAGTAGGCAGGGGGGGGACTCTGCCCATTTAGTAATAATACAATGTTTTTAGGCATTTTATAGAAAAGTAAAACCTGTTGCTTTTATCACCAAATTTAGGAAAGGCTTGCAACTTGGTACTTTGGAGTACAAAGACATGCATACTGTATGTGTTTATTTTGCAGTACCTGAAATGACAGACCATATGGGGGCCTTCCTTTTGGGACCCCTATATGCCATGTGCTTGGGTACACCTGTACACATGGGATATCAAACTGTTCAGATGACCCTAGGCTTTCATATTTGGCATGATTTCTCTTGATACCTAAAAGTATGTGGGGAAATATGATGCTGCAGGGTGGACATTTTAAGGGGATTTTTGGAAATGTTACCAAAATCACCAAATTTAGGAATGGTTTGTGGCTTTGTACTTTGGAGTACAAAGACATGCATACCAAATTTAGATTTGCGGGAATGTGTGCTTTCCAAAAATATATGGTTTTCTGGGTTGAACTTATTCTTTCTAACTTTGCATCCCCCCCCCCCAAACTATGTAAATGTGTTGATTTTGCAGTTCTTGAAATGACAGACCATATGGGGGAGAGGTCTTAATTTTAGGGACCCTATGTGCCATGTGATTAGGTACACCTACTCATATTGGGCATCAAACTGTTCAGCAGACCCCAGGCTTTCATATTTGGGGTCATTTATCTTGATACTCAATAGTTTGTGGGATATGCGGCATGGTACTTTGGAGTACAAAGACTTGCATATCAAATTTGAATTTTGAAATTTTTAGGTGATTTTTCGAAATGTCACCAAAATTGCCAAAGTTAGGAAGGGTTTGCAACTTGGTGCTTTGGAGTAGAAATACATGCATACCCAATTTTGATTTGGGGGAATGTGCACTTTCCGAAAATGTATGGTTTTCTGGCGTGAATGTAATTTTTTCTAACTTTGCCCCTAACTAAGTAAATGTCTTGATTTTCCATTATCTGGAATTACAGAACTGATAGCCCAAATGGGGTGTCTACATTTTAGGTCCTTAAAGTGAAAGAGTACAACATGTCTAAAAACTGTTTGGCAGTAAATCTTCGAATTTAGGACAAAATGGCTGGCAGCAAAAGGGTTAAATTAATAAGGCTGTTTTTGCATCCAATAAGGATTAATTATATCTTAGTTTGGAACAAGTACAAGGCACTGCTTTATTATTACAGAGAAAAGGAAATCATTTTTAAAAATTGGGATTTTTGATTTTAACGGAGTCCCTGATTTAACCACTGATACAGTATGTATATGTTGGGATTTGAAGTCAAGCAAACTTTAAAAGAATGTTGTGGGTAGGCAAATTTTGTTTAAATTACTTTAAATAAATAAATAAATATATATATATATATATATATATATATATATATGTCTATCTTGAAATCAAAAATGCACATGATCCTTGTACTGTATCTCTAGTTTCTCACTCAAGTCACTGTCTATTTGTCTCTGCTATAATGCTTTGATCTTTGATGTTCATGACTCTGCTCATTGCACTAATAAACCCTTGTGTTGGTCACCAATAAACTATATTTATTTCCTCTCTACCTTGATATGGGGTGAGCAATGAAAAACAAAATCTAGTGCTTGTACTCCTGTTATCCTGCATCCAGTCGCACCCATCCTATTTTAGACTACTATCCTTGTAATTATCTGTTTGACTTGTTAAAATCAGGAAAACATTTTAGATTTATCAAAGGTCAATGTGAAAATTTGAATTTTCAAGTTTTTTTTATGATCAAAACTGTCAAATTCAACTAGGGAGTTGAACAAATTTGAAATTCAACCCTTGATAAATTTGCCCCTTAAGGTCAGAACAGAGAGGCCTTGAAAATGTTTTTATCCTCAGGCTTCTGAATCATGATATGCCACTTTTTGTTATTTTTTTTGTAATTTTAATATTGAGGAGGCTATGAATTTATTTAAATTTTATTTTTTATGTTGGTACCCTCTGGTTACTGTGTTTTGCTAATATATTAAAAGAATATTGCAGCTTTGTTTTTGAAAATTATGGTACTACATTTTATGATATATTTAGTATGTATTTTATATTTAGTATTTATTATTTCATGCATTGTTTCATCATTTGTTGTATTTAAGCACCATTGCACTTTTTTATACACAAATACAGTATATTGTTGTTTTGAAAAAATCACATAGTTTTTGAATGATCTTGGTACATTTCACTACAGGTTGCACTTGCCCAACTATGTATGTGACAAATATAGGAATCTATATATCACTTGGTGGTGATGTTCTTCTTAACTCCCAAGTCCACCCACTGCTGTCTGCCTTAACTTCTGCTCGAGTTCTCCTGTACTAATCCCTTTTGTTGGATTACAAACACTCTCAACCTTTGAATGAGTACAAGTGCTACATCTTACATAAATTAAACCGGCCCTCTGTTTTCTTTACACAAAGAATAACCTACTAAATCATTTTCATGAACTTTTTCACATTTCCTACTGTGCTTAAGTGAAGTCTGAACTTGCTGAGGGAATACCTGGGAGCCTGGGACAAGTAAGAATAACCTATGAAATCTTTCTAAAATTCTTCTAGAATTCTCTTGTACTAATCCCTTTTGATGGGTCACAAACAAATCATGTGACTTCCCTCTTAACAATGAGTACAAGTGCTACATTTTTGTTTTTCACCCCACATTCTACTGAGTCCAGTTGTAGCATACCCTCATCTGTATTTTGCTGTCCCAAATCCAATCACTGCTGTCTGCCTTATACTCTACTGCTAAAAGTCCCTTATTACGTAAAGGGAAACTGTCATGGGAAAACATGTTTTTTTTTTTATTTAAACACTTCAGTTAATAGTGCTGCTCCAGTAGACTTCTGCACTAAAATCCATTTATCAAAAGAGCAAACAGAATTTTTTATATTTCATTTTTGAAATCTGGCATGGGGCTAGCCATTTTGTAAATTTCCCAGCTGCCCTGGTCATGTGACTTGTGCCAGCACTTTAGGAGGGAACTGCTTTCTGGCAGGCTGTTGTTTTTCCTTCTCAATGTAACTGAATAGCACGCAGTGGGACATGGGTTTTTACTATTGTGTGCTATTCTTATACTATATCTACCAGGCAGCTGTTATCTTGTGTTAGGGAGCTGTTATCTGGTTACCTTCTCATTGTTCTTTTGTTAGGCTGCTGGGTGGGGGAAAGGGAGGGGGTGATATCACTCCAACTTGCAGTACAGCAGTAAAGAGTGATTGAAGTTTATCAGAGCACAAGTCACATGACTTGGGGCAGCTGGGAAATTGACTATGTCTAGCCCCATGTCAGATTTCAAAATGAAATATAAAAAAAATCTGTTTGCTCTTTTGAGAAATGACTTTCAATGCAGAATTCTTCTGGAACAGCACTATTAACTGATGCATTTTGAAAAAAATTTTTTCCCATGACAGGATCCCTTTAAGAGAAACAGGTTCCTTTGTTTTTCTACACAAATAATAACCTGCAAAATAATTTTCATTATCTTTTTCAAATTTTCTGCTTTGCATAAGCCAAGCCTGAACTTCCCGAGGGAATACCTGGGAGAAGATGTCAGTCGTGCATGAGCGCACCCCAAGACTGTGCTAAGTTAATGATTAGAGTCACTGGAAGGTGCCTAACACATTGGTAACCTCCAGTGACTGTTTCTTTCTCCTTTAATAATCTAAAGTTCTTATTGGGTTTGCCTAATCCAAAACCACAGCTATGGTCATTCTAGGTATTTTCTTTGCCACTATGCCAACAGAATCTTTTACAATTAATCTTTGGATGAAGGAATCAGTGGTCCTTTAATAAATGGTCTGCATTTTTTTTAGAAAACCTGGAAATGCAGAAATGTCTTTTTGTATACTTTCACGCTGTATTTTGAAACATTTCACATTTTTCCTCTGCCTGTCAAAGTTACTGATAAAGGCAGAGGAAATGTTCTGCTGCTGCCAATCACTTGCAGAAAATGTAAATTTCTCAATCAGTAGGTGCAATTGCTCAACTTGTATGCATAGAAGATATGTCAAAGTATTGTTTTTAAAGCAGACTCTACATGTAGAAAGCGATTGGCCATGTCTTGGTCTTTTTGTCTGCTTGAAGAGAGCATTCAATTGAAATAACCTATTTTTGCATGGCTTGCTTTTTCATAATTCATTTAAAATACAAAGACATCAGTATTTGTTTGTTGACATCTTAATTAGATGGAAAAAGGTGTCATTCATCATAAAAAATGTTCGAACTAGATGGTAAATGGTCAGTGAGTTTAGGTTATTTTATTTTTGTGAAATTGTATTTAATATAATTTGCTTTCAGCAGTAATCTTCAGAGTGACATGGTCTAGTGCTCAAAGTAAAGAGCGAGTCGCCCATCTGAAATGTATTTAAATCATCATAATCATATAAAGGCTTGCAGCTAGTATAGCAGTTTTTTTGAACCACTTCCAGTTGAAGATTAAGAAGCTTTCAAACCCTACAGAGTTCTTTATTTGGTTAGAAAAATGATTGAGTTAAACTGGTAAACACATCTCCGAAGTCTGAAAGCATTACTCTGGAACCAAGAACTGGTCTACCTCCCTAACATTATTTTGAAATTTAAAGCATGACTGGACTTGTAGCCTAGACTGAATCAAATCAATATTGTAAAACTTTTTCAAAGATCTTAAAAGCCGGTGACTCATTTGATGCAGGAGTTTTCAAATTTGGCCCAGTTAGTTGTCCTGACGTGTGTCAGGAGTGCTCCTGTTCCTCAACAAGATGGCGGTGCCCATGGTCATGTAATGATGTTTTGGCACAAAATTTCGATATTAAAATTGTACCAGAGACCCGGGTTCACTGCCCAAAAATAGGTTATTTGTGGCTGCTCTAAATTCACTATTTTGACTGATCCTTAGTTGCTGACACTGTCTGTTTCTGACCATGCTGATCGCTGCCTGCCTCTGACTATTACCTGAACTATGACTTTATCCCCCTTAAGTAATAAAAGTTACTTAATTTGCCCAGAAGCAATAACCAATAAGATATTTGCTTTTAATTAGTTAATATGATTTACTGCTCCTAGGCAAACTAAGTGCCTTTTATTACGTAACCCCTGAGCCTCTTAGCCCCTTGCATACCACAACTTCAACTGTTTGTCTGCCTGCATTGCTGTTAGGTCATTAGCCCTTGACAGTGTATGGGGCAGATTTATCAAATTCACATGAAGGATTCGAAAGTCGATCACATTTTTAAAAAGCTTTGAATTTGAATTGGTCGAAGACCACTTTGACCAGTGAATTTTAAAAATCGAATGATTAGAATAATTTGAATAAAAATCTATTTGAATATTCGACTATTCGACACTCGAATAACTTCCCCTTTTAAATTTTTATTCGACTGCCTAGTTCGCAGGTTTCAACCTACCGAATTGGTTTTCTTTAGTTTTGATCGAAAAAAGAATGGATTTTATTGATCGATCGAATATTTTATATTCGATCTTTCGACCTATTGAATTGCGGTAAAATACTTCGAATTCGAAGGATTTTCATTCCCCAACAATTCCCATGGGGAAAACCCTCGAATTCAGCCCTTAGTAAATCTGCCCCTTTGTGTGTAATTGTGCATGAGCAAACCAATTAAATTTTATTAATGCACATGATTATTTGCATTAAGTGTGCTCTGACCCAGAAAAAATAATAATGTATCCTCTATAGTAAAATATATGGATATAAGAAATAACCAAGGAGGAATTGGTAGATATACAGTTTACAAGTATGAACCAAAATGGGTACATTTCTTGTTCTAATAGGCAGTGTCAGACTGGGGTGCATGGGGCCTCAGGGCCACCCAGGTCCCCTATCCCAGTAGCACAGCCTCATACCTGTGAGGTATGACCTGAGACTGAGGTACAGTATGAACTGAGAGCTGAAAGTCCAAGGTCAGAGCAAGAAGCGGACACAGGTGGATCACCAAGCTCCACCAGGTTGGAAATATAATGTTCAATGCGTCATGAGACATAAGTGTCATCACAGAGGCAATATTAGTATATTGCACTATTGTGAACAGCTAAAACAACCTGCACTTGATTTTATAAACTTGTAAGATCAAATATAGAATTCTGAGACATAGATATATTGTATTCTTGCATTGGAGCTTTGTATAACCTCATCCTTTCTCCCTTATTGTCTTTTTTCATAAGTACAAAAACACAATGCCTTTATTGCTGTTTAGCTCTATGGGTTTAGCTTAGAAATGCACATATTTAAAGGTCTCCCTAAAGAAACTATTTTTGCATGGCTTGCTTTTTCATATTTCCTTTAAAATACAAAAACATCAGTATTTGTTTCTGACATCTCAATTAGATGAAAAAAGGTGCCATGAATCATAAAAATGTTTGAACTAGATGGTACTGTAAGTGGTCAGTGAGTTTAGGATATTTTATTTGTGTGAAATTGTTTTTAATAACAACTAAGCTGTTATCTGCAAACTGTTGGACCTTGTAATAAACAAATCCTCTCTATCTAGAATTACATTCCTTTAATTTCTCGGCTATGTATTTTTTATGTGTGACTGCGGTTGTTCATATGATGTTTTGATTAATTAGTACAGACGCCAAACATCTACAAAGCATTTTTCATTGCACAGAATGATATTATTGGAATATGCTAATAAATACTGAGGTTGATTAATCTTGTTTTGTCAATGCTTGAAAACAAACATCTTGCAATACTTTTAGAAGGAATGCAATATGTTCCAAAAGTGCTGTTATAAATAAAGTTCCCAAAACTCATATATTCTGCGGTAAAAAAATTATTCTCCAAATTCAGTGCCCATCCCATTATATTATTAGTTTCCTTTATAAACAAATCCATGCCATAATAGTGTTACAGTTGATGTTTCCAAAATACCATTTATTACATTCAGTATTTACTCTTATGCAAGCAAAACAATCCTTTTCGGTTTATTTAGAGGCACATTTATCCAAGGTCGTATTTCGAATTCATGTGACTTTTTAAAAACTTCCCCAGACTCCCATAAATTCGAAATTCAACCAATCAAAATTTATTATTAAAATCTAATTTTAAAACTGTGATGAATTGAAACGACCCAAAAATTTTAGCCAGATTCGATCAAACTCGGTTGCAGTGTTCTTCTTTAAAAAAAACTCCATCGTCAGGAAGGCTTCAAACAGCTCCAAACTGATCAGTGGACGTCTCCCATTGACATAGTTACATAGTTACATAGCTAAATTGGGTTGAAAAAAGACAAAGTCCATCAAGTTCAACCCCTCTAAATTAAAACCCAGCATACACACACACCCCTACACTCTTTCACACAAACCATATATGCCCACAGCTATACTAACTGTAGAGTTTAGTATCAAAATAGCCTTTCATATTATGTTTGTCCAAAAAAATCATCCAATTCCCTTTTGAAAGCATCAACGGAATGAGCTATCACAACATCACCCAGCAATGCATTCCACAACTTCACTGTCCTCACTGTGAAGAACCACCTACGCTTCTTCAAATGAAAGTCCTTTTCTTCTAGTCTGAAGGGATGGCCTCTGGTGTGGTGATCCTCTTTATGGGTAAAAAGGTCCCCTGATATGTGTCTATCATGTCCTCTAATGTATTTGTAAAGTGTAATTATGTCCCCTCGCAAGCGCCTTTTTTCCAGAGAAAACAACCCCAACATTGACAGTCTACCCTTATAATTTAAGTCTTCCATTCCTCTAACCAGTTTAATTGCACATCTCTGCATTCTCTCCAGCTCATTTACATCCCTCCTAAGGACTGGAGTCCAAAACTGCACTGCATATTCCAGATGAAGTCTTACTAGGGATCTATAAAAAGGCATAATTATGTTTTCATCCCTTGAGTTTATGCCCTTTTTTATGCAGGACAGAACCCTATTTGCTTTAGTAGCTACAGAATGACACTGCCCAGAATTAGACAACTTATCTATAAAACCCCCAAGATCCTTCTCACTTAAGGAAACTCCCAACACACTGCCATTTAGTGTATAACTTGCATTTATATTATTTTTGCCAAAGTGCATAACCTTGCATTTATCAACATTGAACCTAATTTTCCAGTTTGCTGCCCAGTTTCTCAACTTAGACAAATCATTCTTCAAAGTGGCAGCATCCTGCATGGAACCTATAGTTCTGCACAATTTAGTATCATCTGCAAAAATAGAAACCATACAATTCCCCACCAACAGGAATTAGTCAGGTTTTAGGTGAGGAATTGTCAAATTTGAATTCCAAAAGGAATAAATATTCAATTTGACCCTCAATAAATCTGCCCCTTAATGTTTAAAATTTAAGTAGGCAATGTATCCAATTTATGGAAAGATCCCTTATCCAGAATACTCCATGTCCCGAGCATTCTGGATGACCAGTCCCATACCTGTATTGGTACACATCACATTCAGTTCACTACAGTTTGTATCCAGGTTCCATACTGTAGCTTTGTTATATTAATCTATTTGCATTTACATTTACATTTCTTAGTTATCTTCAATTGTCTTTTCATGCTGCTGTGTTGTAAAAAGGTTTGCAAATCAGATGCTGTTTAAAATTTCCATTGTTTTAGATACAGTTTAGATTTAAATGTTATTTCTGTCATATAAATTTATGGAAAATAATTCTGTATACATTACAGTAAGCTGTCTCACAATTATCAGTGTCTTACAGTTATAGCTCTAAATACCTCTGTAGTTATCAGTGGGAAAATGAATGTACCTCATCTGAAAGGCAGTAATGTTTCAGCTATAAATAGAGGATAAGAGAAAGAGTGATAGAATTTGTAATTCAGGCCAGCAGTTAGCAATTCCATTTTCAGCAATAAGTGTCCTAAAATATTTGGTTAAGGCGCGTTTGTGAAATGTTGTCTATTCTGACAGAGAAAATGGATACCAGAGTGTAATCTATATCCACCCAGCACAGCAAAACATCTGTAGCTGTACCTCAAAAGTAATAGACTGACAATATCATAAACTGTGAAAAGAAATGTATAATTCCTTCTAAAGCCTATATATTACAGATTTTAGTATTAATGTGAAATCCTGACTGAGGACTGAACCAAAAAAGTTTAGTGATCATTTTTCTGAAAGATATTAGGACATCTAAACCTGACTCAATTCTTAACCTCTTACTATACCTACAGTATTATTGACAAATAGATGTTTTTTGACCTTTTGAGACATATGGGCTGAACAGTGCAAAATATGAGTATAACTCCAACCATAAAATCAGGAGCAACATTTTCAACCAGAGAAATAAGTTGAAACACTGTTTACAAATAACGACACTTGCACCTGCAAGCTTAGGGGCAGTATGCAATGGGTATGGATTTACACATCCTTTAAATATGTGCAAGAGAACTAACTGGTTTATCATCTCCTGCTTAATTGCATCTTCCATAGTTTAACCTGCTGCTACTGCTTGGGCAACTGGAAGGTAAAGGATTCTTTGTTTCAGAAATTACAGCTCAGTGAGGCATTTCTGTCAGGTAATGTAGGAGGAACTGGAATTTTTTCATGTACAGTAGATGAACAACAGTATTTTCAAACACTTTGGGGCAGATTTATCAAAAGTCAAAGTGAAAATTTGAATGAAGAAAAAATTGAATTTATAGATATTTTTGTCTACTTCAACTAGGGCAGGCATGTCCAAAGTCAGGCCCGGGGGCCAATTGCAGCCCATTTTCAAATTTACACTGGCCCCCAGCCTTAAACAAGGAATCGCCCATTCATGGGCACGCCCGGATTTGGGGAGAGGTCGCCTAGGCCAGGGCCTAGGGCGTCCTTATAGTATATAAGCCAAAACATGCCACTCACTCAGCTCTGATTGGTTAAAAACTATGGTATTTATTTTCATAAACTTGGCACCCAACTAGAAACCCAACCCATGATCCATTACTTTTTTTGCTGAGCAGTGTCCTCTATCTTCTTCCTGCGGCAGCTGCGCACAGCCACTGGATTAGGTGCTAGTTCTTGCCAGAGGCTACCACGGAGCTGTGCACAACAGAGGCGTTCTTTATGTGTGAATTTGGCTAGCTGCCTCAGCCTGGCTAAAATCGCCTGCAATTTAAAAGCTCAGGCTACACAGCCACAGCAAGCGGGGACACAGCTACAGTACCATATTTGAGGAAAACTTACAGTTGGCAGGTTAAATGGTTAATAGGGTAAATTAATATTAAATACTGTATCTGGTCTGTGGACTACAGATATCATTTTCTAATGGTTCAAAGAATGTCAAGCTGAATGTTCGGCCCCCACACACTTTCACCTCACCAAATATGTCCCTTGTTACAAAAATTTTGGACACCATTGAACTAGGGAATAGTCCAAATTCAATTTCAATTTGCAAAACATTTGAAAAATCTAAAACCTGCTGAATAGTTGTTTTAGCCTGTATTGGACCTCTGAGAAACGATTTGGAGTCAATTGGTGGACTTTGAAAATGTGAAGTTTTTTGGGGGAATTCAATCAAATGTTCTATTACTTTGATTCGAACAATTTGAATTCTCTCAAATATAGACCTATTTGATCAAAATGGACCTATTCGATAAAATAATTCAAATTAATATTGGTTGGTCTTTTTGAATTTGAATTCAAATAGTTTTTGCTATTTGAAATTTGACCCTTGATACATCTGCCTCTTTGTGTATTGCACTTGTATTGGCTACAAGTCTTCTTCTAATTATAAACATGTCCTGCATAGGGATGGAGTTCATATTAACATGAGGTTTCTTTGGCAGCATCCAGGACCGAATACTAGACTTGGTGCATCCCCAGTCCTGTAAACTTCCCTTAGAGCAAAAATGAAATTTACTTTTGGGGCAATTTGCAAACAATTTATTGTCTCATGGTAAGGTACTTGGGCTTTAATCATTTTGCGGTCAGTCTGTCTCACTGTGGCACTTAGGTTTCAATCTAGACATGGCAGGAAATAACTGAGGCACATTCAATAGCTGAAAGATGCAAGCAGTCATTTTGGATCACTGGGAATCTGTATATACAGAAAACCTGTTATAGTGTCAGCCATTATTTATAAAAATTAATTCAGGAAAATTGCACAAACTTATAAAAAATTTGCAAAACGTGTCCGGCGTCTTGTTTTAGACATGGGTGTCTTGTTTTGGAAGTGGGCATTAGTGTTTGGCGTCCAAAAAAGATGGGCTCCAACATAGAAAAAAATGGACGACAGCTTCCTTTTTTTTTTTTTTTTATGCCGGCAAATTTTCACCAGGCAAATTTTTTGCAAATTTATTCGCTGGTGGCGAATTGCAGGAATTTGCCGTGAATTCGAGCTAGGCAAATAAATTCTGCCATCACTAGTAATTATCTCAGCATTGTTTCCAAACTAATATTTTAGATATTAAAGGGACCAAATGATAATAAGACATTCCCTCTCTAAGCATAACGCAGCTGTGTTTTTTAAAAAATAAGGTACTAGATTTTATTTATTATATATTTAGTATGTATTGTTTAATGCACTGCACTGTCATTGTTTTACACTATTTTTTTGAACACAGGTATACTGTTATTGAAAAAAATACACAGTTTTAGAATGATCAGGGTGCATTTCACTACAGGTTGTACTTGTATAACATTGTATAAATGAATGTAGTTTTTCCTCAGACGGTGTAAGTTTTCAAAAATATAATTGGCTATTCCTCACTAATTATAACCTGTGACCTCAAAACACTTAAACCCACATCAGAGGCATCTGTTTATACCAAGGGTAGATTAATACTTTTTTACAGAAAGCGACTTTCAACATAGCTTCTGTATCATCTGGATTCAAGCATCACTGTGTACTGAAATAAGCCCTCTGATGTATGGTGAATATGTTTTCTCTTTTTATATTAGGAGAACTTGCCAGTGATCCTTTTAGATTAAGGGTTGCCAAATACCTAGCACTGCCTCTGGCATGCATCAAATCATGATACTTCATTTTAGTCTGCATACATTTTTGCAAAAACAGTGATCCATCAGGCTTTGTAATTAACACAATAGGACCAGGCTCCCTTTTGAGCCTCTGAAACAGCCTGTATATTCTTGATTTTTTTTTCCTATTGACTTTATCCTACAAGGATGAATGGTTGTTTTAGTCAGTTGCATGACCAGTCAGCAAAAAGTTGAGACATCTTTAATGATAACTTTTTTAAACAATGCAGAATTTTAGACTTTAGAGAAGGGAGAAAGTGAAATTGAAGTTATTTATTTAATGAGCCCCAGCATTATTATCTTTTTTGTTTTTGCAGTTGCAGTATTTTTGTCATTGCATTTTGGCTGATGTTAATCATTCCATTGTTTGCTAGCCAACCCTGTGGGTTTGTCGAACACATTCTAGAAAATTGGTGAAGGCAAAGGCTTTTGATTGAAAAACAGATTGCTGGCAATTCCCCTGGATAACCCGATTTGAGCTTTTATAAATAAGTACCAAATTTAGACCAACATTTAAATGATACCCTGTAAAAAACATGATGCTAAGTCTGTTACAATGAAACCTCAATTTTAAGTACCCTGATTTTAAGTTTTCCCACATTTTTACATTTTTTATTTGTGGTCCCACCAATTTATAATGCATTTCAGTGGGTGCATTTTCCTGATTTTTAGTAATGTTTTACCGGATTTTACATCAAGATTTTTTGCTGATGTCCCCCCCAAAATTGCTTTTTTGTGTAATTATTTTTTTAAATAGAGGTTTAAAATACTAACCAAATGTTTATTTTGCCATGGTTCTATTTTGCCATGTTCTGCCTTGATCAGTTCCCCTTCTACATTATATGCACCTTATACAGTCCTGCACCAATCATTAGTGATGGGCGAATCGGTGTCGAAAAATTAATGAAATGCTGCCGTGTCTCGTTTTTGATGTGGGTGTCCATTTTTGACGCCGGCGCCCATAGCCTTTTTTTCGACGTTGGCGTCAAAAATGAGACGCTGGAGAATTTTCACCAGGCGAAATTTCGCAAGTGTATTCGACTGCGGTGAATCGCGGGAATTCAATGCGAAGATTGCCGCGAGCGCATAAATTCACCATCACTGCCAATCTTTTATTGCTTTAGGTTGTGTATGTGATTGACAGAGTGGTCTTGCACATCCCCCCATTGTGTAAAATTAATGCTGCAATGCTTAACCATTGTTATTAACACAGTAAATATTATATCTCTAAGAAATTTGCGAAACAGTGAAATATTCCCGAAACGGGACACATCAAAAACCGAAACCTGAGTCAAAATGGATGCTGGTGACAATTTATTTAATGGGCGCGCAATAAATCGTTGCCGGCGTCCATATTTAACCACCGGTGAATTCCTGCGGGAGATTCGCAAATGTATTCACCAGCCACAAAATGCGAAAATTTGCCGCAATTTCGTGGCTGGCGAATACATTCGCCCATCCATATTCAGTAAAGAAAACGTTACTTTAAAGTGGACTCTTCATCCCAAAAAAAATTCAAAATCATATTTTATCACATTAGTCTAGCAAAATGAACATTAATTACACCATATAAATTATTTTAATCTTGTTTTCTTCAGTCAGGAGCCATTTTGTGGATACTGTTATTAAGGCAAACCTTGAATCATCTCAAAATCGTGTTCGTGCACCAGAATGAGGGACCCAATGTCTATCCCCATGTCCTGGCTACACAATTAAATGGTTAAAGGGGTGGTTCACCTTCAAGTTAACTTTTAGTATATCGTAGAAGGGCCAATTGTAAGAAACTTTTCAATTGGTCTTCATTATTTATTTTTCATAGTTTTTTAATGATTTGCAATTTTCTTCTATTTCTTTGCAGCTTTCAAATGGGGGTCACTGACACCATCTAAAAACAAATGCTCTGTAAGGCTACAAATGTATTGTTATTGTTACTTTTTATTACTTATCATTCTATTCAGTCCCTCTCCTATTCATATTCCAGTCTCTTATTCAAATCAATGCAGGCTTGCTATGGTAATTTGTACCCTAGAAACCAAATTGCTGACGCTGCAAACTAGAGAGCTGCTGAATAAAAAGCTAAATAACTCAAAAACCACAAACAATAAAAAATTAAAAACAATTGCAAATTGTCTCAGAATATCACTCTCTACATCATACTAAAAGTTAACTCAAAGGTGAACAACCCCTTTAAGAGAACTGGGGGGGATGTGTGGAGAGCAGGGGCATCTAGGAAGTGCTGAATGGAAAGTGAAAGTAATTATCTGCCCCGCCTCTATGCCTAAGGCATAGAGGAGTGGCAGACAATATTTAATTGACAGCTGAGATTTTTAAATGAGCTTAAAGCAGCTTTGAATGCTTTAATAAAAATTTGAAATTGGATTTCATGTTTAATTTGAAAAGGACTTTTATTATACAGATTTTTTTGTCTGGGTGACCGGTCCACTTTAACACATTTCCCTGCTCTTAAATGGGGGTTCTACTGTATCTACCAGTATTCCCACATCATTTACTAGCAAGGATTTACTTTACCTCAGTACTGGTGAATATTGTACAACAATATTGAAGGGATACCAGGTTTTTGAGGGTTATTAAGCTTACAAGTGGCATATAAATCAATAAAGTAAAAAAATATATGCGGTCTGCATAATTGCTTTCCAACCGTCTTATATTGTTTGATGTATTTAGGGTTTTAGGTGGAATTAATTATTGCTCTGTACAAAAGAACAAATGCAAAAGAAAAAAAGATTACATATTAGCATTTTATACAGACGGCAAAATATTTTCAATGAATTTAAAAGAATTTTACTGGAAAGTTAAGTGCCTTTGAAGAGCCAGCAATGTGTCATAACAAAATTGGCATGTTTCAAGGCAAAGGCCTTGTATTCTTGACAGTGACAAGGGAGGCTGATACCTCTGAGAAAATCCTCAGCTGTCACTCAGTGACCCATTATCACAATGGTTTTTTTGGCCTTAGTCATATCCTTGTTCCACATATTCAGACTTACAAGCTCTCTTGAGACTCTGAATGCCAACAGGAATGGAAAAGACAACAGCAAGGGACAGTGTATCTATCAAGCACAAGTATTTCTTAGTAGCAATATCTATTCATTCCAGAGCTGCAGCTGCAAAATTGACTATTGTTGCTTTTTACTCAGCCTCAACACATACAAATATCATGGAATATTACTTATATCAGTATTAGCCATGTACAATATATGTTTTTACCCTATGTGAATATGCCACCATTGTCAATTGTGACAATACCATTGCAATGTTAAACTTGTTTCTCTTCATTGTGAATTAAGGCGCAAAATCTTCTGAATTGATATAATTGTTTCTAATTATGGATTCTGGCTTAATTCAGCAGCATTTTCAATTAATTTTTTTTATTTAGTTCATTAAAACAATTGTTTTTAAAATTTTAATTGTCATAAAAGCTGTTTCTTATCATTAATTATATATACTTAGTATAGATGTCAGTTTGTAGTTGAAGCCCTGCGCGACATTCACAGTAGCTTGAAACAAAAAAAAAGGTCTTTGCACATTTGTACACTGCAATTTTTCCCCATTGAAAAACAGTTCAAGCTCTATCAGGCAATTGATACCTGCCACAGAGCAAGCCTTAAATACAATACCTTGTTGTGGCCTGTGTCTGTTGCTGCCACCTAACTCTTGCATCTGAGTCACACGCAAGTTGTGTAGGGGACCACTCAGATTGCAGCACTGTCAAATGTAATTGCTGTATTTATGGGGGCTGCTGCAGGTCTCTGTGCTCCACAGAAAGTCTTCTATGGCCTGCTTCAGAGAAGCATCCCTACAGCATGATACTGGCACCACAATGCTTCATAGTGGAATTAGTGTGATTATGATGATGTACAATGGTGAACAGTAATGTTCCCTCTAAGATGTGCACTTGTGCATGTACTTGCAATGTTATATTTATTCTGACCTGAGCACACAGTGTTTTAAAAATGTGCGCACATGTTTTTAACGTGCACACAAAATAATTCTTTCCACCCATAGCTGCAAAAGAATTAGAGGGATCAGTGGTGGACAGTTTGATGGTCAAAAACCTCTTACCAGACAATAGAACCTTCTTACAGCTGACTTCAGAGTCTCCCACCTGCCTTCTGGAAAGCTGTAGGCAACATATTATGTGAATTTTAGTTTAGCCACTCTTCCATAAATATGCAATTAGTGCAGCACCCAGGCAACAGCTGTTAAATGCATAATATCCCCCTATTTTACTGACTGAGTTTTGTCATCGGTCTCTTGGTGACCTCCAATCATTTTGAAACCCCTTGATTGCACACAGGTGATATACATTTAACTATTTAGTTCAGTTATTAGTTAATAGTGCTGTTCCAGAAGAATTCTGCACTGAAATCCATTTCTCAAAAGAGCAAACATATTTTTTTAATATTTCGTTTTGAAATCTGACATGTTGCTAGACATTTTGTCAATTTCCCAGCTGCCCCTGGTCATGTGACTTGTGCTCTGATAAACTGAAATCACTCTTTACAGCTGTACTGTGAGTTGGAGTGATATCACTCCCTCCCTTTCCCCCCCCAGCAGCCTAACAAAAGAACAATGGGAAGGTAACCAGATAACAGCTCTCTAACAAAAGATAACAGCTGCCTGATAGATCTAAGAACAGCACCCAATAGTAAAAACCCATGTCCCACTGCGTACTATTCAGTTACATTGAGAAGGAAAAACAACAGCATGCCAGAAAGAAGTTCCCTGAAGTGCTGGCACAAGTCACATGACCAGGGGCAGCTGGGAAACTGACAAAATGGCTAGCCCGTTGTCAGATTTCAAAACTAAATATTAAAAAATCTGTTTTCTATTTTGAGAAATGGATTTCAGTGCAGAAGTCTACTGGAGCAGCACTATTAACTGATGCATTTAAAAAAAAACATGTTTTCCAATGACAGTTTCCCTTTAAAGGAAAACAATATCCCCAAAATGAATACTTGAGCAACAGAGTTTATATCAAATTAAGTAGCATATTAAAGAATCTTATCAAACTGGAATATATATTTAAGTAAATATTGCCCTTTTATGTCTCTTGCCTTGAACCACCATTTTGTGATGGTCTCTGTGCTGCCTCAGAGATCACCTGACCAGAAATATTTCAATTCCAACTTTAACAGGAAGAAGTGTGGAAGCAAAAGACAGAACTCTGTCTGTTAATTGGCTCATGTGACCTAACTTTATAGTATGTTTGTGTGCACCGTTGAATCCTACGATCCCAGGAGGCTTTTCTTATGTTTTAAAATGGCTATTTTCTATTTATGACTACCCAATAGCACATACTACTAAAAAAGTATACTACTATGAAAATGGTTTATTTACATGAAGCAGGGTTTTACATATGAGTTGTTTTATGCAATATAATTTTATAGAGACCTACATTGTCCACGGGTATAGTTTTCCTTTAAGGTGTGTCATATCAATATACAATACTTATGCAATCCGTTATCTTGTGTTTTCTTTTTTAAAGCAGTTATATATCCCATCAGCCATACACATTAGACCATGAATAATAGTTCTTTTCCACAGGTGTATGAACACTTTTACAGTGACGTGCTATCAGACCTCTTGCAGCTATAAAAACAATGTTTACTAATTGTTGGGTTAGAGATGTAATGGTCTTCAATTTTTCTTATAGAAAGAATACTCTTGGGTCTTTTGTAACAGTTGTTAAAGAAGAACTAAAGTCTAACTAAAGAAGTAGGCTAGAAATGTTGTACATTTTGTTTTTGGCTTTCGCACCAGCCCAAGGCAACCATATCCCTTTAGCAGGGAAGATATGTTTCTCCAAAGATGACCCAGTAGCTCCCCATCTTCTTTTCTGCTTATTCACTACACATGCTCTGTGCTGCTTAATACTTAATACAGATAATTACTACATGGCGTCTCAGAAACCAAGGCAATTAGCATCAGAATTTAAGCAGCCTTTTAGCATCTGCTTATATTACAGACAACCCTCCTTTTACTGCTTGATAATTTGTGACAACCCCTATGCTTAGCTTCTCAACAGCTGTTCAAATCCCACTGAGCATGTGAGTGTCACAGACACTTTCCAAGATGGTGACCCTTTGTGACAAGGGTGAAATCCTAGATTGTTGCTGCTATTGAGAAGCTGAAAATTTAGGCTGGTGTAATAAGTTCTTAAATCTTGCTCAGCTAGTATGTCACAATGTCCCCATAATTGCCCAGTAATGCGCAATCCAGCAAATGTGGAGGATATCATCATTTTAGTAAAATCTACTCTTGCTGTTGAAAATTTACATTTTTGGTAGCATTTTCCCATAATCTGTACAAGGCTGTGTACAAGGCTGAAATAAGTTAATTATTTAAGTCCCCCATTTGAGTTAAAAGATTACACTATCCATTCTAAAGTGAGTATTTAAAGGGGCTAACATGTTTGCTCCAGGCAAAAAGACTACAGGACAAGTATATTCTAGATCACACTGGGGAATACAATATTATTCCCAGCTGTTTGATTTTTTTCTCAGTTAATTCACATTTCTGATTGGGAACATTTACCTGACTGTCAGGAAGATTATCTTTACAAATTGACACATTTATCAAAGCCATATGGATCAATTCATCTGAATGTGTGCTTTTCACATGCTGAAAAAATTAGAACAGTTCAAAATAGTTCCATTGTGGAAAATAAAGGTCTTAACTTGACTGATTTAGCTATGAACTCATGTACCTTGTGTTAAGCCACAGAGACATATCAGTTGAGAATAATTCATACCTTGGATACACTGCTTCTCAGACATGTTCCTGTATATTCCAGGTTGTTTCAATGACTTGCCCCATATCTTTTCTGGTCCTGTATAAAATCCACTACAATGTCTCCACTGACATGAGCAAGAGAATCTCCAAGAATGTAGAAGGATTTTCAAGGTCTAAACCAACCAGTTCTGACTGTGAGTTAATTGTGTTGCAAAATAATATATTGTAGGTCATCATTATCTGAGTATTTCTGGGCCAGAGAAAGACAGTAAATTGTGAAAGGTGCCTATTATTGTTTTAGGTATTCTGAAGGTGGTGGTTTGTGGTGTGTTCAAGCAAATGGTAATATTGCAATGAGGGAAATATTTCCTTATTTTCTTGTTGTTGAGCTTAAGTAAAAGCTAGTTAACAGAGTATCTGGAGTCCTCCATTACCGTAGGCCACTACAAGTAAATTGGGTTCTCAAACAGGTAGCTGCTGGGTAATTAGGCTGCAGCTATGCAGGGACTGGTTCCAAAAGAAAAAGAGCTTATTATTTTCAATGTGAGAGACGGGGAGAGAGAGACGAAGAGAGAGTGCATTGCTGAAAGCAGGAGCTGCTGGTTCCAGGAGATCTTATGGTCTTGTAAGTGACTGACTTATTTTTATGTTTGGCTTATAATGGATTGGGGCAAAAGGCCCATGTCCTGTATTATTGAGGAAAAAAGCATCTGTGTATTAGTTAGCTAAACAGGCTTAAAGTTTTATTTTCTGTATTTTTTCCTATCTTTGTAGAAAACGAATAAACTTTATATACAAACAGTATATACAAAGGTCTATCACCAGTAAGACCACAATCCAGCTACCAGGAATCCCTACAGTATATAGAAAAGAAGAAAATTATACCCCAATATAAGTTATTAATTCAGCCAGTTAAAGCACGTAAGAGTTTTTCACAAAGTTTCTCTTGTAATGATAAGTCTCCAGCTGAGGAGAAACATCCGCTTCTGTAAACTATTTATATCTAAGATGACAACCTCAAAAGTCACTGTCACATTATGTCCAGTAGCACAAAGAAAAAGAAATATCTGCTGATAGATGAGACCATCTTACACTTTCATTTTTGACATATTGTATTTAAACATTTCACTAAATCCTAGCAAAACTTATTCCAGCTGTATCTTTGTGAAGTAGGCACCAGCTATATTGAATTATTTTACATACCTAGAAGCTTATCAAAAATGTAATTTGTAAAGTTACGTTTCTTAATTTAAAACTTTTAAAATACAAATGTTTAAAGTTTTTGAAACTCTAATTAATGGGTTATAGCACACAAAAATCAAATCAAGGTAAAATTATTAAATACAACATTGATAAATCAGACAGTCTTAATTAAGAGAAAGGAAGAAATAGAGGAAGGAAGGCTTATGTTTATGGTGTGTTTTTCATAGCTTTAAATTTGCAGCTTTTGTGTGTAACAAAGGTTGCAATGCAGGTAATGGTGCATTAAAAATTTAAGTGGCAATTGTTTATATCATTCAACATTTTACCTTACTGAACTGAGGATTCTTGATAATTGGATTTTAAATATAGTGAATTCAAGAAAGGGGAGAGTAAAGAACTGAGCTGCAGTTAATAGACTTATAAATTATTAATGGATGATTCTGAATATTTCCAGCCAAACGCATTCTTTTTTTGCCCAAAAACGAACATGTTAAAATGAATTTAATGTTTAAAGAATGTTATGGCCTGCATCAAAGTGCAGACTAGAAATTCCATACCAACTTGTAAAATGCTGTAAGACAACAGATGACCTGTGGGACATTAATTTTCTTATGTTTATCACTGAACAGTTGTAGATTTATGAAAGTCTCCATCGTAGCAGATTTATGTTATTTTCAACTAATGTTCTTTACACTATATGATAGAAACTTTAGAATATATTGTTCTAGTTCAGATAACTCGTAAATCTGAAAAGGAAAATCATAAAGTTGGAAGTACAGATACAATAGTCATTCAGAGGCCATTTTTACTGCATTATAAAAACAAAACTCAGTTCAGATATGGCAAATTAAAGAGGGCCCTCTCACCCCATTACCAAGTCTATTCCAATAGAGATCAGACTACTATTTTAGTAGTGATTACACTTGGGAGGCTTAACATTCACTGCTGTAATTAATTGTACTTCTTTAGAAAAGAAGCTTTGCTACATTTTTTACAAGTTGGATGTTCACAGTGCATTGGACAAGATGCATTTCTCTTTTATGAATGTTTTGGTGCTCTTATTGGAGCTGGCTGATATTGTGGAAGTTGATAGTATCAGTCATTCCATTCCGCATAGTATATACTTGTGCAGAGACACTTATCTTATACAGCCAATATCTGTCTGCAATGTCACACACATACAGACAATCACACACTTATAAATATAAACTCATATTGTCCATAAACACATTATCACACATACACAACACCTGCACACAGTAACTGAAGTACATGCACAAAACAGGCACAGTGGTTTAAACACATAATTATTATTAAGTATTTTTAGAGCAACAACTTATTGCGCAGCGCTGTAAAATGAATGTGCTTATACAACGAAATCACATGAATACATAAACATAACACAGTTACATACATAACAACCAGTGCTGGTACAAAAAGTGAGGAAGGCCTTGTGCAAAAGAGCTTACAATCTAAAGGGGAAGGCAATGAGACACAAGGGGTGGGAGTGGCAAAATAAAAACCAAGCAGGTGAAAAATATAACATGATATTGTATTTGGTAGCTAAACAACACGATAATCTGATGCATGGACAGTAAACATAGTTACACAAGTAAACATAGTTAGATATAGGAAATGTTTTGAGGCTATGACATTTACACCATCAATTTTGGATGAAAAGGTTTTTTCAGAACTTCACACATTTATTATCCACACAGCACACATTGCTTACACACACAGTCATCAGTCTGTGTCCCAAACCCTCAACAGGGTGAGTCTACCTAATTACATTCTTGACACCTTTAGGCCACTTCTGTCCCACAGTTCTAAAGATTTTGCAGCTGCATTAGGCTCTAATTGGGACAGAGGCTGTGGCATGGGCGAGTGATCGTGTGTATTGGTACAAACAATCTTCTCTCCACTTCTGTTCCACCTCCCTCTTTGGGATCTCACTGTCCCCATTCAAACACCCAACACTCCTTGTTAGCGTCCCCTTATTATTCCGGACAGGAATTTTCATAATGGCTATGGCCTGTGGTCCTCCTCTACAGCTTTTCCTCACTATCACTGATTCCCTGATTGGTGGACTATCCACCAGAAGATACTCCCACTAATCTCCTGGATGTTATGAACTACCATTTCCATCTTTTCTTGTCTACCTGGTACACTTACCCACACCTTACCTACACCCTATAACGTATATCTCCTAACACTAGCTGAGCTTGTCACTTGCTGTCCAGGGATAGGCTTATCTCCTCCAGCAGATATTCTTCATTAGACTATGAAAAAAGAAGATTCCACCCTGTGTATTGACCTTTTTATACTTTTTCCCTCTAGTTCCTGAAGGGTTAAAAATTACACTATGTAACCCAATTAACACAACTGTATTTCCCTCTAGTGGCCGAACCCCCACAATAAACGGTTCCCACATCGTCACTCTCCAACATTCATAATCCCCCATTTATATATATGACTTTAGGTACACAAGTACATTGTCCTACATACACATGCACTGTTTAACATTACATATCTGTTACTCCCCTTACAAACAGCCAGAATCTTCCTGCTTTACAGCTCTCTGATTGGTTACCAATCAGTAACCAATAAGTACTTGACAAGGGACCATATGGGTCTTAACTGTTGGCATCTGACTTACATTTAAACAAACTCAATGAACAGTTTTGTGCCATGTGACACCCCCTTCAAGATGCTGACTAACTAAGAGTTAGAGAGATGTAAAGTGGGAAGTTGAGTTCTCACTGTTATGTTACACATTCAGTCTCTCCAGTCTTCATAAATTACATTTTTGGTTTATTAAATAAATTATAAACCTTGTTTATTGACTTTTTTGCACTGAACTGTTCCTTTAAGATCATTTAAAATGTAGTACAACATGGTTGTGGATAAATAAAAGTAATGCCATGATAGCCATGTAATAATTCTAGGTAGAGTCAGATTGGCCTAGAGTGCAGTGGAATCTAATGGTGGGCCCGGGCCATATTGAGCCCCAAAGACAAGTCCCATCAGCCAATTTGTATTTCTATCGTAGACCTATAAATGCAGTAAAAAGCATGTATTGTATCTGAATTCTCACCCTAATTTCATATTGCCTCCCATTCTACTACAGCTTATGGGGTTATGGTAAAATTGTCTTGTTAATAGAATACACTTGCAAAATTGTGTGCTGACAATGATTTAGGCCCATGCTTTAGACTGTATTCATTTCTATTTAGCCATAAGTCTTACATATTACTGATCATGCAACATTATGCACTATACTATAATTCAATTATTTTGATTTAAAATGAAATGGCTATATAATTCAGGTTTAGATGTGCTTTGTATGGCTGCATAGAAAACAGAGTAGTCAGCAAAGGCTTCCAGAGTGAGTACAATTTTATTTTACAGGTATGAGATTGGTTATTCAGATAGTTCTCAATTATGGGAAGGCCATCACGTATATACTCCGTTGTTATTCAAATTACACCATATACTTGATCCGAACTTGTTACTTGACTAGGATATTTTATTTTTCCATGGTCAAAAATATACTGTACAGTATATCCCAATAAAGGAACTGACTGCAGAGATTGTTACAAAGAAGTGTCAGCTGCACAGTCAAAAAAAATATCACACAAACACATCGCACAGATGCACAGAGAAAACATTTCATGAACTTTGGATTTCATCCAGTCCCTGCATTGTTCCTTTATAATATATGTTTTCAATGAAAGAGGCAGCCACTGTGCCAGGCATGTGTTAATTAATACTATTCTGAATGAACTGTCTAAAAAAAATCACGCTAAAAGAAGTATTTTCCCATTGAGTGCGAATTTTTGTTTAATCACTAATTACAAAGGTTCAGTGTGTAGCAATTACAATTTAAGTAGCAGGTGGCAGCTTCAAAGTTGGTTATAAATAATGCCTATCTGGTGAATAAAAGTTATCTGTTTAAAACCATTCTCGGTTTCAAATCAGCAATAGATCATGTACTGCACTCCATAAGGGTTTTAAAAAGAGCATTTGGTCTTCAAAGGCAATGACATGTTGCACTCTACGCACTGTTTCGTCTTGGCAAAGAAAACATCAACCACTCCAAATACACAGCATGCTATTTTTTAATTTACACTTAGGTTTCCACTTGAAGACACAAGCCAAAACAAACTATTCCTCCATTAAAAGCGCAATGGGAGAAGTTGCCTCCTAACATTAATAATTATCAAGAAAAAAATGCAATTCACTTTCCTCTCTTTCTTCCTATCCCCCTCTCTCTCTCTTTCTCTCTGTCTGTTCATTTAGAATATGGCTCCCTTTCTCACTCATTTGCATAATTCACAGATGTCAATTTGCTGGCCCACTGTGTCCCTCTGAATTACAGCCTTTTGTTTTCTTTAAAAAAATCTATCCCCCTTCATATCAGTAATTAGAGCTACTGTTGGATTAAAATTGTTAGGTGATGATCAGTAATCATCAGTCTATAAATGATACAGGAATGTTAATTATACCCTAAAGCTTTAATTGCTTCTACTTTGTAATTTTTTGGACCATTTAGATTTTTTTGTCTGCTTTTGTAGATGACGATTCATGTACTTAAACAACTTTTAACACCATTTTCATTTGAATATTGAAATGTGTGTCTCATTATGGGCTGAGAAGAAATCCTAATGCAAAATTGCAGAATCAATAAGATTTACATAAAGAATTCTATTCTTAAAGACTCTTGTTTCTTTTTAACCCCTTTATTAACTGTTTGTCAGCTGTATTAAAAATTGGGTTACATTGAAAAGATGTGCTTTGGAATTCTGATTTGTCTGTGGGACAAATCTGAAACCTCAGTGTTAAGTAGCTTAAACGACTGGCTTCCCTATCCCATATTGTTGTGTCCTAAATCTAGCCTACCTAATACAGATTTGGAGCAACATTTGCAATTTTGCAAGTGCTGAGAACCTTTTTGAATCTGTGCTAGAAAAAAATAATTAACTCCCACTGACTCCAATGTATTTGTCCTGAGAAAAAAAATCCATGGGGCAGATTTTCTTAAAAGGGTTTATTTAAAGGGTGAAGTGACTAAGACTGGCAATGATTCACCAGCGTTACCACCTCAGGGACTTTGCCGATTTACTAAGAATGTCTCTGGGGTATTTATACATGGAATTGCGCCTGTTACATCCTACTAAGAATTCTGGGGTATTTATACATGGAATTTTTTGAAGCAAATTGCAAATTGGAGAAACTTTAGAAGGGGTTGTTCTCCTTCTTTTGTATAAGCTAGAAGTTAGACAGGTTTTACTTAGGCCAAAAGGCTAGACGTGTCTTTTTTTCAAACTAGATTACTATGTTTACATATAATTATTATGCTGATGCAGTGGGATTGGAACATTTGTACAACTGTCCCATTATTCACCAGCCTTACCACCACAGGGACTTTGCCGATTTACTAACAGGTGCAGGTGTCGCTTAGCTAACGAAAGAGATAGACGCTAGTGGTGAGTCACACTGTAACGCCAGATGACTTTTCACTCAAATGTACCTTACGCCACAAATTCACTAACATATGGATTTTAATGAACGTTACCTCTTTTGCCAGACTTGTCTTCGCCAGCTCAGACCAGGCGAAGTGCATTGGAGTGCATAGATCTTCCTTAATCTTCAGTTACTTACTTCATATGCTGAGTGAAAAATTAATCAAAAAACACTGGCGACTTTTCCTTTTTTCAGGGTGATAGGCTGCAAAAGTCATAATTTTTTTTTTTTGCAGTAACCGGTTTCCCCCATAGATTTTATAACATATGGAACATTATTTTACTGTGGGCTCATGTGTAGAGCAGTATAACAACTCAATTGACTTTATTAAGGTTCCCTGGACAAGTCTACTTATCAGTGTAAATGTAATGTATTCGATGCACCATGTAGCATAAAGAGGTCCATTGAATTTTAAATTTTGTGCCGTACTCAAATTAGCCTGAGCACAAGACCTCTAACGAATTTGCTCTAGACAGAATTGAATGCTAGAGTATCTTCTTTGATTTGCTTGCATTGCCGAAGTAACACTAGCAAAAATTTGCGAGAATAGTCGGGCAGGATGAATTGCTCCTGTGCCATCCTGCTAAGAATTCTGGGGTATTTATACATGGAATTGCTCCTGTGTCATCCTGCTAAGAATTCTGGGGTATTTATACATGGAATTGCTCCTGTGCCATCCTGCTAAGAATTCTGAGGTATTTATACATGGAATTGCGCCTGTGCCATCCTACTAAGAATTCTGGGGTATTTATACATGGAATTGCACGTGTTACATGCTACTGATAATTCTGGGGTATTTATACATGGAATTGTGCCTGTTACATGCTACTAAGAATTCTGGGGTATTTCAGACATGGAATTGTGCCTGTGCCATCCAACTAAGAATTCTGGGGGTATTTATACATGGAATTGCTCCTGTTACATGCTACTGAGAATTCTGGGGTATTTATACATGGGATTGCGCCTGTTACATCCTACTAAGAATTCTTGGATATTTATACATGGATTTTTTTTAAGCAAATTGGAGAAGCTTTAGAAGGGGTTGTTCTCCTTCCTTTGTATCAGCTAGAAGTTAGACATGTTTACATATAATTATTATGCTGATGCAGTGGGAATGGAACATTTGTACAACTGTCCCATTATAATATAACATTGCTGTCTATCTAGCAGAAAAGGGATCAATGTAGTTAGAGATATTTGAATTTTTTACATTACTATAGCAGTCACTGCATGACTTTCCGTACTACAGGTTAAACAATGATCCAGGTTGACAGCTCCTCATACCTGGCATTAGGCAGTGCATGGGGAGGTGCTAGAACTTATAATAGGCTTGGAGTGTCTGTGCTCACTGATTCATATTATATAATTAATTCTTGTATTATACTCACTTTGTTTTATTGTATATTGTGCTTGGCCTGCCAGTATTCTCTGTATGTTACTACTCATGATGCAATAGTCCATTGCTGCCTATGTATGTATTTGGTTTGTCAGTTCCATCTGCTTCTTACTATATAATGTTCTTTATAGTGCTTGTGGTGCCTTCTCTTTATAATGTTCTTGGGAAATTAGTACCTGTTACTCCTTTATATGTAATTTTAGTACCTCACAGTCTCTACATGTAATGTAGCCAGAATCTTTTTCCCCCTTTCCCCCATAATGTGCTTGTAGTGCCAGTATTCACAGCTACAGTTAAAATTGTGCATGTGATGTTAAAACCCACTTCCTGCAGTGCCAGACTTTGCCCCCACTGCTATGGTTTTCTTCTCTTGAAAATTCTGTGAAATCACATGGGAAAGTGGGTGGAGTCCAAAGGGACTGAACAAAAGGTCAAATTATACATTTTTGCTGCGCATGCACCTACCAAAACCATCTTCTGCTGCCTATGCCCCATCCTGTAGCCAGTTTCCTATCCATATGCAAACAACTTCATTAAGCTCAACAGCCATTAATTTAGAAGCAGCTATTTGTGGTGCACTGTATCAAATGCTTTAGAAAATCAAATGATCCCTTGCTGTTCATCTTACTTGACTCATTAAAAAATCGAATTTGTCTGACATGACCTATGCTGCATAAAGGCATTCTAATAATACTGCCATTCACTAGAATACATTTTTGAATGTGATCCTTTAACAAGTCTTCAAATAATTTGGCAACACAGACGTCAAACCTACTGACCTATGATTGCCAGGCTGAGATTGTAATTCCTTTTTAAATATATTTATTATATCAGTGTTCCTCCAATCTATAGCTACCATACCAGATGAATTCTGAGAAAATCAGAAATAGAAGCCGGTCTAAAACTGCTATAGAACCCAATTGTGTATTCCATGTGGCCCTGGTGCCGTCGTTACATAAATTTTTAGTAAAGCTATATGAACCATATCCTTAGTCAGCCACTGACTAGACTGAGCTGAGCGAACAGTGCAGCTATGAGGTGGGTCTGGGAACTCTGGCACCTCTGTTAGATACACTGAAGAAAATAACTGATTTAGCACAACATTTATTTTAGTATTTAAATACTGTATGTTAAATGCAGATTCTGACCCTACAGACTTTTAAATGCCTTTCTCTTCTTTCCTATTAACTTCTTTACTTCAATATTATGCCACACAGGGTGGTTTTTGGTGCTTCTGCATTTACTTCTTAAGGGAATAAATTGAGAACAGTAGCAATTTAATATCATATTAAATGACAACCATTGCCGTTTTGTGTTTTTAGCAGAAAACATAAAGCATGATTTGCTTTTCTGAAATTCAGGTTTTTTGTTGCCCCAGTATATATCTGTTTTTTGCACCAGGCATTAGATCGCATTATGGTCACTATTGCCCACGGGTTCAATTACTTGTACATTTGCAATATGTTCTTGGTCATTCGAGATCATTAGATCCTGTATACCATTTTTTCTAGTTGGCTCCTCAATAAACTGTGCTATAAAATTGTCATGCAACACATTTATAAACTTATTCTTAACTGTTCTGGCAGTGCTGTTGCTCCAGTCAATATCTGGGTAAATAAAATCCCTCATTATTATTACCTTCCCCAAACTAGCAACCTTTTCTATTTGCATCAGGAACTTAGCCTCCTCCTTCTCTCCACTTATATAAGTCTATAGCATATTCCTACAATTAATTTGCTGCACTCTTTACAATCAGTGAAAAGCTCCACTCTTAAGGCTTCAGCCCCCTCAATTTCGAACATCACCTTCTCCTTTATATTAGCTTTTAAATCCTGCCTAATAAACACATACTCCTCCTGCTTTTCTATAGCCAATGTCCCTACGAAACAAAGTATAGCCACTGATATTAACTGCCCACTCATACAACTCATTCAGTCATGTTTCAGCAACACCAAACAGTCAGATTTTCTCTCCAGCTCTCCCATTTTACCATTCAGATTCTTGCATTTGAAAGCATACATTTAATACTTGAAGCAGAGTAAGAATTGGTCCTCCCTGTCCCTAACAGTACCCCATCAAATTTCCTCCATTTCGCTTCTTGCCCACTACCTCATCTAATCTAACTTCCACTGAATCCTTTACTGCATCCTCCCCCACACGCCTAGTTTAAAATTTCCCTCAACCCTGTAGTCATCTTCTCCCTAAAGTAGCTGCACCATCATTATTAAGGTGCAGCTTATCCTTGGCAAAGAGCTTGTAGCCTGTTGAGAAATCAGCCCAGTTCTCCAAAAATTCATGAACAGAGAGTTCAAAAGAAACTGCTCATAATCCCTGCACATGGAAGGTTAAAGTTCAACATCTGGCTGGGTGCAGAGGTCTTTCAGCGTCCCATGCTGTATGAAGTGCTTAGGAGAAAATGGCAAGGTTCCGCACACCAGACACCAGACCATAGTTTACGGGCCGGTGTCTAGTGTGCAGAACTTTCTCTCCTTTACAGTTCTCCAAAAACCCTAAGCCCTCCATCTCTCAGCCACGCATTAATGTCCCCTATAACTTAAACCTGCCTTTCCTTCCTTGCACTAGTCAAACTGCCCATTTTAGAGCTGCTGCATCCCAGGGTGCTCCGAGATTCAGCCTGCTCCCTACACACTACCACACTAGCTTTACCAGCTAGTGGTGGTAGAATATTGACAATACTGCACTTTTTCCAGCTAGGCCCTCACTAAGGAAGAGGGTCATGTGCAACATCTTGTCAAACACAACAGGGTTTTACAAAAAGCAATAGAACTATGCAGGCATATACAATCAAGGCAAAGCTTTGCACCACTGTGGAGACACTTTGTAGGCTTAAGATACACCTTTAGCCAGAGATCTGGATTCCTTCCAGTGTAAACGTTCAGGAAATAAAAACTAAACCTGAATTCCTTCAGCACTGTGGCTTCCTCCTTTACTATGCTAGTTATGCCTAAAGAGCTATGTCCAGCTACAATTCTTAGGTGAAACACAATGCTGCTCTTTCTAGCTATGACTCACCATCTTACACTCCAAGAACATACTATGCAAAAGCTAGTCCTGTATCTGACAAAACCTCACCCAACTTTCTCTAGAAGAATTGACCCTCTTTACTGGACCTTGATGACAACAGGCTCCCCAGCACAAATCCACCAAAATACATAGTCCAAAAAGGAAGAACCAACGCTTCCCACTCGCTATGTCAAAGCTAAAACAAAGTGGACTCTAACTCTATGGGCCACAACAAATACATCCTAAATGGGTAACTTAGATACAAGCAAGTAGGGAAATAGCACTTGTAGGGGATTTTCATCCATAGGGACTGTTAACCTTTATAGGTCCCTACAAAAACATAAAAGGGACACTGACATTCCCCAGGTAAATAAGAATATCACCAGAAATTCAGAGGTGAAGGAAATTTCCATAAGCATAGAGACCAGCTATAGAAAATAATAAGCATTCATCGTTATACAGAGGGTAATATTCATTTATAATGTGATTAGTTAGAAATGTATTTCCGATATACTTCTTAAAATAATAGAATACACACATACAATATAATACATACATAATATCCGTGCCTTGAATGCAAGTTTTATACACAAAATTGGTTTCAGTGAGCAGTTTCAGCATGCAGTAATTTTACTTCTGATCTATTTATTATGTTCTCCGCAGTTACTGCAGTGACTAAAAAAGGCAGCAGTTGTGCACTTTGGTTTATTACCAAAAGACAAAGAGCTGAGGTAAGTACCATTAAATGTCTGTGTCATTTGCAAAGAAAACACAACAAAAACTAATTTCACATAGGGCTTAACTCTTTAAGTGTAATGAAATTATTCATCTGTATTAGACTTTTAGAACTTTGACTAAAATATGACATCAGTGTCAGCCACTGCATTATTAACACTTATTCAGTTTCTTGGTAAGTTTTAAATTTCATAATTTTTCTCATGTAGAATTTCTAAATATTATGACATACAGTACCCAGTTGAGGGCCAATTTTACATTTTAAAAATCTTATGTACATCATAGGTAAATTTACAAAATGTTTAACTATCATTGGCAAACCTGATTTCCTAATTATGACCCGATGCAGTCAAGGGTCTAACTGTGCTTAAATGTTGTCAATATTATGGAGTGTAAGGGTTATTTAGCAGTTGCCTATAGATACCTTATTCCAACATGGAAGGGAATGTACTCTGCAATTCTCTTCTGAGGAAGGCATATCTCTAGCCATATAATGTACTCCACGCTGCAGCTTCAACCTGTGCAATCCTCACCATTGTGGTATCAGCCTCATGAAGGTAATTTGCTCCAAAACTCTCTAATTTATAATGTAACCAGTACCAGTAGTCTCTGATTATCCAGTAGTAAATCTGGAGGCATCTGCCAGAGATGATTTTGCTGGCTGTCTCCACAACATGAAAGAAACTTGTCTTGTCTAACACCTCTACTGTAAATACTGTAAATAGTTTCAGAATTAAGTAGTATACTGTATATATGTTTTTCCCTTTTCCCAGTTGCCCATGATGAGTAAAGCATTACCACCATTTTTGTGCTCAGTAGTTGCTTACTCAGATAGAAAGTTAATTCCTTCCAGTAAGGATTCACATTTGTCTATGCACTGTAGCTTTCACATGTCATGTGTAATACCTATTAAAGTTTATTAGATAATTACAGTGATGTGTAAAGTGCTTT
Organism: Xenopus borealis; assembly: GCA_024363595.1. NCBI lineage: Eukaryota > Metazoa > Chordata > Amphibia > Anura > Pipidae > Xenopus > Xenopus borealis. The sequence continues at coordinate 79,308,926 of CM044431.1, read as the reverse complement.
AGAGCCTTAATTTGCTTCACACATTTTCCACTTTCCGGAGTACAGTATATATCTCAATCCGGCTAAAAACAAGACGCTATCTTGTGATATCAGTTGCAAAATGCATTAAACTGAAATACAATCCGCCTCTAGAGTTTGTCATTTTCCCCCATTGTTATTTTTATATAATTAGCTTGGTTAAAACAAGCAAATTATGTTTCTATTTCTAATTCTGTCTAATTCTACTTTGGCCTTGGGGAGCAAATAATGTATAGTACTAGTTCTCTCCCATATTCTTTCTTCAAAGAACAATCAAGTTTTTAAAGTAGGCAGTTTAAGAAACATTACTGTGGGTCTGGGAGAAAAGTATACTGCTCCATAAATCTTAGCTTATCTTTATTCAGAATGCTTTCTCAAGCAAAGAGTTCCAGATTTCAGTGTACATAAATCTTTCCGTGTCTTCTGTAAATTGATTATTGCTGTTTTGAATCTTCCACAATAACATAACCAGAAGAATTATGGGATTCTTTAATGGGTTTTAACTAGAAAGGAGTACTTTATAAAATAGCGTGCAACAGCTGCTTTAACATTTACAGTTTGAAGTATAGCACTTAAAATAGTAAAAGAATAAATGTAAGATAATTCTTCCCCCCCCTCCTGTATCCTGCACAGGAACTATCAAAACATTGCAGAGGAGGCAAGCCAGATTAATGAGCAGACAGATCTAGATTTATTAAATGTTCATTCAAAAATATTTAAACTTTTGTATTTATTATTATCTTTAACTCACTTGAACATAAGTAAAATTGCACTATTAAAAATGAATATATGTACAAGTATTGGATCAATCAAGAATGCTTGGGGCCTGCAATTTTCCAGATAAGGGGTCTTTCTATAATATGATGAATCACGCCTAAAAATATTAAAATGTTTAAAAAAGTATGGTCAACATGTATTTATGCTGACATGTTAACAAGATGCTGGTATTGGATCTATTATCTGGAGACCCGTTATCAGGAAAACTTCACTGCAATAAAAAAAAAAGTATCTTGTACTTGATAATAGCTAAGCAAGACATGCTTAAAAAAGAAATATTGGGGTTCTAAATAGTAACAGAACGAATGAAAAAAATAATCAGATTTGAATGCCTGGAGTGATTACTGCCAAGCAAAAAAGTAATAACAATAGCTGGCTTACATACAGCTATTACTGGATTATTTTCTGGTTGTTGTAATGTTCGAGAATTTTATTTTCAGCTATTTCTAACTGGTCATGCCTGCAGTGATATCAGACCATAATCTAATTGTGTCTGATATCATAATCAGACACTAAAGGAATTATGATGCCACCTTAGAGATATGCAAAGTATTAAAGATGAAGCTAAGTGAAACTCCCACTAATATTGTAGGCAATAATGAATAATGTATGGTGCTGGTTTCAACTTGGACTTAAAAATAAATAGCTTTGAAAATGGCTCATTTATAAGTGGCCCTATAGATCTGCTAATGTACCTGTCCCTGTTTCAAATGAGAAGTGAGTGTGTCATAACAGTCCCTGCCAGAAGCACAGTAGCAATAGGATAGCCAATCATAGCATTTGTCACACAAAGGATTCAGTTCCCTATCAGGTCAGCACTGCTAGTTTCTATCGAACAGTGAAGAGTGCTGCTGGCTTCCCTGCATGTCCTGGAAAAGGAGGCAGCAGGAAATTGAACAAATGGACAGGAGTGGTAGGAGTAGGGTATTTGCAGAAACTTTAAATAAATCAGTCCAAAAGATTACTTTTCTCAGCACTTTCCTTCTATATTTAAAAGTGTATAATGCACTGGTACATTGTTTTTTTTTCACACATTGAGCAAGATTCAGTTCAGTGAGTATAAGTTCTCATGGTTTATCACACAAAAAGTCATGGATGAGATTCCAAAAACTCTCTAAATTCAGTTCCAGTGTTTTCCCATACACTTCAATGTAGTTTTCACATGATAAACTGTGAGATAAGTCTTTCTGAATTGAATTGGACGTTAAATAAATCTTGTCCATGAGTTTTCACTTGGAAAACCATTTTCTCACTGAATACCCACTGGTAGCAAAGGAAAAATGGAGCCTAAGACAATTTATAGATGCTGGGGATAATGGGTCATAACACTGATAATATATTCATGTAAACATTTTTGTTATCTTTTATTTTGAATGCTTGAGACCTGGTGTTTTCCATATTCCCATAATGTGGAACACCATCCTTTAAAACGTTAGTTGATACATTTCAGTATTATCAGAGACGTGCCATCAAAGTGTAAGACGTATTGTTTTGTAGACTTGACTAAATCTCATGGAGTATACTCAGTAGAGGCTGCTGCTGAGAAATGTATCATATGTGTATGATAATTTGTAGTGTGCTATTTGATCAAAATTTGTTTTGTGGAAGTGAATTATGAATTGTATGCCTAAATAGCACACTATGGTAAATAGCACTCCCACATTAAAATCTTTTCACATGCCAGGTATCAAGATAATAGACCCCCCCAATAATAATAAGTCTGATATATTCATCTTACCACTTCTCACTGGCATTAAGTTGTACTGTCACCACTAAAGGTTCAAAGGAAATCTTAAGCAAATTTTCTTTTTAAACAAGTGGCATGCTTTGTTTTGCTGCTCAGAAATACATATCTGTATTTAGAGAGCATAAAATTACCTTTCGCCTGCACCCATTTTACAGCATCCAAATTATTATATCTTAATATACTGTGTATTTCATGAGAGAAAAAACCAGAGTATAACATCTTCAGATTAATTATGAAGCATATGCAACATCTTCAAAACTCTATCCAAAGTGTTTGAATATGTCACCTAACAAAAGGCACTCTTCAAAAGAATATCCAAATCACTGACAAGAATAAATTAAAAGTAGTAGTTCAAAGAGATCTGTGGTTCTTCATAAGTGACATGACCACCTGAAGTGTGAGAACTTTCCTTCTAATTACAGCTCTGTATAATATATTTCAGTCTTAAAATAATGCTGTAGGATTTGTAGCATGGTTTCTGCTTTTTTATCCTCAAGTACATTTTTTTTTTCAAAATTAGCATTGCACAATTAGTGCTTATAATCATTAAATATAGTTAAAAGATGTTTTCATGCCTACATCAACTGTGTATAAAGTTTAATAGATTTGGAAATCCACGTAGAAAGTAAGATTTGGTGCTACAGTTTCATGAAATATTATTATATAAATAGCAATTTGTGCTGATGGAATTGTGTTGCTGGCAAACTGGTGCCTAGTTACCCATAGCATCCAATAATAATTTAGCACCGATCACTCTTTGGCAGCTGGAATAATGACCGCAAATCTCAATTTGGTTGCTATAACTTACTGCATGAGTGCCAGTTTTACAATGTTTGTCAGGATTACATAATATGCAACCTGTCCCACCACTGATTCACTCAGTGCACTGAATGCCCCCAAAATCATGGGAAATCAGACAAACAAGAACATGGGCTAAGCAGGAACATACTGTAGGTACAGAAATGGAGCTGAACAAGAACAAGCAGGGCAAGATCACCAAGCTACTGTAAATTTTCTGAACCAGCATTGAACAGGATTTGGAGGCAGGTTTACAGTATAGAGCCATATATTTGGACAATTTCATGCAGCAACTAATGCAATTGCTGCTAAGAGAAAAGACAGGCATAGGCATAGTAGAGAAAAAAAATAAACAAACTACAATGAACACTCCCAAAGCCTCCTGTAGCTCAGCCAGGAGAAGAATAGCCCTGTTGAAGTCCCAGGTTTTGTCCTGACAATACCTCTATTCTGGTGTATCTCTTAACAACTACCTTGTAACTATCCCACATACATATAATTCATTCAGCTTACTGATATATTGACACATGGTTGTATCAGGCATAGGTTAGAAAAAAGGTGTTAATAACAAATGTAACCCCAATTAACTGTGAGGATAGACTTCAAGGTGTATCTAGGAGAGTGTAAATGCGTTCTGCATACATTTCACCAGAGACTGGACCACCTTGTGGTATGGGACACACTGATTAAAAAATATATCTATGAAAATAAAAAGCTAAGTAAGCCTCCTATTTTTCTTAAAGGAACAGTTCAGTAAAAAAATAAGATCTGTGTTTTTAGGCTGTATAAATAAAAAATGTTTCTAATATATATATGTTAGCCAAAAATGTAATCTATAAAGGCTGGACTGACTGTATGCCTGACATACTTTAATAGCCAGAGCCCAACTCTTACTCTTAGTTAGTCAGCAACTTTATGGGGGGCCACATGAGACATAACTGTTCAGTGAGTTTGCATTTGATCCTAAGGGGCAAATCCACTAAAGAGTTAAACTTTGCCAGCATCTGGTTTGCAGCCATTGCAACACTTTGCCAGGCGAAAATTCGCTCAGACAACGTTAATTTACTATAGTGCGAAGTTTTGTCCAGGATGCCGAACGGTGGTGAAGTTGCGCTAGCGCTGATCATCAAGCAAAGTGAAGTTGCCATAGAATTGCCTAATTTGCACATGGCAGGAAGTTAAAGATCAATGGACAGATATGTTGCAGCAAATACATTACATTACACAAGCCCAGGAAACTTTAATAAAAGGAAATAGAGTTGTTATATTGCCCTACATATGTACCCGCTGCATAGTTTATGCTCCATATGATAGCAAATGAGGCGGTAAGCCATGTACCCCAAAAATTTTTTTACAACTTTTGCAGCCCATCACTCTGTAAATATGAAAAGCTGCTTGGGAAAAAAATGTCAACTATTTTTTGATGAACAATACTTGTTTTGATCAACAATACTACTGTGTGCACTGTATAGAAGTATTTAGCCAATAGTCTCTTGCTTTTATATTGCCCTGGTGACATCAGTAACCTTAGAAATATATTATTTGTCCCAAATATCACAAAAGCAGCTTAACAATGTAATACCTATTTTGTCACAACATCAATGAATTAATCACTACTAGTTTACTGCCATAGTACCCATTATAAAATATTTATTCCCTCTCAATTTTAAAGATGTCCTCTTGTAACCAGAAGCATTTTAATGAAAGAAAGTTTGTTAGACAAAATTTCACTATACCATTATATGGTGATGCTGTTTTCACTTAAATTGTATTTATTCCTTAATTTGATTCAGATGTCTTTCTATGACTTGGGGGCAAATTTATCATCATTCACAAATTTGAGGGCTTTTAGCCCTCAAATTCGTCAGAAATTCGTCAGAAATTCGACTGTTGAATGGAAATTGAATAGTATTAGGCTATTTTTGAGCGCTATTCGATTTCTCGAAAAAATAGAACAGCGATCGTTCGATTTCACGAAAAAATCGTGAAATTTCCTTCGATCATTCTAAAAATCCGTACGTTGCGAACGATCGAGGCGTTCAATCGTACGAATGGTATTCGATTCCCATAGGCTTCTATTGCAATTCGGTAGGTTCAATCTGGCGAAGTAGGTAGTTGAAGAAAATTTTAAAGTTGCAATACTTTGATCATCGAATGGTCGAATGATCGAATATTCGATACAATCAAATTTTGCACATTCGATGATCGAAGTGGCCAAATTTGCATAATTGAATATCTGATAAAATCGTATGAACGGAATTTGATCAAAACTGCAAACACCAAGCGGGTGTTATTTAAAAATAAGAAAGTGTTCCCTTATAATGAAACATTCTAACACCCCTGAACAAAGAAATAAATAGCATTGCACCCACAGAAGCAGGTTGGAGTGACTAGCATTCCCATTATAACAAGAAAGCATAGTGTTAAGGATCTAATTAACAATTCGTCCAGACAAAAAGCTTCAGTCTCTTAAATGTTAGCTTTTGTATTTTGGTTTAATTTTTCTCACTGTACATAACACAACTTTTTGTTCCAGATCCTCAGAGCTTTTTCAGATAATGTTGCAATGTCTTATTTTGTTTGCCAAAATATTTCAGCATTTTATGTATTTCAGCAATTCAATGTCCAGGTAGCTCTCAACAATTTTAATGCTCTTCCTTACTTTTCATTTTAATGCATGGCAGTTGTCAGCCAAGACTCCTACTTCAATTTCTTTTGATAATTCTCATTAAAGAGAAGTTCAATTTTCCTAATGTTATTAATCTATCCTATAAAATGTCAATAGAATATGGTGTAAAACAGAAATTTGTACAGGGAATGATTACTTAAAAATTTAATTTTTTTAAATTCGAATTTAATTAGAATTTTCACTTCGACCCTTAGTAAATGTGCCCTTGTGTGTTGAATGATACTACATAATGAATGGACAGGTGGTAACAAGCATGTAGGTTTCTTCTAGTGCACCTCTTATCAGGCATTCAGGTATGCAAGCTATGGCGTGCTGAGAGATCCTTGTCCAGAGGAGTGACTGCTCACAAGGTGAGTGACTCTGAAGCAAATTGGGGAATACACTGGTTCCTGTGCCACCTTGCAATGCTTATGTCTGCTAATTACTGGCCTTGCAGCAAGATTCTCTAGGTTTCTAATTTTAAAGAAATAGCGCAGTCTCTGCCCAACTTTTACATTGGTACATGGTTAGAATATGCTAGTTTTTATAGTTTATTAAACATAATACAATTATACTAGAAATTTATTAAATTTTTCACTTGGGCAATGATTATACAATTCATACCATGCCCTTGGGGTAATAAATGAGTCCACAAGTCTCATAGTGTACAAAGTCCAAAAAAAGAACAATGCAAAGTGCCAAGTTTCTGTACTTGTGATCTGTTCGGTGTCTACTTGAAACGACAATGGTGCAGATCCTTGTGCTTTGAAAGTAAACCCTGCTCTTTGACAATAAATACAGCTGTTTCTTCCATAACAAGATTGTAGACGTAATTAAAGGAACCTACTGGGGTCCCTAAGAATTTAATTATGCCCCTGAGCATTTTTGACCACAAAGTGGGGTCATAATAAATTAAAAGTTGACAAGATTGGGTCTGTAGGTTTGTTCTTAAGTTGAATTTGTATGTAAGTTGAAACATACATTTACTTAAGGTCCTTAAGCAATTAACTGATGCCAGAAAAACTTGTATCCAGACATAGATTCAATGAATATGGGGACAAATATGGCCTCATTTTGGCTAGATTTTTAAAGCATAAACAAAGCAGGAATTTTATTCCTGCTATTAAGAAAGCAAATGGAAAGCTGGTACATACCCCAGATCTAATAACAGACACTTTTGAACGTTTTTACAAAAGGCTTTATCCACTGCCAGACAACTCGGGAAGATATGCCTGAATATGGCCATTCCTTACAAGATTTTTTGCCGTCTTCCCAAATGAAACAAATATCCTCAGCAGAGACAGACATCTTAGAAGCATATTTAACATTAGTGCAACAGCACTAAAAAATACACTTGTGGGGAAAGCGCCTGGGCCTAACGGCCTCGCTACATTATACTATAAAACGTTTAAAAATAGCTTACTCCCTAACTTACTAATGGCCTTTCAAGATATCCTATAGGGATCTATAAACAATCTCTAAACATATATCAGCCTCATATTAAAACCCGGGAAAGATCGGCAAGACCCAGGTAGCTATAGGCCAGTCTCGCTAATAAACCTCTGGCAATTATAGCTAACAGGCTGATTAACATTCTTTGCAAAATATTTAACCCAGAACAAGTTGGTTGTATAAAGGGAAGAGAAGGCAGAGATAACACCAACAGGCTGATTAATATTTTACATTGGTCAAAAACATACAAACTACCACTGATACTGCTCTCTACAGATGTGGAAAACGCTTTCAACCGCATTAATTGGTCCTAAATGTTTTCCTGCTTGGAACATATTGGACTCATGCCTGAAAGCATTGAATTGGATACATTCTCTGTATGATAATCCAATAACCAAAATACGAGTAAACGATCAGTTGTCTAACTATATAGATATACGTAACAGCACTAGACAAGGCTGCCCTTTATCCCCTGCACTATTTATAATGGCTCTTGAATCTTTCCTTTGTCATGTGAGACTAAACCCGGATATTCAAGGTGTCAACATTAACCCTCATCACCGAAAAACGGCAGCTTATGCTAGTGACCTTTTTTTTTTTGCTACACAGCCTATATTCTCTATACTGGTAGTAAACCAATTGCTGACACAATATGGATATTTTAGTAATTTTAAAATCTATGGCATTAAATATAGCTTTACCCACGAGAACTATACAAGCACTGTCACAGAACTTTCCGTATAAATGGTCCCAATGCTCTATCGCATACTTAGGACTTAATCTTACCAAGGGCTATGATAAATGGATGCAGGGAAATCTAAGGGAACTCCTAAAAACCATTAACAAAGACCTTGATTCCTGGATTGATAAGCCCTCCTCGTGGTTTGGTCGGATGAATGTTATCAAAATCAATATTGTTCCTCGTAGTCTGTATCTTTTCCAAACCCTCCCCTTGCCAGTGCCAGAGCAGATGCTAACTTCCCTACAGTCTATCATAACTAAATATATATGGCAAAATAAGAACAGTAGATTAAGCTATAAAACCCTCATTAAGACTAAGAAGCAAGGAGGAGTCTTGCTCCCCGATTGTAGGCTTTATTATTATGCAGCAGTTTTGGGATGAGTTATAGATTGGTCCCACCAGGTAGATTTCAAATTGTGGATCAAGATAGATCAGCAGGCCACTTTCAGTTACCTATTACATCTACCATGGTTAGATGCAAGACACAGGCGCATTTGATACCTAGATCATCCCTTACTTCTACATACTCTCTTGATTTGGGATAGATGCTGTTAAAGGTTTAACTTAACGTAGTTTCCCTCTTCACTTATGCCGATAATTAATAACCCGACATTCCTGGTAGGGCAATAGCAGCAGTATTTTTCACAGTGGCTGGTTGAAGATATTTCATTTCCTAGAAAAATGAAAGTTTATTGATAAAGATGTATTTCAACTTGTTAAACCTTTGTCGACAACGACCATCTGAAATTTGCTCAAATGAAACACTTTCTCAGCCTGGGTGGGGCTACAGTGTTAGGTAGAGGTCAGACTACGTATAAATCCCTCTGTTCATCAGAATCCCCCCTAAACATACTATTTTACAAATCTATAAAATGATATGCCAACCCCATACATCTGCTATTCCCACATTTATTGACTTGTGGGCTTAGGATCTAGATACTCACTTTGACGAGGATCAATCCAGTGATATCATGACTAAGCTACTATTTAAGAGCTCTAGGTGTTGTAGAAAACAGGAGACTAACTAAATAATATCAAGGTGGTATTTTACCCCAACTAGACTGAAACCTATGTATACAAATACCAGTGACAGATGCTGAAGATGTGGCATAGGCAGAGGCTCCTTATTGCATATATTTTGGACCTGCCCACTTTTTAAACCTTACTGGGCTGAGGTGCGACAAGTGATACGCAAACTTTTTCATTTTGATATTCCAGATGACTTGGCATATTGTGAGAATAACTCACCCTGGTGGTCTAGTGGTGTGGTAGAGACACCCGTTTGACCTTTGCCTGCCTGACGATCCTAGATATGTCTGCATAGACCCAGCCTGCCTACTGCTGCCTGTACCGTGACCTTCGGCCTTACTGACTCTAACTACAATTGTGCCCCTTTGCTTATCCAGAACCTTTCCCTTGCATCTCTCACACTATTTGGTGAAGCACGAGCCTAGACCAGGGTGCTTGGTATTGGTTCTGGTGTTGGGTGCCGACCGTGACACATATGTCCTATTATTTCAGATTAACAAATCATTTTGTGTCTTTAAATCGACAATTGAGCCCCATTTGTTAACTCTGCTAAACAGCCAATTCCATTAAAACAGTTCCCACAATCCGACTGGTACTCAAAGGTGGATGAGCTACATAAATTTGAGGAAACTGGGCAGCAATCTGGAAAATGAGGTTCAATGTTGATAAATGCAAGTTATACACTAAATGGCAGTGTGTTGGGAGTTTCCTTAAGTGAGAAGGATCTTGGGGTTTTTATAGATAACAAGTTGTCTAATTCTGGGCAGTGTCATTCTGTAGCTACTAAAGCAAATAAAGTTCTGTCATGCATAAAAAAGGGCATAAACTCAAGGGATGAAAACATAATTATATCTCTTTATAGATCCCTAGTAAGGCCTCATCTGGAGTATGCAGTGCAGTTTTGGACTCCAGTCCTTAGGAGGGATGTAAATGAGCTGGAGAGAGTGCAGAGACATGCAACTAAACTGGTTAGAGGGATGGAAGACTTAAATTATGAGGGGAGACTGTCCAGGTTGGGGTTGTTTTCTCTGGAAAAAAGGCGCTTGCGAGGGGACATGATTACACTTTACAAATATATTCGAGGATGTTATAGACAAATATCAGGGGACCTTTTTACCCATAAAGAGGATCACTGCACCAGAGGCCACCCCTTCAGACTAGAAAAAAAGGACTTTCATTTGAAGCAGCGTAGGTGGTTCTTCACAGTCAGGACGGTGAGGTTGTGATGGCTCATTCTGTTGATGCTTTTAAGAGGGGTTTGGATGATTTTTATGACAGACATAATATCAAAGGCTATTTTGATACTAAACTCTACAGTTAGTATAGCTATGGGCATATATGGTTTGTGTTTGAAAGAGTGGAGATGTGTGTGTGTGTGTGTGTGTGTATGTATGCTGGGTTTTTAATTTGGAGGGGTTGAACTTGATGGACTCTGTCTTTTTTCAACCCAATTTAACTATGTAACTATGTAACTATGTAACTTTCCTTCTTCTTAAACTCCCATGATGATTATGGCATGTACCTCCCTCTTTGAATCGGGACAACTTCCCGGCTTCCTTCGTGTTGGAGCTCTTAGGATTGCTCCAGTTCATTGAATATACTTGAGATTGTAATTTTGATTGTGTAACTTTTCTTTTTTATTTTACTCCCCCTTCCCTCTATTCTCTTCTATACCTCTGATTCGTTCTCTTTTTGTATTTAAAAACTTACTAAAAGTTTAATTGGAAAAATATTTATCAGCAGGAACCTGGTGCATACCAGTGCTTGTTCAATCATTCCATTGAAGTCAAATGAAGAAGATTCTTTGCATTTGCACATTTTAATGTTTTTTCAATAGGAGTTTTTATTTTTAATTCTTCTAAGATTGCAAAGAGAAGATGAAATGCTTTAAAGTTTAGACTATACTAAAATTTTATGTAAAGGTTATAAATAAAATCTCCACATTTGAGTTCTGACACATTAAAGCTAATGTATACTATATTTAATAAAAAATAGATAAGCAAAGAAGAAACGCATTTCTATACTTTACACTATCGCTGTAATATTACAACAAATACAATTTCCTGTTGTCTGGGGATGAACTCTCAATATGGAATTTCCCTTTGCTCTATATCTTAAGGACATTATTCATATTGTTGTTGCAAAGATTATGGAAGCTTTTGTGATTCCTTCCTAACAAGTTCTGTGCTATGTTTACTGTATTCAGCAATAAAAAAAATGTGAAAGGGCTTAACAAAACTGACACAATTTTTGCATTGATGTTGTACTTCTATAGAAACACAAATCTCTAGAACAAATGCTTTATGAAGCTTGTTATATTCATATGCAAACAAGGGTTGTTAATATGTATGCCATGTACAGTATACTGCAAATAATTAGCTAAAGTGCTCATTAATATAGGTGTCTCTCTCTCTCTCTTTTTAAAAGGCACACATAAACCTCTCCCATCCTCTTGCATAAACCTTTCCCATCCTCTAGCATAAACATCACAGAATTATTTTTATGGAAGTTATATACTGTTCTTCACGACATAATAGATGTTATGAAGGTGAATAAATGACCCTTTTGAAGGAGCTGTTGCTGAAAGCTTTTTCATGGATTCTCTATAAAAAATGCCAAACATTAAATCCTTAAAGCACCAACTAGTAAATATTGAGATAGACATGATTATTGGACATTCTTGGAAAGGTGAGAGAAATAGGCTCTCTCAGTGAAAATGGAAGCCTGTAATGCAACCAACTTTTTAATAGTGGTAAAAAAAGATGGCTGGCACTGACAATGTGATTGGGAAATTCCAAGGGTAATAAGGTGACATTCAATTACCACTAGAAACTGAGAACTAGATAAAGGGCAGGTGTCCTTATTGCTCTGGATAAGGGATTTTTTCCCCAGACCCAAAGAAAGGATTTCTTGACTAATTGCTTTATCACCTAACAATGACCTCTGTATAGAGTACAGGGTTGAAAAAAGGAAGATTTAAGTGTCCCCTACATCCCAGCATAGGGTAAGTGTAAGGACTTTAGCCATTTACCATACTGCATATGGTAGGAAAGATGGGGCAATTGGCTTAATTCTCTCACAGTACAGGATTATTGTTTCAGAACCCCCTCCCCACATATTAGTTCATGAAACACTTGGGGTAACAGAATGTATTTAGTATTTCATAAAATGTTGTCAAATAAAATTTAATATGATCAAATTAAATTGTATTGCAACTGCTGGAAAATAGCTTAAATTAAAGGGATACTGTTATGGGAAAACATGTTTTTTATCAGCACTGCTCGATAAACTTTAGTCACTTTTTACTGCTGTACTGCAAGTTGGAGTTATATCACACCCCTCCCTTTCAACCCCAGTAGCCTAAGTCTGCTAAAAGAAAAATTTAAACATTAATTAAACAAACCAGGATTGTTTTGGTTCCAATAAGGATTCATTATATAGGATCAAGTGCAATACACTGTTTTATCGTTACAGAGAAAATCAGGTTTTTAATGTTGAATTATTTGATTAAAATGTTTACGGGAGATGGTTATTCCATAATTCAGAGCTTTCTGGATAACAGGTTTCTGGATAATGTATCCTATACCTGTTTAGTTTGTCAGATGAATTAAAAGTAACAGTTGTGCTGCTCGTACTTTACTAAATGAACTCCAGATTCTTTTGCACCATAAAACAGCCTATTAATATAATTGTATTTTTTAATAATTAAAAAGAATGCCCTGTATGTAATGTATTAATATAATAGCTTTACATTGTAATCCACAGTAGAATTAACATTGAATATGTATGAAAAAACTCACAGAATACAAATTAAAGTTTCATTTAAATTGTGCAATGGATTCATTTTTAATTTATTCTACTTTTGAAAATGTAAATCAAGCTAAACTGCTCCTCCTAATTTTGCATTTAAATGATGTCTTATTCAAAGAATTACACATCTAATACTGGATCATTCAAGTTTCCAGAACGTGTAGGCAGTATTCAGTTGAATTAGATACTTCATTTAATTTTACTACTCTGTCACCAGTGGCTTGGAAAGGACAAGCTGATCCACACTCTTCTTCTGCCACTCCTCTCGCCTTTGGAAATTACTGGTAGCTCTGGAGAATTCTGCAGACAAATGAAATGCAATATTCTATCTTCACACATCTGCATATCCATCTGTACATCCCCTCAAGATCAGACACATTATAGACAAATGCCATAATAATTCTTTTATCCCCATTTTGGTTTTGACATTCTTTATGCCTGACAAACTGCTCGGCCTCTGCAAGTATTATTTCTTAAGAAATTACTAAAACTATTTTAATCATCAAGCAAAACTAATGATTTCTGCTCACATCTAGGAATTTTCAAGTGCCAAGTGAAATGTTCATACGTAAATAACTTTTTTTTTTATACAAGAGACTAATTTTAGTGTGTTTGAATAAATCAAATTAAATAAAATAATATAAAACGTTAAATTCAGCCTTGGATTACAAAAATGAAGAAAATAGAGAGATACAGTACACCCACATAATATGTGCACAGTATGTTACAATCCACTACAGTTTCCATTTGACACATAATATATAGTAAAGCTGCTTCATTTTCTACTGCAATCCCTGGAGCAGAGATTGTGAAATAGAATCATTCAAGTTTCCATTTGATGATAGTTTCAGATTTCACCAAAAACTAGAACCTACATTTTTTGTCCTGTTGTTTTATTATGTAGAATATTTTTATTGCAGATGAAAGTTTTGTTTCTGCATGGCCCTTTAAGTATTCAAAACCTTGAACACCAAAAGTACAGCATTTGTATCAAATGTGGAGTGGTAGCAATTTCAGGTCAGAAGTTTGGAATGTATAAATTCTGAAAAATTGTGGAACTTGTTTATATAGTTGGGATTCATGTATATTAATGTACCTTTGTTTTATAGGTACGATATAGCTACTGTACAACAGAAAAATGAAATGCTATTTTAAGTGATCATGCCAAACTATATATACCTATATTATGTGCGCATTGAAAACAAAATATCCCAGTCTCACTTTGCACACATCCTACATTTCTGGCTGTGCTTTATTTGGAATGATTCTAGACATTGGAGAGCCATGAGTAGAATCCCTCTGAATTTCAATTTCAAGGCGTTCGATCGTACGAATGGTATTCGAGCAGGACTTAGCAAAAGAAGCCTATGGGGGGGGGTCCCGGGGGGGGGTCCCGGGGGGGGGGTCCCATAGGCTTCCCATAGGCTTCCCATAGGCTTCTATTGGTATTTGGTAGGTTCAATCTGGTGAAGTAGGCATTCGAAGGATTTTAAAATTTTTAATTCTTTGATCATCAAATGATCAAATTATCGAATATCCGATCATTCGATCTATTCGACAATTCGGTATTCGATGATTGAAGAGGCCAAATTTTGCATATTCTAATATCCGAAAAAAGTACGATCGGAATTCGATCATATTCGATCGAACTTCGATCCATTCACGTGAATTTTGTAAATTTGCCCCTAGACTAGCCACCTATTCCAATTTTACCTGATGCTCTGTAGATTCTAAGCTGCTCACAGATTTAAGGCTAATAATGCCCCACCTTGGGAACCACTGTGCAACTTCCAGGCTAAAAGCTTTCAGTTTCCATTAAACTATGTCACCAAAAAACAGCCGGTGTGACATTAGCCTAAATCGTAATCATCATCATTACCAAACTTCAGTGTCCCACTGCCCAGAAGTGTAATTTAACTGCATTAGCTACAAAATAACTAGTGTTGTCATTTTTTTGCAGTTTAAAAAACCTTCATAATGCCCAGTAACTAGAAGGGAAATCTGATTGATCTATTGGTGAACTTTTCTGGGCTAAACGTGATCTACTGATCCCAAGCTGATTAGCCAATGGTAGATTATGATCAGTGGCATAACTACCGTGGGAGCACTGGGGTTCAATTAGGCCAGGGCCTGCACCCCCACAGTGGCATAAAATTCGGCAAGGATGAGGGGGGGCTGCATGGCTCACACCAGGGCCCGTCCCCACCTAGTTCCGTTACTGATTATGATTTAGCCTCTGGACACTATTGATACACTATAACTATATACCACTGAGGAATCTCTCCGTATGAGGAGAGGGAAGTAACACTTGGTGATGACTGCTCCAACTAATAAAGGGAAATATGAACAACTGAAGCCTTCAATGCCATATGAAGATGTTTCCAGTAGCTGTTTCATTCAGTTAACATAATTTTGATTTGCATCAGCTGGAATCTCACTGGTACATTTAACTCTGTATACAATACCTATACACCTTAATAAAGTTATTTGCATTTTTATTGCACATAGAGGAGGGGCAATCTATTAAATGGCAGAATTTGCTAATTCAAACAAAAATTAAAAACTGCTGAATCCATTGCTGATGCTGATTTATTCACAGGAGAGCTGTCTGCAGCGAGCAGCGATAGCTTTTGATGAATAGGCTGAAACACCCCAATTTCCTGGCTGTGTTGTATACTTCGGTGCAGATTTACCAAAGTGTGAAAACAGAGCTCACCGCAGTAATATTCTGCCACTCTCTATTCATTCCTATTGGTTTTTAGAGATTTATTTACCAGTTAAAGTGATCGCTATTTGATTAAATACAGCTCTAAAAATCCCTAGGAACAAAAAGAGAGCAGTGGAATTGTACTGTGGTGAATTCTAGTGTCACTCTTTGATAAATCTGTCCCCTAATGTGCGTCCTAAATTTTATTTTTGTTCATGCCTGTTAATAACTAATTATAACAAGGTTTTCTATGAAAGGATTTATGGTAGTAGGAAGTAACTTTGAATTTACACAATTAAGATCATGGCCAATGGTTGGGCCCAGAGATGGTTACTTTTAATGTATGCACCCATATTTTGATATGTATGCTACATCAATATTAAAGCAAATAGTGATGGAATGATATGCATATAATGTAGACAGATTTTTACTGTAAATGTGTGTTTTTGTAGGTTTAGCTCTTGCCCTGTTTATATAAATATAATATATATATATAATATATATGTGATGTGTCTGTAAGTTACCCTCCCATTTAGACTGTAAGCTTTATAGGGCAGGGTCCTCCTTCCTTTTGTCTCCTTGACACTAAGCACTTAATCTATATTGTAACTATTCGTTATGTATTGTATTTTTGTACTGTATTTATTATTCCGATGACCCACTGTTTGTTCTACTAATTTATTGTTCTGCTGTACAGCACTTTCGCCTCAAGGAGCACTATAAAATAAAAATAAACATACATACATAAATGATCACAGAGCTTCACAGAGTATGAAAATGTCTGCAACACAAAGCTGGTCATGATTAGATTGTGACTGGTTTTCCCACAAAAGCTTATAAATGGCAGTGAAGCAGGGCAGTGGTTTATGAGTGGATAGGGTTTTCCAAGGTGAATACAAGAGATCAATGTTACTAGGATTCATTTGTCACCTTTTGATATGAAAATCAATAGTAATAATAACATACTTTTGTTGGGTTATGCTGGCATGTGAAGGGCTGTGTTGCATTGTACCATAAAATTGATTTATAGCGGTGTTCCCCAAACCGGTGCTCCATGCCACATATGGATGTTCCAGTAAACTGAAAGCATTTTACTAGAGAAAATGTAATACAATGTGCTTTTAATGTACTGGAGTGATTAAATACTCTGCACAGCAGAATGAACAGAAGTTTATATAACTCCAAAACCTGGCATAGAAATGTTATCGATTGTCACAGGGCAGTAGAGGCTTATTAAAGGGATATAAATGCAAAAGGCAAGGAAAAGCTTGCTGCAAGAATTATAGTTATATATTTGTAAATGTTTTTTCAACCTATGAGCCATGCAATCTATCATACTGCATGAACACTTTTCAGAAACTTACCAAACAAGTAAGCGTACCACAAAGTTCTTCAATTCAGGTATTTCTCAAGAATGCTTTATAATTGTTAGGTTTATATTTTTGTTTTATATAAGCAGATACCCTTAAATTGTATCTGCGCTGTGCATTATGCATGCCATATATATCTATTTATGTGCTTACATTTTCCATAGTGCTGTGTAATTCCAGATGTTATGATAAAACAATAGTCAGAGCGTGAATCCTTCCTGGGAAATTTATGATCTATAGATAAAAAGAAAAGGTGCAATTGGATTGCAGGCAGAAAAAAACGATGATTAAAGGGGTGGCTCACCTTCAAGTTAACTTTTAGTATATTATAGAAGGGCCAATTCTAAGAGACGTTTCAATTGGTCTTCATTATTTATTTTTCATAGTTTTTTAATCATTTGCAATTTTCTTCTGTTTCTTTGCAGCTTTCAAATGGGGGTCACTGACACCATCTAAAAACAAATGCTCTGTAAGGCTACAAATGTATTGTTATTGCCACTTTTTATTACTTATCATTCTATTCAGTCCATCCCCTATTCATATACCAGTGTCTTATTCAAATCAATGAAGGGTTGCTACGGTAATTTGTACCCTAGAAACCAAATTGCTGACAAAGCAAAATAGAGAGCTGCTGAATAAAAAGCTAAATAACTATAAAACCATAAACAATAAAAAATGAAAACCAATTGCAAACTGTCTCAGAATATCACTCTCTACATTATACTAAAAGTTAACTCAAAGGTGAACAACCCCTTTAATGTATAACTGCAATGTGTGAGCAAGTGATGGCAGATCCACAGAACGCAAAGCAATCTTCCCTGGATCTGCACAGGAATCTTCTGAAGTAATTGGCACTGGCGTAGGACACTTTTCAAGTTCCTGGAAAGGTGACCATGGTGGATATCGACCTGGCTCATTATCAGTTTAGGCTTAAAGTACATAGAATTAGGATCTCTATTTCAGGTTTTTAATGTATCTACTTGTATGTTTCTAGAGTTAAAAAGGGCATTTTAGCATCAATTTCTGCAGTTTTGTGAAAATGTTCTTACCATATTTCTTGAAAAGGTCCTTGGTAGTGAATAGAAACAGTTAATCTTTGATTTCCCCAAAGGTGGGTGCACATGTATATTTGACCCTAGAACCCTCAGAGTGCAATACCTTATCCCCTCATAAAGTGGGGGTGAGGTAGTTAGAAGCAGGTCCAGATTTGTGGAAAGACCACAAGGGCAGCAGAATTTTAGAAGGGCAACATGAGACCCAACCACACCCACATTGGTTTGGAGGCACTGGGAATTCGCAGGAGATACAGTAGTTTTTAAAATTTCCTGTGTACTGTTCCCCAGTGGTCTGGACCCGACAGTGAATATCTGTGCATGTGCACAAAGGAAGGGGAGGGGATGGTAACGATGAATAGTAGCGGGCCCTGGTTAGAAGGTACAAAATGATATGTTGCCAAGGAGTTCTCCTTTATTAAACACACATACAGTATATATCTCATAGAAAAGTAAAGGTAAGAAGCAATGGGCTGTTTGGCAATAAAACACATCTGTAAAAATAACCCATGACCTAAACATTAGTGGCTGTATGTGTAGTATATATTATTGAGTATGTATGGATTATTGCTGTACCACTCCCTTGCTTTTTCCCCATTTCTGTATTCCTTTCACTGGTTGAAAAATTGATAAAAATGCAACCTAGTGAGAAAATAGGATTATAAAAAAACTGTTTTATAGCAATACAGAAGCAAGGAAATAGCTTTACTTGCAGAGAATAATCCCAACATGTTTTAAAGGAGAAGGAAAGGAGATAACTAATTAAGTTTTATCAGAAAGATCTTGTATAAATATACCAGTAAGCTCTCAAAGTAATGCTTCTCTTAGTCCTCCGTCACCACATTTCTTTCATTCAATTGTGTAAACATGGACTTCTTGAACCTCCAGGGCATGGACTTGAGCATGCTCTGCTTGCTCCCCTTCCCTTCTCCCTACCCCCCTCCTCCTTCTCCCTGCTGTAATCTGTGCCCAGAGCTATGAGCAAGAAGGGAGAGATTCAGGCAGAATCACGCTAATATGACAGCTGCTATCCTAAACAAACACAGGGATTCTAGAGCTAGTTACCCAGGTATGGCAATGCATTCTACAGAGTACTAGCTTGCACTATTGTGTCTAATCTATTGGCAATAAACGGACTTAGTAGATTTCATTTCCTAGGAACATTTCTGAATCTTGGTGTGTTTTCTGAAAACGATTTTCAGTGAAGCAGCATCCTTTTGTATGATATCAAATCAAATGTGAAACACTGGTTGTGCACACATTTGGGTAACCTTGTAATTTTCCTCCAAAAACCTTCAAGAACATCTTGCTGCAGATGGTGTAGCTGTACATTGTTCTATAACTCAACGCAATTTGCACAGATAACATCTGTATGGCAGGGTGATGAGAAATAAATGAAATGTGTCAGACCTCGGACGCTTGTTTGTATATCAAATGTTCAAATTAAATTTATATCCTTTTAACTTAACTTCGGCGGTTTTACTGTCTGCACTCACGCCACTTTTTGTATGCAAAAGCTCATTTAGACAAACCACAGTCATTTTGGAACGAAGTGCTTTGTACTGATGAGGTAAAAATGTAGTTATTTGGTCGTAACAAAAAGTGATTTGCATCACTGCATTCAAAGAAAAACACCTGCTACCTACTGTCAAATTTGGTGGAGGTTCCATTGTGCTGTGTGGCTAGTTCAGGGATTGGGCCCTGTTAAAGTACAATATTCTGGAATGACCATCATATTCCCCTGACTTGAATATCATAGAAAATCTATGGGATGATTTGAAGCAGGCTGACCATGCTTGAAAACCATCAAAATTAACTGAACTGGAGAGATTTTGTATGGATGAATAGTCAAAAGTACCGCCATCCAGAATCCAGACACTCAGCAAAGGCTATCGGAGAAGTCTAGCAGCTATTACATTTGCAAAAAGAGTCTCAACTAAGTATTGAAGTAATATTTCTGTTGGGGTGCCTAAATGTATTTATTGTCGACTTTTGTTATGATGCATGTTGCATAGTTTCTGTTAATCCAATATAATATAAGGCTGATTAGTATTTAATACAAATAATTACAACATGTCAGCTCAGAAACCAGCGCAATTTTCATTATGATTAAATAATCAGCCTTTTAGCATCATCTTATATTACAGACATCTCATTTTTTGCTTGTAAATTTATGACCCCTAAGCTTATAGCTTCTCAACAGCTGTTGAAAACACAACTGGGCATGTGAGTGTCGCAGACACTTTCCAAGATGGTGACCCCCTGTGTTATGTTTGAAGGGCTGGATCATTGCTGCTATTGAGAAGCTGAAACTTTAGGCTGGTACAATAAGTTTTAACCATATTCTTATTCAGGGTTTAGTTCTCCTTTAAGTATATCAGTTGTAAAATAAAAACATTTTTTTTTAAAAAGACATGGTTATGTAGAAGTTCACTTGTTTTGTTTCATAATATATATATATATATATATATATATATATATATATATATATATATGTGTATATATATATATATATATATATATATGTGTGTGTGTGTGTGTGTGTGTGTGTGTGTGTGTAGAGGACACCGGTTTCACCATAAAGAATGTTCTATATTACAACCAAGAATATTCGAGAATAAGAATAACTTATTAAAATCTTACTTCCATCACAATGGTTAAGGCCAGACAGTGGCCTAACCCATTATATATCCTCATTAAAATAAGGTGCTTTGGTGTTTTAGGATCAAAAATTAAACAGCTTTATAAAAACGAAAAGAAGAAAATCTGAACAATGCTTTTACTTATATAGTTTTTCTTTTATGACAGGCGGCATAAACTCACACAAAGAAATGTCACATTTTGAACTTGGATCCTGCAGGTAAAAAATCATCAAACAAATGAAAACTTTTTTTACTGTAAAGAACAGTTTTGTTGAAGAACATTGTATTCAATGTGATATCTGACATAAACTAACTTTTCTTACTGTGCTAACTTCCCGGCATTGTGTAAAATGAGTTTAAGATGCTTGGAACAGCTAATCCAACATCAGAATGTTCCTGGATTAGAGAGGAGAGAACTGAATTTAAAAAGGGTCACAGAGCAACCATGAAATCAAAGGGCTTAAATGTCCATTTTAGACAAACTTGTTGGTGTTGGACCTGTTTAGTAGTTTAAATATTTTTAATATAACTATGGAAATGTTACAATTATACATTATCTTCAGAGAAGAAAAATTACCTAGTGAGGCCCACTTTTGCAGTGCTCATCTTTATTATAAAAAACACAGCAAAGGCACTTTCAACTCAAATACTTTTGGGACATTTCTTTTTTTTAATCTTTTCAGAAATTGTGTGCAACATGTGCTCATATAGTGGGTGGGTGACAGCAACTAGTCAGTTAGAAGCCAGACACCTTGAGGTTATAATATGGAAGAATGCAGCCTCAATAAGGCAGGTCTTTGTCAGAACTTCAAATGATTCAGGCTTCCTTCTAGATTGTCTTTTTAGCTACTGCTGCCCAATGAACTTTGGAAGCGATCACTGCACATTGTATAGCATGGTTACTTTTTACTGGTAGTCTAAGTATGTTTTATTTTGCGTGGATGCTTACAACATTGTTGTGTATACCACAGATTGTGGTGCATAGGTAAGGCTTTTTTAATGGAAGAGTGTACCGTAGCACCACCAGCTACAATGTCCATTCAGGGTGTTGGCTTAGCATCCTATATGATACACACATTGTAAATCAAAGTAATATGGAGCTAATAGAATTAAGAGCTTGGGTTGTAGTTCATCTACTGGCTTATTCGTAGTAATGAGAGTGGATGTGTTCATAACCTTGTGTAGTGCCCCAGAGGAGTCAAAGCCTTGATAGGCTATACTGTTAGCTAGATCCTAGCTAGTGTGAAGGTTATATTTTGTGAGGGATGATGAGCTGGGCAGTACAAAACCCCAACAAGAAAATTTCAGTTGGAACAGTACCTTTTTTCTGTCTGCAGTAGAATTAGTGGCAACTGCGTATACACCGGAAAGTAGTGAGAAAGAAGTGGATACAAAGATACTAAAGGTGGTACCCATTGACTCCGCTGAGCCACGCTGCATGGATACTTCAACGTTTCTGCCAGGAACACTTTTTAAAGTAAAACAATATGTGTGGAGGTAGCAGAGAGGGGGCCAGTGGATAGTAGTTGATGACTTTTTTTGGGGTTTCTTTCTCCTTCAATGCACAAGTTAGGTCCTAAAAGTGACTGTCGGCTGTTATGTCTCAAGTTCTGTGAATATTGCTTATGCTGAACTTTGCTTATTGCTAGAAATTACTGCATCTCTGTGAAATACTAGAGCATTTTGTTAAAGGCAGAACTAAACAAAGCTCTAGTGATGACAGCTTTTTGAATTTTCAAGTGTTGATTTAAAAAGCTCAAAAACTTGAATGTGCGCTTATTGATTAAAAAGATTCAAATCTCAACAACATAAACTTGATGGTCAAATCAACAGTTAGTGCCAGGACTACCTTATTTGCACTGCCATTAATCAATATTTAAATTTGAAGAAGAAAGTAGGAAGAAGAGGTGCATTTCTTTCAACCCTGTTCTTGGGCAGGACAAGCTGACAGCTGAGGATACATTTAAATTAAGTAGTTGGAAGGTACAGATGCCATCACTTGGATTTGTGTGTTAAATGCGTTGTGACTTAACTCATCTATCCCATTTATCCCACTTATATTGTGTCACAGCATCCCATCCAATTAAAGAGTTCCCCATTGAAAACAATGGTGCTTTGGTATGCTAATGAAAAGGTGCATTAAATGAGTTAATATAACTTTGGATAACACCGTTTCTTCAATTAGCCCTGAGTCACGACGCATTTAACTTACAAATCCAAGTGACTGCATCTGTATAAAGCAATCATGTTCAGGTCAGGAAAGTGTTGCCATAAGCCTAATCCATATCTGTGTCTTCTTACTATGTATGCTACTTCTGTGCACACCTCTGGTTCCAAGACGGGGAATCTTTTGGAAAAGTGTATTTCCCCAGTTGACCCAACTCTAACCTGCAATGTTTGGCAAAATTTTAACCAAAACCCACTCAACCGGTTTTCAACCATGGGTCACTGTATAAATAAATGAATTCATCCATCACAAGTCACCATGGGTTTTGGGTCAATCCACTCATCACTAGTGTATGGGACCCCAGATAAACTGTATGGTATTGCTGAATTCCTGTTAGACCTGCAGGAAAAGTAACTGACAGCAGCATTATCTCGGGTATAGTACAGGTGTGGGACCTGTTATCCAGAAAGCTCTGGACCTGGGGTTTTCAGGATAAGGGGTCTTTCTGTAATTTGGATCTTTATTCCTTAAGTCTACCAACAAAAATGAAACAATAATTAAACCCAATAAGGTTTTCTTTTTTAAATGATTAATTAAAGCTTAGTTAGGATGAAGTAAAATGTATTGGTTTGTTATTACAGAGAAAAAAAGTCATCTTTTTAAAAAAAATTGTTTGGCTAAATTGAGTCCATGGGAGCTGGACTGCCCATAATTTGGAATTTTCTGGATAATGGGTTTCCAGATAAGGGGTCCCCTACTTGTACAGGCTGATTGCAGTCATTATCTAGCATAGTTGTCCATCAACCTGAGAGATTTTTTTTACAATTCCTTCATTCATTGTCCCTGTTAATAGAGACTGGCTATGTACATCCACATAGGAGCACAAAAGACTTTTATCGGTTGCTGAGCCCTTGCTGACAAATGGATTCTGCTCTTACCATAATGCTTTATATATATGACCCCACTTTAAGAATAAGTATGTTCTGCTAGGGGTACAGGGGACGATTGAAGTTGCCTTTTTTTTGTATATGTTTTTGAAAGAAATGTAAGCATGCAAACAGAGAGAGAGAGAGATATTTTATAAGAGAGGAAAACACTAGACAGGCCTGGCAGATATATACCTGAAAAACCTGCCACAAGGAAATTCTCTTTTCGGGAGTAAAGTACAGTAATTTGTTTAACGTTGTTCTTCTTCTGTGAACCCAAGGATAATTTAGTGCCATCTGCTTTGCTAATGTTGCAGAGCGAGCAGCCAAGAAGGAAAAAAGATCTGCTAAATGTGGTATGCTGACCCCATTCTGAAACGGTATTATGCTGTTTCCTTAGCTTTAAGAATTTCTTGACTCTCTTGAATATATTTCTCATGAACTTTGCACATTTGTGGTGAAGGGACGGTGCTTATTAAGGGTTGGATTCATAAAACTGCATTTCATCAATATGTTTTAATGAACATGGTGGTAGAGGGAGAAGAAATGTGAGAATGGAATGCATTTCCTGCCAAAGCTATTATTAAAACCACAAGATACCGTGAATAAATCCTACCACCAGCACGACAGCCAGTTATGAATGGTAAATTGTTACAGAAAAAATCACAGCAATTTATTGAGACAAAATAATTTCAAGCTTCAATGTACAAAATACATGAAACAATAATTAAAAACAAAGAATAAAAAAGAGGATACATAGATAGATGGATAGTTATGTTGGTCAGTAAATTCCTAGGACAAACTTTCATGAATGCTACTGGGTCAAAAATTTTGGCTTTGTTGTAGTGCACACTGCACAGCAGTCTCAAAACTCTTACTCGTTATGAGCACATGCATGTAACATTTTGATATTTAAAAACAAAAAGTTGGCATTTTTTTTTAACACTCATATGTTGCATCATTAAAGGGATTCTGTCATGAATGTTATGGTGTAATGTTTATTCTTAATTACACTGTTTACACAGTAAATAATTCTGCCATATAAAATGTAATTCCTAATCCAACATGTGTATTCTTGCAGCCATCTCAGGTCATTTTATCTGGTCATGTGCTTTTAGAAAGAACTAGTGCTGCACTATGGAACTGCTTTTTGACAGGCTATTGTCTCTTCTACTCAGTGTAACTGAACAGAGTCGCAGTGGGACATGGGTTTTTACTATTGAGTGCTTTTCTTGTATGTTCTGTACCAAGGAGCAGTTATCTGGTTACCTTCCCATTGTTCTGCTGATGGCTGCTGGGTGGGAAGGTAGGGGTGATATAACTCCAACTTGCAGTGCAGCAGGAAAGATTAATTGAAGTTTATCAGTGTACAAGTCACATTACAGGGGACACCTGGGAAATTGACAGCATGTCCCGTCCCATGTCAGATTTCAAAATTAAATATAAAAAATCATTTTGTGCTTTTGAAAAATGGATTTCAGTTCAGTAGTCTACTGGAGCAGCATTATTAATAGATGAATTTTGAGAAAAATGACAGTATTCCTTTAAGATGTATTCAAACTCATAAACCAGTTGGTACTGGCATTAAAGTTCTCCACTCCATTGAATGCACTTCTGCATTGTACACTCTGCGGTTATTAAAGTACAAAGTTAGCATATATTGTAGATATGTATCAGCAGTATTTTGAACTGAAGAAAAAAAGGAGGGAATTTGTTAACCTCAGAAACATAGAACATGTTCTAGGATTTTGTGCTGGCCAAATCCAGCTGATTAACTAACCATAACCAGGGAACACAGAGCCAGAGAATAGAAATTAATAAACAAATTAGTTTAATTGATTTAATTCAATTTTCAAATTATTTTAAATGTCATGATCAGGAAAAAATTAAAGGAGATTTCCACCCATGAACTGGGTTTTTAGCACAACAAAAGGAAATGTAATTGTAAGCAACTTAACTAATTTAATTGGGCAAAGATGGTTGCATCCCCTTATATTCTGATCATGCCTCTCTTTCTTTCTCTCTCTTTCTCTTTCTGTCTCCCTTTTTACACTATGGGGGGATGTAATCAAAAGTCAAAAGCAGTTTTAAAATGGCTTTTCTGCAATTAGCACTACTCATGAGAATATGTTGCTTGCGAATATTACAGTGTGATTTAACCCAAAGCAAAGGTTTAGCATTAACACCTGCTCATACCCAGAGTATGATTAATCTCGAAAATCATATTCAAATTTTTAAAAAAATTTTTATTGAATTTTAACAATTCCTTAGTTGAACTTGACAGTTTCGGTAATAAAACTCGCAAATTTGAATTTTCAATTTGACCCTTGATAAATTTGCCCCCAAATGTATGTAGTTCAGTGTTTTCTTTTTCTTCTGTAATTGAAAATGTAATATTCAGTTGGACACCCCACTTTAATATTCTGTTTATTATATTATGCTTGCAGAAAACCAGACAAAAGTTGATTTGTGTGATCACAAAATATATTTACTTGGATATATTTGCTTGTTCTTGAATGTCCTTAAAGTGAGTGACTGCTTAGTCCCTAGACTAAGCATAATCATTTTTGAAAAATATAATTATTGAAAAATATGGATAGATTAAATCTTTAAATACATAATAATTATACAAGGAAGGAATACTTTGACATGAGATGGTGTAGTGCATGAAGTAAGATAATCATCTTGCACCATATGGCATGTGTTTGATATGTGGTAGAATCCATAGCGGCCTTTAGTTGATCTGCCATTAGGTGAGTCTGTTTTGCCTCTTACACTTAAACCTTCCGAAACCTCTATTACTTTCAAAACATCTAAACACTAGGGAGACTTTTGCTTAGGTAGCTCTTGAAGGACTTTACTCCCCTCTTGCTTAAAATGCTTATTTTGAATTTTAGATCTACTACTATCAATACCAACTTTTGCCTGAGCATGTCCCAATGATAAATGCTGTCTGTTGACTTCTTATGGGGGCAATGGAATGTGATTGCAAAAGCTTTTACTAGACAATGTAACACAAGATTAGAACAGGGAGCATTCACTGACCCTCTGATGTATGACCACTGTGCTGCACGTAATCTGTGTAAATCTTCTGAACAAGTCCTTACAAAAACGGAGCACCAGCGGCATTAAAAACATCCTTTTATTTCAGCATGGTTAAAACATAGAAGCAGAGCTTGGTATGAAAAGTTTGCTTGACGCATTTTTTAGGAAGTGGTTTTACGAAATGCCTCAAGCATACTTTGCATACCAAGTTCTGCTTCTATGTTTTAACCATGCTGAAATAAAAGGAGGCTTTTAATGCCGCTGGTGACAGCCTGAGAATAATGGAGGATCAGGCAAGGCTGAAACTTCAAATGGAGGATCAGGGAAGGCTGAAACTTCAATTTGAGTCAGAAGACCTTCTTTAGAAAAGAAAACAATTAAGGGAGAAGGCAAATTGCTGAGGGGTGTTTAAATTTGTGAATAAATGTTCAACTACTTTTTACGGTGTAATACACCAAAGGGGGTTAACCTTAAATTAATCTCCTTAATAAAACATGCTATGGGAAAATGTTTGATTTCACCCTAATCTCAAGCAGGTCTTAATAAATGCATTCAGGCTACAGAAATTTCAAATACAGAGAAACAATTTTATTTTTTTTATAATTACTGTAATTATAACATCAAGTTCTAATAAAAGAAATGTGTTTTTTGAACTGTGATGTCAGTTTTTTGTTGGATGTAAATACACATAGGTGTCATGTATTGCAATACAATGCCAATGGATAATTTTGTACTTTATCTTTACTTAAAATTTTAAAATCACCATTTGTGAGCATGATAGACAAAACTTCAATAAGATTTTGGAGGTCACTGCAACTATTTGAGCTAAGTTTAAATGAAATAAGAGAAACATGAAATAAATACAACAGAGATTCAGAGGCTCGTGGCATAGCTATTTCACTGAAGGCTAAGTGACAAGAAAAATAAAGAAATCGTTCTGCTTAATTTGAGCTTGTTTCATAAGTGTGTGTTGGCATTATGAAATTGTTTAGAATAATAACACTAATGCATCTGCTCATTCTTTGTGCAGTTACCAAGACTATGTTGCTTGACATACAGATCTGTAATAACCTCCATCTGCTGCACACTGTCTGTCATTTCAGGATCTATAACATATTGTGACAGAGTCTTCATTTACCTAAACTTATCTTGGCAACTTGTACTTCATTAAATCGAATCCTGCAAGTATCAGTTAAAGCTTTCTTATCTGGCCATGCATAGCTAAGCTTCATAAATCATTCTTTCACCTTCCATTTTGCATCTTCCTGAAAGTTAACATTATTGAATTCAGATCACACCGATACACAAGTACTAAAAGGTTTATTGACCAATTTAGGATACCAAGTTGTTCTTAAAAGATCAGAAGGGATAATGTTTGAGTTCACTGATCAAAACAATCAAAACAATCTTTCAATGATCTTTAAAATGAAAGCTCTTTCAAAAATTATCTACTGTGTAACATTAACAGAGAAGGGCAGGAAGAACTTAAAGTAATAAGTAAAGCTATTAACATTTAGTGACCAAGTTATTTCCCAGACTTTCTGTGATAGCAGGTTAAAGGACCAGTAACATCAAAAATGTTTATTGTTTTAAAGTAATGAAAAATATTATGCAGTGTTGCCCTACACTGGTAAAACTGCTGTATTTGCTCCAGAAACTTATATAAATAAGCTTTTGTGTAGCCATGGGGACAGCAATTCAAAGGAGAAAAGGCTCAAGTTGCACAGCAGATAGCAGATAAGCTCTGTAGAACATGGTGTTATCTGTTTTCCATTGCTTATCCTGTGCCATGTAGCTGTTTTTCAATTTCCACCATTGCTACTCAGCAGCTTGTTCATATGAACTATAGTAGTGTTTCTGAAGCAAACGCATCAGTTTTAACAGTCGCAGGGCAACACTACATGATATTTTCTTTACTTTAAAACACTTTAATTTTTTGGTGTTACTGTTCCTTTAAGACTTTAAGAAAAAAAAGCATAAGCATGTTATTTTAAGCTTCTAACCTGTGGATCTGTGGAAGTTCCCCAAGCAACAAACATGGTATTTATTTGTTTTACATTGAGGTGGTTATTTACTATAGTCCAAATTTTTTTTTCAGATTTTATTATAAAAAAAAAAAACACAACCAAGCTCCCATGTCCAATTTTAGCTTACTTATCAATTAAAAAAATGGATTTAATATTAGGAAAAACTAATAACTATAAAATCAAGCAAAAACCAAAACTGCTGAAAATTTTCAGTCTTTTTTTCAAATTGCTCAACATTTTCAGGCTTTTTTCCAGAATGGCTTTAATTTTTTGAGTTTTAGCCTAAAAATATTTTATAATATTTTAACAAAGTATCTTTGTTCATTTGTTCACTTGTCCCAAGTATGTATATGACAAATTGTGCAATTTTACAAGAAGACCATTTATCTGGACATTTTTGTGAGTCCCTGAATTAAATTAAAAGAAATTAAAGTTAAATAATTACTGAAAACTATCATGATCTAATATCCAAAAAGCTAAAATCAATATTTATAAACAAAATATAAAATAATGGTTCTACCAAAAGTTTCATATATTATGAGACTGACCCCTTTAAGAATTCCTCATGAGATACTTAATAAACTGCAAGGGGTATTCTTATCAAGGGAATACAATTATCAGACACCCAGGAATGCACAAAACAGATCCTATAATCGGGCATTGAACTGGCATCCTGGGTGTCCTTTTATTTTGAATTTGGCGGCAGCTTGCATGATGTCATCGGCGCCAGCACCGCTTCTCATGTGGTAGCGCTGGGCACCGCCATCTTGACTTCAGAACAAAGCAGATGGACACACCAGACAGCGCTCATGACACCCTATAAGAATTAGACAATTCACCACCTAAATCCTACTGAATCAGTGGGAGAGGCCCAGGGATAAATTTATGGATTAGGGAGGTCTAAGGGTTCCTAACATGATTGACTAAATTAAAGGAATTATAATAGATAACATTAAGGCTTGCTGGGAAAACAATGTTCAAATGTTATAGATATAAATTGAAAATATCTGTGTAACAAGTAACAAATTATGGGGAACTTTGTGGGAAATAGGTATTCAGCCAGAGCTTAAAGTGCAAGCTCTAACTAATACTCTCATATCTGGAAAGATGTTACTAGGGACATACAGTACTGTAAATGGTGGAAACATAACTTTAGAGAGATACCTATAGCCTCAATTAATATTATTACCCAAAACATGGGGTTTAAACTTGGACTGAAAAAGGAATCACTAAATTAAGCGAAAATTATGGAAATTTCCATATCTCTAAACATAATCTTTATCTACAGCTGAGACACATTGTACAGCCCTTTTTGAAAGTTTGTGATTGTTCACCCTCTACTTTACAGACATTTTTGAATGTTCACTCTCTTTATATAAAGGGCATTTCCTTATGTTATAAGCTGTTTAACAAGGAGGGCCCTCATAAACCCCTTCCCAAATGTATTGTTCAATTAGGTATTTACACAAGGGAGGCCATGAAATGGTCCATAAGAGCATCAAGATGTATTAACCATATATAATAAGCAGAAAACTAATATTAAGGTGGCATTTAACTCAGATGAGACTATTCAAAATGAAGGTAATTCCAACTGAACTATGCTGGAGGGGCTGTGGGCAACCTACGGGCAGTTTTCATATGTGGTGGGTATGTCCAGTTTTGGGGAAATTATGGTAGGACATAGAGCTCTTACTTAAAAATAATTCATCCCCCTTTCCCCAGCTTTAGTAATACTAGACACTGGTATGGATACTATAGTAGTTAACTCATATTCTAACCGCAGCTAGCACACCCACATTTGCAAGAGGTTTAAGAAAGGGTCAATCAAGCAAACATGGAAATTCTTTATCATAAATATATAGAGAATTCAAACAAATATAATACTCAGTGGAAACATTGGTTGAGCAAAAATGGGAAATCACCAAGTAACAAGCATACTGTATTAAGGTAAATATGGGTCATAGATACAGTATATACATTAAAAGTACGGGCAATGACAGATCCCCCCAATGTGGTCTTTCAGTTATTACTGTATAAAATTCATTTATTAAATAAATCCCGGTTTATTCTGTAATTGTTAAGGAAAATCAGGGTCACAATAACAGCATATATACAATTTTATGGTGTGTAATACTATGAGCATAAAATGTAGCAATTTGTAAGTAATTTGTAAATTTGTGACTAGAAACAAAAATTACTGCATACAAGCTCTGAATTGAATGCTTAACATCCA
>CM044431.1:79247715-79265773 GCA_024363595.1 Xenopus borealis | reverse complement strand
AAAAAAAAAAAAAAAGAGAAGTCACCCCGGAAAAAAAACATGAATAATGAAGAAATCATATCCCCAGACGATGTCTTGAAGTGAGCTCTTGCACGCAAGGCTGAAAACATGAATATTCCATTTATCACATTTTAGTAAACCCTGCCCCATGCTGTGAAAATCACCCTCACATTTTATTGCCTCTAGGGATTCAAAAAATGAACAGCTGCTTAAAAAAACATTTGCATACTGAAAGCAGGAACATGAGAAAAAACATTTGGGTTTTTACTTTATCTAGGTTAAATAACCTCGTTATACTTGCTATTTCAAGTAAAACAAGATATGACAAAACATTTTGGAGTGATAAGGAGCAGGATGATCATGTTAGAATAAATAATGGAAGAAAGAAATAGTAATTAAGTGAATGTCTTTTAAAGTACTGTCAGATATTCTGACAGAGAATCTTTTCTTGGTGTTACCAAAATACTACTTTTTCTTTTATATATGAATTAGTAAAGATCCTTAGACTTTCCTTCTTTTAATCTGTGAAATATCAAACCAAGCAGTGTTTATTATCTAATAATCACAAGCAGACAAATGCCACATTAAACAAATGTTGAGAGCATTTTTAATAAGGCCATGTTGTATTATATAACATTTCATACCGTATATTTCTGGCACAGAAATAGATTTTTTTTTAAATTATCATCTTCACATTTGGACAATAAATGGTGCAAAATACAATAAACCTTGTATGATTATCCTCTTCTAATGTTTTAAAATGTATAATGAAGCTAATTTCTTAATTATTCAAAATATTTGGCTTCATAAAATCTATTGAAGAGGTTACAATAATGTTTAGAAGTGGTCACATGACAATAAATTCTGCAGCCTAGAAGAGTGGAGCCATCAGCAAGTTTTAATAAAATATTACTAGAAACCAACACTTTCAACTGGAATGTTGATACAAATGTTGATCATTTAAATTTCAAAAAGGAATGTTCAAACATTTGAAATTTTTAGCTTGGTGAAAAAGTGCTGTAAAATCTAATTGTTGGCCCATTATAATTCCAGAAAGCTTACAAGGACACAAGTGTAATTTAGTCTCTGCAAGACCTAAAAATAGTGTGCCATATGTCTATATTGATTTATATGTTGGCACACCAGCACTAACACCTTAACAGAAAGACTAATGAGTTAAATTAATGCTGAGGTGGCTCCAACAACAACTTATTTTATTGAGGAGTCATATCACTATTTTGTGCATTTTTGTGTGAAATGCAAGTGTTTCAAAAGCCTTAACCAATGTACACTGGATACATACAAAAATAATACTTGATGTGACGCTGTGAAAAGAGATGATAAACCAATAGAAACAAAATACCTCATTTTTCTGATGAAATGCAAAACAAATCCCCCTTTTTTGAGCTGTCTCTGCCTTAATTTAATTATCTCCAAGCAAATAGAGCAAATATTGTGAATTTATTGAGGTACTCGGTAAACAACCACCTATGTTGCTTCATATGAAAGCTATGTCCCTTTAGTCTAAAGGGGTGCCCTGGTGCACGGATCCTTTTTATGTGAAAAAAGTGTAATCCTTTCCCCTTACAATCACCTTTTCTCCAAATAAACTTTGACAGTTAAATCTTCTATCCCCTTTACCAGTTTAGTTGCACGTCTCTGCACTCTCTCCAACTTGTGTATATACTTCTTAAGTACTGGTGCTGAAAACTGTCTGCATACATATTTTATTTTGAAAAAAAGATCCTCTTTATGGGTATTATTATTGATATTACTTTTCTATAATGTCCTTTATTGTACTTGTAAAGTATAATCATGTCCCCTAACAAGTGCCTTTGCTCCAGGGAAAACAACCCCAACCTTCACAGTCTACCATTTTTAAACCATTTAAACCATTTAAAACTTCCAAGACAGTACTTTAATTGCTTTAGTGGCCACAGAATGCCTCGAATTATACAACTAATTATCTACAAAAACCCCTAGATCCTTGTGCATTAAGGAAACACCCTACATACTGCCTTTTAGTGTATAACTTGCATTTATATAATTTTTACCAAAGTGCATATCAACTTCATTTTTCAAATGCATCAAATGCTTTAGCAAAGTCTAAGTAGAACACAGCTACTGCCATCTCAGAATTGAGGTCCTAGCTCACCTTCTCATAAATTGAAATTAAGTTAGTCTGGCAAGATCTATTACTCATAAAATCATGCTGGCCCAACTAATAGTATTATTATTTGCTATTAAGTCCAGTATCTTATCCTTTTTTAACCCCTGAAAAGCTTTCCTACTAGTGATGGGCGAATCTCCCGCGTTTCGCTTCGCCGAAAAAATTGGCGAAACGAGTCGCCCGTCGTTTTTGACACGTGTCGCGTCAATCGCGGCGCATCGCGTCGTTTTCGGCGACTCGTTTTTTTTGGCAAATTTTTAGGCGGCGAATTTTTGCTAGCGTTTCGCGAATTTATAAATTCGCCCATCACTATTTCCTACCACTTATGTCAGACTTGAATAGCTGCACAGCATTAGCAATTTGTCAGTCTCTCTGCACCATGACAGACCTCAATGAATCCTGAAAAATTAGGTAAATGGTTAAGCGATTACACAGCTAAGCTCGCTAAGTAATTTGGGATGAAAACCATCTTGCCCTGGACCTTTGTTTATCTTAACATTCTCTAATCTCTTTTGAATTTCCTCATGTGAACCATGTATCATTAGTTGTATTACTAGAATTGTGACTATTAAAAGGCAAGGAAAGGCAAAGAATTAAAATCCCATTTTACTTTCTTTAATGAAAAAGAAATCTATTTCCAATATACTTTAATAAAAAAATGTGTAGCATTTTTATAAGAAACCTGACTGTATGCAGTGAAATTCTCTCTTAATTTAGTGCTGTGGATAGGAATTGTCAGACGGTGCCTAACTTCTGGCAGGGAAACAATCATACTTATGAACAGCAGGGGGAGCCCCTGCCTTACTTACCAGCCATGCAGAACTCAAGTAGCTGTGTTTTTTGATCATTTATGATGATCCCTAAGAAGTCCAGACCACACTGAGCATATGTATGTAGTCTAGTCTTGCAAAGAAGTATAACAAAGTTACAAGATGACAGCCCTCTGTGGCCAACTTTTAAAGCATAAATCATTTGTTTGATTAGGCTTGTGGTGCAGTAATTTCATGTTTATGTTTAGTATACAAAATACAGTATTTCTAGCCTTATTCTATTTTAGACTTTCCTTGCCCTTTAAGAAGGAAACCTTCATTAACTTGTTCCTTATTTTTGTAGACAAACTTAAAATAGTTCAAAATCTCAGATTTTTTTCTGTTCTCATTGACCAGCTGACCACCTTCTGATACTAAGGGTCTCACACCTTCCTGTTGAATTTCTTTACTATTTAAACTATTTAAAATATTATTTTTGGAATCTTTTTTTACTCCTTGCTGCAACAACCTTTTCCACATTGATTTAAATTTTTTTGCATGATTTATTGACCTCATTGACTAAGACTGCATCTTAGTGCTCATTTATTTCCTATTCAACTAGCAAGCAGCAGAGCGGCTGATGTAGAGATAAGTATAGGGCCCTGGTGTGGAGTGTCACCACCAGCAGGGATGGGTCTGGAAGGGGGCCATCTGTCTATCATTAATGTTGATTGTAAACAGTACTGTTTTCATGGGCAGCCATATGTCTCCATAGACTAAAATACTGCTCTAAAATTTAAAAATGGAGCAATTACTAGTGTGGCATAGTCTCATTCTGTATGCACTGTGCACCCTCTTGTAAATGACCCTTTAGATCTCTACCAAATTTTGATTTTGTTATTATATTAACCCTAAATTACCTTAAAAAAGGAAACTGTAATATAATGTAATAAAAAGCAAAGTAAAGTGTTCAATAGCAACAGTAGAAGGGGGGATTAGCCCACTTTAGAAAGAGTGTGACAGTAAATGCAGGTACAACTATTTCAAAAACAGATTTTGAGTATACTTATGCTTTGGAATCAATTTAGTTTTTTTGTGCTTACTGTTTCTGGATGATATTCCTGACCTTTTCATTTTGCTAAAGCAATTTTAATATCTTGGTTATTATATTAAAATTACTTTTTTATGTAGACAGAAACTTTTCATCATCTGCATGAGATATTAGTTAAATAAAAAAAACTTTCAATTGAACGTCCTTCAGTTCCTGCACTGTAATAAAAATGTTTGATATACAAATAACTATGGGTTTATAAAATTACAATCATGCCTCAAAGGAAAAAAACATAGTATCTAAGAGTACAGAATGTGCATAGCTACTTTCCGCCAAACAGAGAAATGCAATGAAAGGTGAAGATTGGAATTTTATGAAGTCATTAGACATTTTTTGCAAAACAAGATGTTCCTTGTATCTGAGGCTTTGATACCTTGTTATTGCATTTAGAGTTTCTTTTCTGACAACATCAGTTTCACTTTGCATGTTAAAAGGCTTTGTATACTATTATCAAATCTTAAAAGAAACCATTATTGATATAAAAAAGGGAGCTGATTTTCTAGCACAAAAGCTTCCCACCAACTAATGGCCACCAGCAGTTTAAATCACATTGCTAGCACAAAGGATTTAATCAACATCAGTAGATGGATGACTGTGTAGATTATGATTGCTCTTTTTGAAGGTAGAAGGCTAGGGAGCAGGCTCTGGGGAAAAAAATAAAATCAAATTCTCTTCAGCAGCTTAAAAAGAGCAGAGGCAAGCTGTAAAAATCTAGAAAGTATTAAGATAGTCACCACTGAATTATAGAAACTTGAATCACTTGCTCGGCTTTTCATTTTATTAATACAGTACTGTGGACATATCTATATACATGGTTTAGTCTTGTTTCTTTTTTTTAATGGTCATTATACTCAGGGTTACCCTGTTGCTTACATTCTTGTTACACTATGATTTACACTTCACTTTGGGCAGACTTATGTTGCTGAAGGCCTTTTTTACGTTTTCATAAGTTTTTGGCTGTACAAGCAAAGCTTAAGAACAGAGATACAGGTTCTCAATGGGCAGCCCTAGGCCTTTAATTTTGAAGAAACAAATGTGCTTCAAACAGCTATGGCCTGTGGTGTCACATTAGCTGTAGCAGTTTATGATTTTTCTTTTATGCCTGTTTTTCTGTTATTAAGCAGAAAGTTTTACAGACTTTACTAGATGACAAGCACTCCTATAATAGTTAAAAACCTGCATGAATGCAGATAAATACAAGGATAAGCAGCACTGCAATCAAAACATTAAAAACTCAATATTGACTTTATTTAATTAAATTTGAGTTTAATTAATATAATTTTAGCAAAACAAAAGGGGCTTATTTAAAAGGAGCAAATTTTAAGACAGGGCTAGTGACTAGTGATAAGGCACATATGGATTAGTGGCAAAATGACTCCTCTTTTCACATACTGGTTTTTTTTGCTAAACTGCACAAAAGTTTGCATTGAAAAAATACCTTTTACTTCAAGGCATTTAGGGGCAAATTCACTAAAGTGGGAAGCATCTAATGCTAGTGCTAATTCGCCAGTGTGATGTCAATTCGTAACTTTGCAAATTCACTAACACTGACTCTGTCAAATTTTCACTAGCAAAGTACATAGACTAGCGCAACTTCGCACCCTAACGCCAGTCGAAGTTGTGCACTGACGAAGGATCATAATTACACAAATTCACTAAGATGACCATTTTACTGAATGTTACCACTTACACTATTATTATTATTATTATTAACATGTATTTCTATAGCGCCAACTTGTTGCGTATCGCTGGACGTTACTTCGCCAGGTCAGACCTGGTGAAGTTCAATACAATAGATAGCAGTTTGAAAAAAAAATGGAAATGGAAGTCCCAAAAAAATGCTGGCGTGTTTTACCTTTTGTAGGGTGATAGTCTGAAAAAAGAGCGAAATTTTTTGGGGGGGTTACCCTCCTTCCCCCCTTCATATCCTAACATATGGCAACTCAACTATACAGGGGACACATGTAGGGCAATAGGACAACTTTATTTAATTTATTAAAGGTTTCCTGGGCTTGTGTAGTGTAATGTAGTGGCTGTAACATATACTTCTATTATACTTTGAAATTCGCGCTGTATGCAAATTAGGCATCGCTAGCATAAATGTGCTTTGCCTGGCGAAGTAACACTAGTGCAACTAAGCTACCATTCACTGACCTGAGCATAACGTCGCACCTTAGTGAATTTGTGTAGCACAGGCGAAAATTCGCCTGGCGAAGCACGGCAAACGTTAGCGAAGGCAACACTAGCGCTTTTTGCGGCTTAATTAATTTGCCCCATTGAGCAAGAAAAACTTGAGCAAAAAATGCACATTCACTTTAATGCAATTTCAGTGAGAAAAATGTCACCCATTTTGCTACAAAAAAAGTTGCCGTGACAAAAAAGTCGCCTATTGACTTGAATGTGTTTCACAAATTTTTCCACGTTTCACAAATTTTTCAGCTGTTTTGTGAATTTTTCGGCAATGCAATAATCAGACTGTGTTGTTATTGATGATATTCTGGGTTTTGCAACAGCAACTTATTTATTAAGCAGCAGCATATCATGGTCATCTGTTTGAAAGCAAACATTATTGGTTGTTATAAGTTACTGCACCTGGACAACCCTGTAATACATAAAGGTGGATATTGTTTTTATTTTAATAAAAAAATGCAAATTGTAAAAGATAACACTACTATCATTTTTTAATATAATTATTCTGCAACACTTTTGGAGGAGGAGAAGGCATTAATACATTTACTTTGCCAGTGATATCCAGTGTGAGCTCTTCATTGTGTGAAAACATGAGGCAAAGGCTGCAGATGGGGGAAATGGCAAGTCTTGGTTATTATACATTTTTTTACAGAACTCCGGATCAGTCAATAAAGTTAAATAAACTATATGGTTGCTTTGGTAGGGATCAGAAATACTGTACTTTCAGAGTCAAATCATGTCAAAGGCAATGTCTTTTAGACCTGTAGTAATATAAAAATGTTATCTTTCTTTTCATACAGGTACTCAGAACAAAGTACCTTTTTATGCACAAGTTAAATGTTTTCCAATGTCTGTCCCTATTATCACTGCAATGAAAAATTCATATGTTTGCCTGTAAATGATTAATCTTGTGCTTTGGGAATTGTGTGATACGCAAATTCATGATATTTAATCACAGGGATTCTTATACAATACAAACCACACAGAATAACCAGTATTCATTTACAATTTACTCATACTTACTTCTAACCTGTAATAGGAGTCATATTGTTGCTGAACAAAGCAGAAAATTAATAGGGCATATTTAAAAGCAAAGGTATATTTGGTAATGGACTACACATAGTTTAAAATGCAGTGTATATGTAAAACTAAAATAATATTGCCATTTATACATGTGTTTGATATTGCTTGAATGGTAGTGTGGCTTAGACTGGGTTAGGTTGTAATTTTTAACAGTTCGGCAAATGTTCAACTAAATACACCTACATATAAAAAGAAATATTACAAAAAAGGTAAGTAATTCTAATTCAGTATCCAGTATCTTGAAAGAATGTTTGACTAGTAAATGTGGATTTTCATGTCATGTGACAGCTTGATTTCTTGCATTTGTTGCAAAGTGTGCTCTTTCACTTTACTGCCATATCATTGGGAGTTCTTTAGTTTACCTAGAATAATTACATATATAATATTTGTAATTTTTTTTTCATATTTTACCAAATAAAAGTAATTGAAGTGAAACTAAATTTCTCATCTGCAAAAACGTTATAACATAGATTAATGCATTCCTTTTCCTGACTTGTCAGTATCAAAAACCAATAGCAGTACACTTAAAAGCACTACATCAGTAGTCTGAATACTTTAGATTGCAAAGCAAATACTTTTTGTGCAATTGTTCGTGAAATTTCAGACATTCTGTCCTTTTAATGAACACAGTTACACAGCCAATCCTCATGGCCCTAATACTAAAATTGAACAAACTTACAGACTGACAAGAGTGTCCGGAACTGGCCTGCCCTAGTGCTCCTCCCCTACTAAACTTGCCACTGACTTAACAGTACCTTATCTCCTATATGTATCCCTATATACAAAGATAAAACATCAGAAAAATTCTGACCACATTTTTGATTCATAGGATTACAGAGTTGCAGAGGCAGGGCCAGAACTAGGGGAGAGAGATAAGGCACTGGTAGTATAAGGAAGGGGCAAGCAGAAGACAGGAGTAGAGAGTGGACTAAGGAAATAATGATGTCATACAAATGAGCAAATGGAGCAAAAGGGGATTGAAGAGAGTAAGTGCAGGGCTAAAGTGTATTGCCTTGGGGGTGCAGAGGCATCAGTGATACAGTAATATATATATACTACTTGCTCCATGTTGTCGGCACTCACAATAAACTCAATACATGCCTGGGTGCAGTATCCAACATAAATCTGCTCCAAATCCAATAAGGTCCGCACTCTCAGGGCTTTTGTAAAAAAAAAAAAAAGAAATTTATTTGCAAAGTTACAGACTGACCTTTCTCTCTGTCACAGAGGCGCTGAGTGTGTATACTACTGCCAGATGCTGTAACTCCTATGTCCAAGAAGCGGGTCTGAGCCTGTGAAACGCTTTGTACTGATTGGAGTTCGTTAATAAATTTTGACTGCTTAATTACAGTCGTTTTGTGTCTGCTTGGAGTCCAACACTGCCTCCTCTAATTACCAAGTTTTGGCTTTTAAACTCGTTTATATCCTTTTATCCTTTTGGAGTCTCTGTTCTTTCTATACGATAATAAGTCTACCCTGGGTGGAGGGTTGATACCCTTTTTCTATCTACAGAGAGCGAATTCTTAATCCTGAGTGGGGTCAGGACAATCTCCCCACCTGCATTTACAGTGGTTGCCTATTGGTAACCCTGGTTTGTGAGTATATGCTATTTACTCTTATTTCATTATCCCTTACTAATACATATTACACTATTGGGGCTCTTTGTGTTCCTTTTGTTTAACTATTGTGTCCATAGTTACCATTGCTACCATAGTTACTGTTTCTTTTGTCACCATTGTTAACATAGTTACTGTTGTTTCTATAGTTGCCATTGCTACCATAATCTACAATTAGGGGCAGATTTACAAAGGGTCATATTTCGAATGGTAAAAAATTAGAAATTTGACCATTGAATTTTATGGGGGGTCACTTTCAATTGATTATGGCCATTTTTGATCAAATTAAAATAGCTCAAATCGAATTATTGCATCGTTCGAATCGAACGGTGGAAACTATTTTTTTTTTTTTTTTCAGGACAGGTTCTAGGAGGTCCCCCATAGGCTAAAATGGCAATTTGGCAGCTTTAAGGTGGCGAATATTCGAATTTGAAGACTTTTTAAAGGGCCAGTGCTTCAAAATTCGAAAATATTAATTTTTTAATTTTTTTCAATTTGAATCGAATTTCGGGCTATTCGATAGTCGAAATAGCCCAAAATTATTTTGAAATTTAAATTTTAGAAATTCGAATTTAATTAAAATTTTTACTTCGACCAGTAGTAAATGTGCCCCTTAGTATAGATATTAGTATGTATAGTATATATTTTTGCATACTAATTAAAAGGATTAAAAGGAGCAGCAATTACATTGCACCTCAATTTTCTGTTTCATGTTAGATTATTGGCAGCCTCACATTCATTGGCATGTTCCCTTCTAATGTCCATAAGATAACACAAAAAACAGACTGGTACTTGTGTATTAATGTTGTAGAAATGTATACATTTTAATACAACTGAAACGCATAACACATTCAGAGAAAAAGTGAATGATTTTAAAAGGCTACAGCAAATATTTTAGGCTGTGTATTAAACATGACAGAAAATTGGATATTGATAGAACTATTTCAAGTAGTCAATGAAGATTCATTTGTGTCTGCATTGGAAGAACTGATGACAAAGAATTGTAATGTAATATTCTCCTTGTGACATTGTAATTGTATTTTAACCATTTCTAGTTTCGTCAGTAGTTTCCTGAGTTCTTTTGCTTCTATACATTCTCAATTAGAATGTCAGGAAATCAATAGGAGTTCAATTTCTTATGTATTTTATATCTTAAACCTAGTGGTTTATATGAAATTCTCCCTTGTGTATTCTTGAATTTAGTTTGTGGATGGTCAGGTGACAGAACTGTATGAAGAAATATGAAGCATAATTTAAAAAATACATTTTAAAGACAATGTAGTAGAAAACATTTTTATAAATTGGGACTGTAGTTATAAAAAGTCAGAGACCCTGGCTGAAACTGTCTCAACTGACAGGTCCTGGCTTTGAAATATATACCCAAGAATCCCTGCCTTCCTGCTCCAGCTGTACTAAGTTGAGAACTGTTTGGATTTGGTGGCCTGTGTGACTCCCTGTTGTGTAAAAGACCTGGAGAAGTAAAAAAAAAATATTGGCTTTAGCTGCTGAAGCTCAGAGACTGTAGCAATGAGAGGCACTTCCAGTTGGTGTGCCCGAGAGCCTTCTCTCCCCCTGCTCATCAGTCTACCCTGAACAACTTCAGCTGTTGTGTGGTAGAAAATTAACATAACAAGTTTGCTCTGTTTTGGAGCACAGAGACCTGTGGCTGCCCCCCCATAACTACAGGGCTGCCTGCATTTACTGTATTCCTGAGGAGTTTGAGGGGGGATTGAATCAAATCCCTAACATGGACGTCATTGAGACATGCAAATTAGGGTGCAGCAGTTGATGCAAATCACAATGGGGTCCATGACAGGGCTGTCCTGTGACTGCCAATACTGGGATCTGCACCTCACACTGAATTTTTATTAATCACAAGTCGCAGAGCACAGCAAGATTGTGAACAGTAGTACTTTCTGAATGAGCACCCAGGGGGATGTTCTGGTGCCCCCAAATGCTCTTGTAATTCCTTCATATGTTC
This sequence comes from Xenopus borealis, assembly GCA_024363595.1. NCBI lineage: Eukaryota > Metazoa > Chordata > Amphibia > Anura > Pipidae > Xenopus > Xenopus borealis. Next base: position 79,254,873 of record CM044431.1, on the reverse strand, counting down.
CTTCCTAAATGAACCATAAATGAACCTTATATGGTTTTGGGGATAAATGTGGATTTCACAAACAAGAAAATTAACTTTTTCATTCTCAAATAGGAGTGATGGTGAGGTAATAATAATGAAAGGTTCCACATCCCCTGGGAATATAGGTTTATTTTAGCTTTTGAATGTCAGTTCTGCCTTTTGCTGCTTCAGTTTAATTGTATAAAGTATTTTGAACATTATTTTTAATTATCACTGTTTGAGCAAGGAGTGAAGTATTTCTGTGACAGTTCTCTTATTTACATCATATGACAGCTGTAGTTAACTTCCTAAATGTCAACCCAGAGCAGAGTTTTGTTGGCAGACAATATAAAAATGTCAGAAGAATGTAGTTAAACTGTATTTCCTATCCCCAAAACAGAAAGCTGAAGTTGAACTTTTGTTCAATTCCTCTGAAGGACAAACATTTCCGATATGACTTATATTCCGTCATTTTCTTGGAGCACCCAGTAATCTCATCCTTGACTGCTTGGTCTATTTTTGCAAGAAGTAATAATTCATTTGTAGTTTAATAACAACATCATCTCAAGGGCATTAAATATGTCAGGACCCGCAGACAGTCAAAAATATAATAGCTACAGTTTTGGTTATTTATTTATTGCAATATCAGTTCTTGGTAGAGCTGTTGCCATTTAAAGATACATGGTGACTGTGCCACTTATTCTGAAGAAAACAAACCATGGATCAATAAATCACTCTGTGATATTTGAACATTATATGTTACAAAAAAGCTTGAATACTGTCTTATTCAGTATGGTGATTTTAATAGCATTGTTTAGGAAAACATTTGTATATAAGTATAAAATGCATTGTTATCACATTCAATTAAAGGGAATATTATCACATCATTACAATAACATTAAAGGAAAACTATACCCTCAAACAATGTAGGTCTCTATAGAAAGATATTGCCTAAAACAACTTATATGTAAAACCCTGCTTCATGTAAATAAACCATTTTCATAATATATACTTTTTTAGTAGTATGTGCCATTGGGTAATCATAAATAGAAAATAGCCATTTTAAAAAATAAGGACAGCCTCCTGGGATCCTTGGATCCAACGGTGCACACAAACATACCAAACAAGCTATAAAGTTAGGTCACATGAGCCTATTAATTCTATTAATTATTCTTCAACACTTCTTCCTGTTACAGTTAGAGTTGAAATATTTCTGGTCAGGTGATCTCTGAGGCAGCACACAGACCATCACGAAATGGTGGTTCAAGGCAAAAGATGTAAAAGGGCAATATTTACTTAAATATATATTCCAGGTTGGTAAGATTCTTTAATATGCCACTTAATCTGTTGCTCAAGTATTCATTTTGGGGGTATAGTTTTCCTTTAAAGAAAATATAATTGTAAGCAATTTTCCAATATACATCACAGATATGCAATGTTTTTAAGGTTATTTGTAAATGTAATTCATATAGAAATCATTTGTGTTCTATGCACTGGTTGTTCTGACTTTTGAAAAAGTACAGTCAGCTAATAACAAACCTTTAAAGAAGAATCTTGGCTCAGGAGTGCAGAAAGGAACAGAAAAAAACCCTTTAGCCATTGACCATGTTGAATTAATGTGTATTATTTGGAAAGTTGCTTAGAAATTAATTTTTAATCAGGCAGAATTTTATTTTGGGGTTTATACCCTTTTTAAAAACACTTAAATTATCCGGATGCATCCTCATCAGCTTGTTCTCATTCTTAATTCCACACTTATGTTGTTCCCTATGTTTCATGATGTCTATTTGTCCAACTGTCACCGTAAATGGTCATGCATAATATAGCATATAGCACATCTTGTAAAATGTGATATTAGGTTTTTTTTTAAAAACTGTTTTGCACGTATTTATATATTTATCTACAGCCACATTTCTTAGGAACTATTGTATTTTAAAATTTCATGGGGCTCAATTGCTAACAATCTCACCAAGATAATTGGCAACAAATCAAATTTTTTCTTTCATTATTCTGCCAACTAGTTGCTATGGGTGGCAGCCGAGGTACAAATATACTGATAAATGATAATTTAATATTATATTGACCCAACCATTTGTTTGCTATGTAAGTCTGTAATGGGAGGGAGAATGTATTTTTATATTGCTGTCTACTTTACAGCGGAATTATGAAAGGTTGAGATGAAAATATTTGTTTGTAATGAAAAAATATTTTTTATCCAACATTATTTTGTCTATTTATTTTATATACTCTATTGTCTTCTTTTCCAAATTTTTCCATGGAAAACAACCTTCTTAGATTTATTCAAACATATGATCACATGACTGCTTGAATTCTTTTTCTCAAGAATTCTTTAATAGTTTACCAGTTAAGTCATAACCCTAACTCAGGCGATGCATGAACATTTTTCTTAAGTTGTATTACACTGGAGAAAATTTAAGCTACAAATGTATGTATGTATGTATAACTTTATTTGTAAAGCGCTGTTAAAAGGCAAGGGAAGGCAAAGAAATAAAATCCCATTTTTACTTTCTTTAATGAAAAAGAAATCTATCTCCAATATACTTTAATTAAAAAATGTCTATCATTTTTATAAGAAACCTGACTGTATGCAGTGAAATTCTCCATTCATTTAGTGCTGTGGATAGGAATTGTCAGACGGTCCCTAACTTCTGGCAGGGAAACAATCATACTTATGAACAGCAGGGGGAGCCCCTTCTTTACTTACCAGCCATGCAGAACTCAAGCAGCTTTTTTTTTTGATCATTTATGATGATCCCGAAGAAGCCCAGAGCATGTGTATGTAGTCTAGTCTTGCAAAGATGTATACCAAAGTTACAAGATGACAGCCCCCTGTGGCCAACTTTGAAAGCATAAATCATTTGTTTGATTATGCTTGATTATGCTTGTGGTGCAGTAATTTCATGTTTATGTTTAGTATACAAAATACAGCATTTCTAGAGATTGGGAGAGGATTCCTTACGGAGGAATTCAGGGATGGAATTCCAGAGGTAAGGAGCAGCAAGATAGAAGGGTCTGAGAAAAGAGGTGGCAGTGGATGTGGATGGTGTAAAGAGAAGGTGGCTCTGAGAAGAGCGGAGAAGACAACCAGGAACGTATAGCGAGACAGGAGAAGAGATGTAGTGAGGAGCAGAGGAGTGAAGGGCTTTGAATGTTAGCAGAAGAATTTTATATGATATCCTTTGCTCGACAGGCAGCCATGCTAAGGATTTTAGTTGGGGTTGAGCAGATTCTCTTTTAGGAGAGAGTAGAAGAATCCTGGTAGCAGAGTTTAAGATTGATTGGAGGGGAGAGAGATGGGAGTCAGGAAGACCAGTTAGGAGGAGATTGCATTAGTCTAGGCGAGATAAGATAAGGGCATGGATTAGTGTTTTGGCTGTTGTTTGAGAAAGAAATGGGCGTATCTTGGCTATTTTGCGGAGAAAGTATTATTAATGTGATTAGAGAAGGTGAGGGACTGGTCAAAGATGACTCATAAGCAGCGTGTTGAGTTAACCGGGTTAATGGTCATGCCATCTATAGCAATGGTGAAAGGTAGTGATTCGCGAATCGCCAGCGAAATTTCGCTTAGCGAAAATCCTCTGGAAAAAGAGTCACGCGTCGTTTTTGGCGTGACGCGTCGAAAACGATGCATCCCGCACCGAAAACGACGCGACGCGGCACGCGTCGAAAACGACGGAACGTGATCCGGAAACGATGCAAACCTGGAAATTCGCAAATTTTTCGGCGAAGCGAATCTCACTAGTGAAAGGAGGAGAAGGGGCTTGGTTTGGGTGGAAAAACCATAAGCTCAGTCTTGGCCAAGTTGAGCTTGAGGTGGTGTTGGTTCATCCAGGAAGAAATAGCTACTAAGCAGTCTGCTATCTGGGTTTGAATGTCAGTGGTTAGTGAGGGTGTGTCTAAATATATCAGAATGTCGTCAGCATATAGGTGATATTTAAGGCCAAAAGAAGATATAAGAGAGAGTGTATAAGGAGAACAACAGAGGTCCAAGTACAGAACCTTGAGCAGTGGTGTAACTACCAGGGGTGCAGGGGGTGCAATTGCACCAGGGCCCCCACCCCCTTGGGGCCCATCAGAGCCAGGAAAATAGTTATGGCAGGCGGTTATCTGGGGGGAGATTATTCATCACACATGTTATGCCCGACAGTAGTTACACCACTGACCTTGAGGTACCCCCACATTAAGATGAACAGGAGGAGAGGATTTGTTTGCAGAAGTAACAAAGAAGGAGTGGTCAGAGAGGTAGGAAGAGAACCAGGATGCAGCTTGATCACAGATCCCAATAGAGTGGAGAACTTGCATTAGAACAGAATGGCTAACAGTATCAAAAGCAGAGGATAAGTACAGGAGAATGAGAATAGAGTAATGACATTTGGCCTTAGCAGTCTGGAGATCATTTGCAACTCTACATAAGGCAGTCTCAGTGGAGTGTGCAGGTGGAAAGCCAGACTGCATATGGTCAAACAGATTATTGGTGCAGAGAAAGTTAGTAATACGGGAGAAGACGTTCCAGAAGTTTAGAGGCTAATGGTAAGAGAGAGACAGGACGGTAGTTAGACTAACAGGATGGGTCCAGTGTAGCCTTTTTCAGGATGGGCTTGACACAGGCCTGTTTGAATAATGAGGGGAAAGTAGCAGAAGTGAGTGAGGAATTGAATATATGAGTAAGGACAGGGGCACACTGTTTTAGTAGAGGTGATGGGATAGGATCAAGTGAGCAAGTTGTTGATGGGGAGGACAGGAGAAGTTTAGAGACTTCAGGCTCAGATACAGGATCAAAAGAGTTGAATATGGGAATAGAAGCTCTAGGGGGAATGAGAGTAATGGTATCTGAGGGGTGGGAAAATTGTTTGTGGATGGAGTCAACTTTGCTTTCAAAGAAGTCAGCAAAGTCCTGGGGGGGTATGTTCAGGTGTTACCGAGTCATTTGTAGAGCGATGAAGTAGCGAGTTGAATATTGAAAACAATCGTCGTGGGTTGGATTTATTGTTTTTTATAAGGGTATTGTAGTGCTGTTGTTTAGCCTGGGATAGGGCAGTGCCTAGACAGGTCATTAGAAATTTATAGTGGAGGAAGTCAGCTTTTGTACGGGATTTCCTCCATATACGCTCTGCCACTCGCGTACAGGCCTGCAAAAATCACGTCTGGCTATTCATCCAGGGACGAGGATTGCAAACTCGACTGTGTTGTGTTTGTAGAGGGGCATGGGTGTTGATAGCAGCAGACAGAACCGAGTTGTAGGTATTTACTAGTAAATCAGGATCAGAGGAAGAGGTGATGGAGGAGAAGCTAGAACTGAGAGAGTCAGATAGAGCAGTTACATCAACAGTACGGTCGTTGCGAACTAGAATTTTTGGTTGAGAGTTAGCAGAGGGGGTAGTGTGTGATCAGAGAGAGGGAACGGATCAATGTTAAATGTAGAAAGTTGTTTTTGGTAAATACGAGATCTAGGCAGTGACCATCCTTATGGGTAGGTGTATTTGTCCACTGCTGGAGATGAAAGGAGGTGGTTAAATGTAAACATGAAAACGTGATGGCCAGGGCTGGGAGGGGTTATCAATGTGCCAATTGAAGTCACCTAGAATAATAAATGTTAAATAAAAGTATTGAATCTGGAATGTTTGGGACTTTTGGGGACTTTTTGGGAATTTTCATAATTGAAATCTTGATAGAAAAGTTTCAGTGAGATTTCTGGAAAAACATTGCTTATAATTTTTGCATTTTCATAATTCTGCCCTTTTGTGATTGAGCATGTGTACTCCATGACTAGCTTTATGGAAAACTAAAACTTAACTAAAGAAGTAAGGCAGAAATGTTGTACATTATGTTTTGGGCTTCTATACCAGCCCAAGGTAGCCAAAGTTTTGTGCCTCCAAAGATGCCCGTGTAGTTCCCCATCTTCTTTTGTGCTGATTCACTGTACATGCTCTGTGCTGATGTCACTTACTGAGCTAAGGAACTGACACACAATATACTGAAAATGTATCATCTAGATGTTATGCCATGATGCTGATTAGACTATAAGAATTTAAAGGACCAGTAACACAATTTAAAAAAAAAAATGTTTGTCACAAAAAAAAATTCAAATTCACATTTAAGTTTAAATTTGCAAGTTTTTAATTTAGAAATAACTTAACAATACTCTGCTTCTGCTCCTCTTCAGAAAAGGCGTTGTGGCAATGATCCATTAAAAAAAAAAAATGTTTGTCACTAACGAAAAAAAAATAAAAATATACATTTAAGTTTAAATTTGCAAGTCTTTATTTAGAAATAACTTACCGATACTCTGCTTCTGCTCCTCTTGAAAAAAGGCGATCTGGCGGCGATCGATATCTATAGGAGATAGGCAGGGAGGAGAAATCAAGCGCCACACAATGGATCATCGTTGGATCGCCTTTTCTGAAGAGGAGCAGAAGCAGAGTATCGGTAAGTTATTCCTAAATAAACTTAAATGTGTATTGTTGTTTTTTTTTTATTAGTGACAAACAAATTTTTTTAACAGAAAAAAATGTTACTGGTCCTTTAATACGCCCTGCAGTATACATTATTATAACAGGTAAACCTGATTTATGTTTGATCATTTGTGACAACCCCTAAGCTGAGTTAAGCAATGATTTGATTGGTTGCCATGGGTTACTGCCCAAGTGCAAATTCAACCTGTGCTTGGTTTGTATGTTTAGCTACAGTGTATATGTTTATTAATTATTTCAGGAGACCCAAAATTATTTCAGCGAGCAAAAATACTTAAAATTCAGCTTGATGTGATTTTTCAGTTGAAGGTTATTCCATTATAGGCAAAGACATGGAGTTTCTTTCTTGCCACTTCCATTTCTGAAATTGTGCAATATTGACACTGTTCAACCTAATTATGTGGAAATGAAAGTCAGCAAAAGGCAAGCATTTTCACTGAACTAATTTTATAAATGACTTTTCTTTTGACTTAAAGACAAAAAAATAGATAGAATTCACAAAGACAATACTGCTTATGGTTGGGTGGGTTAACTAAATTATTGTCAGTAAATTTTCAGTAAATACATTGTTTTTCCAAAATCTAATCCCTTTATCATTTTTTTTCAGCAACATAAATAGCTCGTAACAGAACATTTTGGAAAGCCTTTTATAAAAAAAAAAAAAAAA
>CM044431.1:79217976-79244968 GCA_024363595.1 Xenopus borealis | reverse complement strand
ATATATATATATATATATATATATAATATTTTAATAGCTAACTTGGATAAGTTAGATCAAATTGAAATTTACAAATATTAAAATAATTATTGGAAATATTATGAATCTATCCTTTAATAAACTTTAGTTAGCAACAATTGACATCCCCATCCATAACTAACTACTTCAAACTTTAGCTCAAATGACTTTCCGCTGCTTTGATCCCATCAGTTTATACCATGACTGTGTCTCATATGCATGCCCTCTCTCCATGCATTTCTTTGATTTTTATATTCCACTAGATCTGCATCTAAAATCCTGTATATATAAATATCAGGAGCCATCCTAGATTGATCATAATCAGCTTGAAAAATGGAAATGGAATGATGTGAAAGCTTGATGGCTTTGGTTTTAGTTATTCAAAAAAGGATCACTATTTCATTACTTTTGTTATGTTCCATTTCAAAACTGTGACCATGTAACATTGAGGTTGGCTAACATGTTACCACACTTACAACTGGAAAGGAAAATTACCTGACCAATCCTTTATCTGGAGAAACATGAGGAGTCTGTCAGGGAGGTCAGCGGCTCCCACGGGGAGTTAGTCAGGATCAAGGAGGAAGGTCTTCCAGAGAGTCCAAGGCACAGTACAAACAGGGATGTTCAAAGAATGGTCAAGGTCCAGGCAAAGGTTCGATACGGCAGGCAGCAAGTAATCTGTATCAGGAAACAGGGTAGAGGTCAATAACAGGATCAGACAAGAATATTAGCATACCCAGGAACACCAAACATGATGACCTATACTTGGGCATCGAACCCGCATCCTTGGTGTCTTTTTATTTTGAATTTGGCGCCACAACCGGCGCATCAACCCATGTGGCAGCTATGGGCGCCACCATCTTTGACATGCCGCCGCAGGACATGGATGCGCCACCCCAGATCTCCTGGCAAGTTCGTGACAGAGTGACAGAGTCATCCATCTGTTTCTTGTTGCTGACATTTACCTGCTTATCTCAAAGACAAAAGGAACTAATACTAAATGGCAGCAGCACAGAAGTTATATTGAAAAGGTTAACAATGGATGACACAACAATCACCCTTGTAGGTTTCACTGCAAAAGATGTTGTTTTGCCAGCACCAAAATCTTTTGCAAGTTCATTTTCTTGTGTGGTCTGTTTCCCCTTAAAATACTTGGTATGTTGCATCAGAAAAGACAATGTTGGAGCCAATATAATCCACCCTTGCCTCTCAAACAATCAATGGCATTGGAGCCCTCCGTACCTCTGTACCCCTATGCCTAGTTTGGAAGAAATTGTCAATATATGAGCCATTTTTATTTTCCATGAAGAAGAGTTGTAGCATAGTGGAGGCGTTTGTCCAACAAGGTAGGGCAAGTATATCTTGAGAAAAAATATTGTTTTAGCCAGAATCTCTTAATTGTTCATCTTGAAAAATGTATAGAAACATGTAAGAATGAACACAGCTGTAAATATTTTTTATTACATTATATTACAGGTATGGGACCTGTTACACAGAATGCTCAGGACCTTGGGTATTCTGGGTAAATGATTTTTCCATAATTTGGATCACCATACCTTGCCTGCTTAAAAATAATTTATAAATAAAATAACCCCAATAACAGCGCTAAGCAACATGTTAGCGCTATAGAAATACATGTTAATAATAATAATAATAAAAAGATTGTTTTGCCTCCAATACAGATTTGTTGTATCTTAGATGGGATCAAGTACAAGGTACTTGTACCAAGAAAAAGGAAATCATTTTTTAAAATTTTTATTTTTAAATAATTTATTTGATTTTCCTGGAGTCTATGGGGTAAATTTATCACAGAGTGAAGTTCCGCCACTAGAGGGAAATTCTGTTGCTCTCTATTCATTTCTATGTGATTTTGAAAGGCCTATTTATCAATAGGTGAAGTGAAAGTTCACCCTTTGATAAATACACCTTTAAAAATCCCATAGAAATGAATGGAGAGTGGCGGAATTTCCCTCTAGTGGTGGAACTTCACTCTTAACTTCACACTTTGATAAATATACCCCTATGGGATATGGTCTTCCCGTAATTCGGAGATATCTGGGTAACACATTTTCAGATAACAGCACTTAGTAAGCTTATTTACTAGACTTCCATTTGATCTGGAGTAGTGTTTCTGAAACTAAAAGTAGAGAATCATACTGAGGCCACAATGAAGTATTTGGATTTCTTCACCTAAAGTACCAATCTTTTATGTGACACACCGAGTTGGCTTTTAAATAAACACTAAAATATTTGTTGTTTTTAAAGTACAGGTGTTAAGATTCCCTTTATACTGGAGAAATATATGTACCTGTAATACCATGTATAATTTCAAGTAATGGCTGAGACCTGGATGTTCATTAAAACACAAATGGTGTAAAAAGAATTAGAACTGCTACTATAGATGACAGAAAACAAAGAAAAAAATTAAGCATTCTCCATTTTGTGTGTATATAAATATCAAACACTTTTCAACATTTATCATGACTGGTAATTTTTTTATATGGCAGGTTCTACTGTACATATCCAATGGCAGAACTACCGGGGTGCAGGTGGTGCGACTGCACCAGGGTCACTCACACCCTCAGGTCCTGCCGGTGGTTTATGCAATTGCCAAACCACCACAATCTCTGCTTCCTCGTAGTTCCGTTACTGTACATATCCTCTCTATCAATCATCAAGCTATTTTTATTATTGGCAGTCCACAACTACAAGCTATGTACTTGTGCCCTTTGGGATTGATACATACAGCAGCTTGCATTGTTGTCTTTGTCCCACTGGCTATCTCCAGCAATAACTAAGGTGGTGTGCCAAACATATCAGCCACACACATGCCAGATATCTGATACCAGACAGCAAGCTGGCTGCAGTGACAGAGTATTTAAGCCAGAGAGAGCAATAGAAAATTCACTGTAAAATACAAATGCTAAATTAATTATATTTCATTATTATTTGAATAATGTTCAATAAAAAGAAGTATAAAAGTACTGACTGTTCCCAATATATGATATAAGAATTTTCAGAGCATTAGTGGATATTAAATGAGGATTACACATAATTAGACTTGCTAAATTTATTGTCAAAATTAATTCATGTCGAAGAAATTTGCAGCTTCCAGCCACTTGTAAACAAAAGAAACAGAAATAAAAATAAGAGGAAACCCAAAGAATCAGAAATGGGATCAGTAAGAGCCTGATGTCACAAACAAGCTTGTTTTTGTTTTTTTATACAACTATGAGAAGTATATCAAGATATTATCCTTAGTCCTCTCTGTGAAAAGCAGACAACATATTTCAAAGCTCTGATTTACCAGCAGGTTACCCCAGGCATTAGTCAGGTCTGCAGAAGGCCAGATAAGGAAAATGTATACTTCAATCAGCAAGCTATTAATCAGTCAGACAGTATGGATTCAAGATCAGCATTTTAGTACAGAAATGTTATTTGTGGGTTGACTTGCTGTGGAGAAAATGAACTAGTTATTTCATTTGTAATGTGTGCCTTTTTACAAGGCATTTTCTATCATAGTCTCTGTATCATTCTTAGTGAAACTATTCTCAGTTAAGCATTGTTTCAATATATAAGCATAGCTCTTTATGGTCTAAAATGTATCCATAAAAACATTAACCCTCTCTGCAAAATATTTTCTCATCCATCTTGATGTGCACTGAAAATAATGGAACTGAAATGTAGACTATAAGGCACTGGAACGTGTGTGTGAGTGCTGTTGATGCTATGATTCTTGATTTTAATATTATGATTAGCAGTTCATGGGGAAAAGGGAACAAAAATGGGATTTAGGTGATTAATATTAGTAGCGTTATACTGGTAGGGTTATTAAATGTAAAAAACGAAGCAACATCAAAATGATGTATAATTAATCTAAAATGATGCAAAAATTACCAGTACTTAAGGAGACTGGGAAATAATCTATATACTGTAGTGTAGAAAGCAGTTCATTCCAATCTAAGAAATCAAGATATTGCAGTTCCTACACAACTAGACACAAATGAATCATACACATAATCATATATATAAATATTATAAAACTTCTTAAAAACTAGTACACTTATAAAATGTCTTCCTTGGCTTTCACATGATCCAGATTAGGAGAGGTGAAAAAATGGAAATCAATCTCTGATTACCAGTTCTTGAATCATCTCACAACAAAGATGCATGTAACTAGGTGGCTAGGATCTCCTAATCGCATAAACCTAGCTGTGATTGAAAACCCAGTGGGTGATCATCAGATATAGAACTATTTGAAACTAAACATCAATTTCTTCACACATTTTTCTGTTTTTCCTCTATTTATGTTATAAAGTGAATATAATAATTTCATCTTCTTCAATGGAATCCTAATTTTGGATGTATAAATTATATTTAAGTAAATTAGCCACCATTCTCTGAACTACAGGTATCTCTAGTTCTATCATGTCCTTTAAGTTGGCCATCTATACTATACAGACATTCAAAGGGAAATTCTGAAAGACTTGGAGCAATGTTTATCTTAAAACATTTCAGGGTAGTAGAGAGGGTATGAATAATGCACAAGTTAGAAGAAGTACTGTACAGGGGGCAGGATATGCCTATGTCTTCTCCACTCACCTCTTCTAAAAAGAGTACTTGCTGACCATGGGCAGAGTTGTATTCAGAGTCTCTACAGAGGCCTGGGGCAATTCTTCTATGTGCAGCACAGGACACAGTGCAAAAGCATGGTGGATTGTGTTTGTTTTTTGCTCCCTGCAGCATACATAATGAAATAAAAACATGCATGCATTTGGTGTTATTAATTCTGAAAATTATTTCTATTGTGGAACCTGAATTAGCCTATTCCTTTTTAAAGGGGCACTATTGCAAAAATAAAAATTAAATATAAGCTTCATTGTACTAAAATAAGACATTTTCTAAGTATAATCAATTGAAAATTCTGAAACATTTTCTTATATAATCAAGTCATTTTATCGTCTCACCATTTCAGCATCTGTCTTCTTTCATTCTCTCTTCATGCAGGATTTGGAAGATTGGGAGTAGTGATGTGTGAATCTGACCCATTTCGCTTCTCTTAAAATTTTCAAAACATCAAAAATTTGCTGAAATGCATTAAGGTCTATGGATGGGCATCATAATCTTCTTGATGCACGTAAATATTTTTCTGACATTGGAGTCTATGGTCATCATGTTTCGAGAAACATTTGCTCATAACTAATTGGGATATTTTGTATGATAGTCCGATCCAATGCAGCCTGTCTTTTTGCTTAGAAAATATATTAGAACTCACTCAGCAAAAACCCTGTTTCTCTACATGCACGATTTGTACCAAAGTCAGTTAGATGGTGTTTGTTGTGTTTGTTCTGGAGTCAGTTATTTCAGTAAGTTGGAATACATCTGATAAAAAGGTAGTCACCCTAAAAGATATATTAGATCTAACTCTCAATCAAAATTTGACATTTAATTCCTGCATGACAGAATGAAATGAGACATGCTGAGAGTGATGACTTGATTTTTTCAGAAACTGTACAGAATATTTAATTGACTATACAGATGAAGCCACTTTGGATTGTACATTTGACACAGAAAAACTTAACTCATCTATCCCATTTATCCCACTTAGCACAGAATATTATGTCACAGCATCCCATCCAATTAAAGAGTTCACCATTGAAAACAATGGAGCTTTGGTATGCTAATGAAAAGGTTAAATGCATTAAATGAGTTAAGATAACTTTAGATAACACAGTTTCTTCAATTAGCCCTGAGTCACGACGCATTTAACTCACCAATCCCAGCGGCTGCATCTGCATTTAGAAAATGTCTTATTTCAGTATGATGAAGCTTATGATCAACTTTAATTTTCGCAATAGTTGTTATTTACTGGTGCCTCCTAAGTAATAGTGCACCACATTGCATAGCGTGTTCTTAAACAAAGATGTATCATTTCGTCTAAGTGCAACCTGTATTTTTCCCAGTATAAGCAAGAAATGGCCAAAAGTACACTGCAGATTATCTTATAATGGCAATTAAAAAAACTCCTCAACAGTCACTGGACTGGGAGAAATAGTATTTCTTGAATCATAAGACTGAGAACAAATTTATAATAAAGAAATCCAGGATTATAATTGCTTACTGATATCTTTACTTTAATACAGGATCCTAGAAGATATGTAAGGATATTACTTTTGATATGATATATTATTTAATTAGGGAGATTGTTTATCAGTCCTTATATTTATTTATATGCCTGTGCAAAATATAAAATATTTATATGAATTCTTGCTCCCACTCCTTTCTGTGATTTCAAGACACTATTAGTACAGTTACCCTGAGATCACTTAAACTTTTAATGAAATGGCTGTAAATTGAATGCAATAGTAAATTCACTTGTTTTTGCTAACTTATAGTGCACAGTGCTCATACATAACATTTAGGTATACCAAATAGTGTTGGGGAGGGGTTGTCACACAGCTAATCATCCCCAGCTTTTTATGCCTTATAAAACCTAATTTCAGTCTCCCATATACAATACTTCATGCATCATACAACACCTCCAAGTGTCAACAGCCCACGTGACTGTATAACATATAACTTCTCCTACAGTAGTGCACTGCTTCAGATGGATCACATCTTGAGTCTCATAGCCCATGGGAAAGATTGCATTTTCTCTTCCGCACCTAGCACTCAGTTCTGCACAGTTTTCATCTGAGCTAACATCCACTGTGATGAATATGCAAAGATTCTCTCAAAGCTTAAATTAATAATATATCTTCTTAGTCAGCCAGAAAGTCTGTTGTGGATTAGGGAGCCAACCACAATCATTGTTTACATTAGATCACTACATTTCTTTTTGCATCTTACATCAGGGTAGCCGGGAGAATCATTGCCAAATGGTGGTGGCCTATTTTGTGTAAAAATACTGCAGCTCCAGCCTCACTTGTGACACAATATTGGTGCCATTTTAATCCACAGTTCTTTATGCCATATCTTTTCTCTATTATTGTTGTAACTTGACACAACCAGAATAGTGTGTTTACTCTATTTCTGCTTTATTTTCCCTTCCAAAAAGGCAAACATGATATAATTACATGCAATGATTGCCTTGGTAGTTGCCAAGAAGTCAAAGTATACCACTGAGCAAAAGGATTTGTTAATTAGAATACATCTGGAAATTATTCTAAAAGATGACATTACAATTTTCTTCCCTACAGAGTATCAGTGATAACAAAATGATGCAGAAAACTTAACAGAAATAAATACTAGACTAGAATAAACCTTTTAATGTGTCCTGATAATATATATGAGAAAGTCTTTAGTCTTTCAGGAAACAATCTCAGCCATTTGAAATATGATTTGGATAGAACCACAAAGTGAGTGTTATCTGAAACCATTTTTCACTGCTTCAGCTGGAAGTAAAAAAATCTGTACAGTTTTACCAGGACAGAGACATTAATATAACACATGAACACAAGACTTTGTTGATATTATGACCTTTCCTCAGAAGAAAATGTAAAATATGTATGATCTAAAGTATGTTCATATCTCAGTATGAACTAAAGTAAAATATTAATAAAATGTACTATACATTTTCCAAAAAACGAATAACATTTCACACAGAGACAGTTATACATTTGTCTAGTAAGCATTTATAAAGTATACATACATTTTAACAACATAATATTACTGTAGAAAAGAAAAGCCTTGGTCATTTATTCAAATAAATAGCTTCAAAAACAGTTTTGTAACAATATTGACTGCAGCTTACAAAAAAAGGCTACTATTTAAAATTTAGCTTACTTTACTCCTAAACAAGGTGTATTATTATACATAGCACTAAGCTATCAGCTAGTTAGCAAAGTTACACAGTGGGGCTCATTTATAACGCTGAGAAATTTGCTCCTGGATAGTAACCTATGGCAACCAATCAAATGTTTTCTTTCATTGCTCAACCTGCAGTTTGTTGAAAAATGTAAATAATTGATGTTTTGCTTTGGATTACTGCCTTTTCTCACTCAGTGGCATCTACAAATAATTTTGAAAAAAGAAAACCATGATCAATTCACCCCTCTTGAGTTATAGTGTCACATTTCATATGCATAGCTTACACTTCTTTGGTAACTCTCACATTGAGAATTGAGGTAAATTCCCTTCGTGCAGTTGGCATAAATTCTTTTCACAATGGCAATTGTGGCTATATGCTCTCCTTGCAATTTTCATCTAGCCTAATTCCCTTGTTCAACTTGTATTGCATGCAATAGATCATAAAGAGTGCAAAGTACAGGATACATGGATATAAGGGAGCCTTGGAATTAGTACCTGTATTGAGGATGCGGTTTTACTTTCAGGGCTTATTTGTGTGTTTCACCTATACATACATCTGACTTGCATCTAGTGAGTTGTTCTCTTCCATCATTTTCAAAACCATTAATTCACATACTGATCAAGAAATGACAATACTGGATCTTGCAAATATGGAGTTTTATTTGGGTTGTGGCACACTATAAATCTGTGAATGCCTGTTATTATTGTGGGGAAAACATTGTGTTAGGGATATAAACATAACTGCATGAATTGTTGTACCTAGCATTTTTTTACTGATATTAGTAAAATATACTCATTATCTTTGCTGACAGTAGCTTTAATCTAAAATTTAACAGGAACTTAACTGATAAGATTGTAAGCTAAGTATGGGGAAGGGACCTCCGTCATACTGTCTCACTTACCACATGACACTTAAGCTCTGTGTCCTTATATAATATAAGGTTTGTGTACTTTGTGTATATTCATTTTATTTAGTATGTTTTGCGTCCTCCCTGTGTGTACTTTTATATATTGACACTTTAAATAGTGTACACAGCTGGGGGTCCTTACAGTGCTACCTACATACATGTTAATGGACCAGTGTTTCTGAAGATGAGTTACTATTGAATTAATTACTATATAGTAACTTACAATTTTATTTAGCATCTTCAAAATGTTCAAATGTTGTGTTCAAATGATTTATGCATGAAAATGGAGCAAAAAGGGGTGAAATTAAGTGGTGAATACTGATGGATGAGTACATTTACCTGGCACAAGGTCACAGCGAATTTCCACCACTGGGGGAGAAATTCGCCCATCACTATTGGTGAATTTATAAAGGTGTGTAGTTCTCATGTGTGATCTAATACTGATTAGTGTTTGTATAAAATAAATACACAGCTTTTTAAATATGCTGAACTACGTACAAGAATGTATTGCATTCAGGTGGCTTGTGTGATGATCATTTTTACATACATTTATAAATAGACCCATTGCTGTTCATTGTGTTCATGTTGTACCATCTTATGACATGCTTATGAGCTATTGTTTCACTGGAGCAGCATAAAAACCTTTCCATGCTTTTATTTAAAATCAAGTAAAGAAATGTCTGCTTTTACATTATAAAAGCAAATGAGCTGCAAAAATCTGTAAATTCATGAGAAGATCAGTGTTTGGCAGCAAAAGACTAACAGGTGAATAAACACAGCCTACTGTTTTCTACCTCTGGCTGGTGAGCTAAAGTGACTGAGACTGTCAGACCACTTGAGAACAAAATGTGTCATATGCCACTGGGAGCTCGGTGCAACCAAGTGTGTAAGTACAGTCTGGTATCACAGATTTGGACCTTGATGGCTTATTGGATCAAGAGTATCCTTGGAATGGGAATATTCAAATCTTGTGATTAGTGCAATAACAATTATCTCTTAAGTCTTGCGAGGGGCATCGTTTCAACAGACAGTTTAATTAAAGTGTTAGAGAGGGAAGTGTAAATTGTCTTAAACACATTGAAACAGGTGTTTATTTTGAATGCTTGGTATTATAAATCAAGCTGATATGTAGAATAACACTTTATTTAGTTACATGGATGTAGATTGACTATAATGGTTATTGTTACCAAATGAATTGTTCCTCCTTAAGCCAGTTGTTTGTAATGTCTTTTTCTGCTAGATTGAGACGTAGTGCATATGACGTGATCAGCAAATGCATCTGTTTTTGTGCAGTGAATAAATGTTTTCAAGTCTGCCTGATGCAGCTTAATATTTTATCTACAATATGTTGTTCTGTTTTTTACTCAAATACACTTTTTTTAAGGCATTTGACAAAAACACAGATTCATTTTAATTTTTCAGATTTTATTCACAAGAGTTTCATGGTTTATGTTTGCAACTCCCTTGTTCCTCACACTGCCTACGATTTTCTTCCTCTTTGGTAACATACTACCTCCCTACCTATGGAATTCATTCCTACATAATATCATTTATTACCCTAAATGAGACTTCTACAAAGTCTAGACACTTTTCTTAAAGGGATACTGTCATGGGACAGTTTTTTTTAAACACATTCTGCACTGTAATCAGTTTCTTAAAAGAGCAAACTTTTTTTATATTTAATTTTGAAATCTGACATGGGGTTAGATATATTGTCATTTCCCAGCTGCCCCCAGTCATGTGACTTGCACTCTGATGAACTTCAGTGACTGTTTACTGCTGTACTGTAAAGCTGGCTATACACAGGGAGATCTGCTCATTTGGCAATGTTGCCAAATGAGCAAATCTCTCCCAAATATGACCACATTGTGGAGGGAGATATCGGTCTGATGCTATCGTGGGCCCTAGGGCCCAAGGATTGGATCAT
Source organism: Xenopus borealis (assembly GCA_024363595.1). Classification (NCBI taxonomy): domain Eukaryota; kingdom Metazoa; phylum Chordata; class Amphibia; order Anura; family Pipidae; genus Xenopus; species Xenopus borealis. Next base: position 79,234,306 of record CM044431.1, on the reverse strand, counting down.
AATGGAGGAGAAATGGACAGCTGGATCGCGGACTGCCTCAGTGCACAGATATCAATCAGGGGAGCCTGTTGGATGGCCCCACACACGGGCCAATAAGCTGCCCACTCAGTCTGACGGAAGCTTTTATAGGCCCGTGGATGTTGGCCTCAAGTGGTAATGATATCACTCTGCCCCCTTCCTCCCCCCATCAGCCTAACAGAACAATGGGAAGGTAACTAGAGAGCAGTTCCCTAACACAAGATAACAGTTGCCTGGTAGATCTAAGAACAGCACTCGATAATAAAAAAAACCATGTCCCACTGTGACACCTTCAGTTACATTGAGTAGCAGAAACTATAGCCTGTCAGTAAGCAGTTCCATAGTGCAGCACTGGCTTCTGAAAGCGCATGACCAGGCAAAATGAAATGAAACATGTAAACCCCCCCCAAAAAAAATGAACAGCCTCTTTAAAATCTTTAAGAACCTGTCACTCCTGTTAATAAAAGGTTAATAGGAAGGCTGCAGCACCCACCTAAAATAATGGTTTGCCTTTGAGTAAACTTTTTGTAAGTTATATAATGCTATTTTTATTAATTGAAATGTGAACAATCCCTTTAATTCTTCTCCTCCTCTAACCCACTCAGCCCCCTCCTTCTAGACTTTCCTTTGGCCATTGGCTACTGGGCATGCTCAGTTCTTCTCAATTCAGTTTACTAAACACACCTTCAAGTCTAGCAACCAAGAGATTGAATTGTTGATTCCCATACAGTGGCTTTACTAGATTACTGGGCCCACAGCATATTTTTTTCAGGCCCCTAAAATGTTGAGCTTGACTCAACATGTATATGAATTAGGAGGCCTGTATCTCCTGGCCTCCCTGCAGTCACAGGGTCTGCAATCCGTATAGTTACTGCCCTTTTCCCATAGAAACTCTGCTCTAGCTGCCTGCTCCTATTATTTCCCCTAACCTGAGCTCAGCCTAACCATTATTGTGCTCAATGCAAGCAGAACTTTATATAAAAGTATGTTGTGCCTGCGTATGAGCAACATTACATTCTTCATTGCATCAGCTTTACAGAGAACATGTACTGTTTGCAGATCTAAATATCAATAATCTCTATGCAGTACATAGTATGCCATTCGGGTGGGGGAGATATGAGAAAATGTAGGCTTTACGTGTACAGGTATAGGATCCATTATCCAGAACCCTGTTATCAGAAAGTTCTAAATTATGGAATGTCCATCTCCCAGTAGATTCCATTTTATCCAAATAATCCAAATTCTTAAAATATTACTTCCTTTTTTTCTGTGATAATAAAACAGTAGCTTATACTTGATCTCAACTAAGATATAATTAATCTTTTTTGTAAGCAAAACCAGCCTATTGGGGTTATTTAATGTTTACTTAAGGTATGAAGATCCAAATTATGGAAATACTGTATACATTATCCGGATAACCTCAGGTCCCAAGCATTCTGGATAACAGGTCCCATACCTGTACTTTAAGGACTACTATTTGCAAAAGCAAAGCAAATTTTTCTTTGTGCAAATTTAATTTAGCTTTTGCGAACCCAGAATCTGTTTCTCAATCAACAGTAGAAGAAAGATTGTGAATTTTACATTTTGCACCAGTGCGCATTGAATGTAATAAAATTTTGTACTCAAAAAAGTTGTTTACTTCAAAAGATTACCCCATCTTCAAGTCTGAATTTTTATTCTTATTTGTGCAAATTGTTTTTCTCTTTGCAACTTTTCTTACATTCTCCCCTAACTTGTAAAGTTACCTATTAAGTATGCCAAAAGGGATGATGCAGAAGACTGGGCAAACCATGGTTTTACACAGCGAGCAGTAGGACACCAGTTCAGATATTCCCCTTTACCAACCGTTAGGAATTAATGAAGCTCTACAATTCAGCGTCTGTACATTTTCAGAGATCTATTCATCAATGAGTTTGACCCTTTCGTGGAGAATCAAGGTAAACTGTATTTTTCTTGACAAGCTATACACCAAACACCTCTCTATCCCTGTGGCAGATGGTACTTTTATGTACTACACTTAACCTATAAAAAACTTCCTCTTTAAGCTTTTGCAGCAAAAAATTAATTTCAAGACTCAGCATTGACCTGGATGTTCTCTTATCCTGATGAAAATCTCAAAAAGCCTAAAGACCCATATTATCAGTATAAAATTGTTGAAGGCTTTTTAGCAAATATCTCAATCTCTTTATCTAATTATATAAGGTTATTACCATTACTGTCATTTTTCTATTCCACAGAGTTGCAGCATAATGGATACATTATGTAACCTTATGGGGCAGATTTATCAAGGGTAAAATTTTCGAGTTCATGGGAGTTTAAAACATGGTCAACTGCAATTTATTTACAAATTAAAATTTTTAAAACTTGCGTGAGTGAAAACGATCCGCAAACAGAAAACTGAACTCAAATTGAATTATTAGCATCAAATATGTATATATAGGAGATGTTGCATATTGAGCAACACTACAAAATGGTCTCTTTGTACTGTATATGCTCCATGGAGCTAGTGCCAATATTTTTTTTAATTTTGAAATTAATTATATTGTAAAGATTTTTGTGATTTGCTAAACTTGTCTATATAACCAGCATATGTCAAGTGTCCATTGTTAGGGTTCTTTAAAGGAGAATTCAACTATAAATTAAAAAAACCCTACCCTATATAGACCCCCTCCTTACTCTCCCCCCCCCCCCCCCCCCAGCTTAGCTGCTCCCTGTTAGGAACTTTCTCCAGGGAAGCCGGAGTTAAGTATGAGGTGGCGACTGGCCAATCAGTGGCTGGGGGAAGTTATTTAGAGCCCCTGCGCCGGCGAGCCAGCTGCCAGTCAATTGGTAATATAAAACAGACTAGGTTGCTGCTTGTAAGAATCCTACTCCTGGCAATCCCTAACCCATTTCTAGTTTTCCCTAACCACACACGGTACTTAGCCGCCTAAGACCTTGTGGCTTGATCGTTGCTCGGCTCTTCCTCCTACCCAGTCTTCCCCACCACTATCGGTTTCTCCTCCTGTCGGGTTTCCCTCCGGCATTTAGTCTGGTGCCGCGCAAGTTCAAGTGTGGCTCTGTTGCGGCTTCCTAGCTTGCCGCACCCATCACAGCTGCCTGCTATTTGTGCCTCCTAGCCTGCGGAACCAGCACCGCAACTGGATTCCTTAAAGAAACCCTAATACTCCCCAGGCAAATGCCCCTAAGACTAACTACCCCTGTCAAGTGGATTTCACAGCAGCCATCTTCCAGCTCTTCGGTAATCTTAGGAATGAGAGCGGCAATTCACCATTCAAATTTTTCGAGATTTGTGTGAAGTGTGATGCAGTAAAATAGCCAAATCCCAAAATCCACCATCTCAGACCTGCTGAGGTTGTAAATAAGTCAATGGCAGAGGTCCCTATCCCAGGGTCTGTGCTGGAATTAGCCTGTAAAGTCAACCATTTTGGACTTTTAGGGCAAAAATCTAAAAAATTCAGGCTGAAAAAATTGAGCAAACCCATATATTGGGTAAGGAAAACAGCTATTATTATGAGATTCCTGCATTTCCTAAGGCTGATACAAATAGTTGGACACTATACTGTAATTTATGTGAATATTTCTCTTTTTTTTATTTACCTATTGAAATATTTATAGGTGAATATATATGTATTTCATTTGGTTTTCCTATGAGCTTCTGTATAAGTGTGGAATATGATGGTGCTATATAATAACAATAATTATAAAAAGTCTTGTATCAATTTAATTCTCTGACAGTCTCCATAGTTATCCTTCTGTATTATAACCCCTTTGCAAGAAATTAGCTTGGACATGGTCTGATGTTATCGTGGTTAGGAAAATATTTCAGAGATAGCATAAGTAGTAACCATACAGCAGGTTTGTTACATAAAATACATAGAATAAGTATTACCTTATGGTAAATACTACTAGATGGAACCTTTTAGGGTAGAAAACAATTGATTTGGCCTGTAACACAGCAGTTTAAAGGAGAAATAAAGCTTAGCTAAAGAAGTTGGCTAGAAATGCTGTACATTTATCTTTGGGCTTCTGTACCAGCCCAAGACAATTCTTTAGTAGTAATGTTCTGTGTCTCCAAAGATGCCCCAGTAGCTCCCCATCTTCTTTTCTGCTGATTCGCTGCACATGCTCTGTGCTGTTGTCATTCACTGAGCTTAGGGATATGTATACAGTAAATATAGAATAGAAATATCACAATATTAGGCTGATTTATAATTATATGCATAATTACGAAATGACCACACAGAAACCATTGCAACTAGCATCAGAATTTATTAATCAGCCCTGATCAGCTTATATTACAGGCAAACCTAATTTTTTGCTTGATAATTTGGGACAACCTCTAAGCTTAGCTTCTCAACGGCTGCTCAGCTGCTGTTGATTTCACACTTTCCAAAATGGTGACCCCTGTGACAAGTTTTACGTCCTGGGTCATTGCTGATATTGAGAAGCTGAACCTTTATGCTGATGCAATAAATGTATTTTTTTCAAGTTTTTAGCCAGTCGTTTTTAGGGTTTAGTTCTCCTTTAAAGACTATTGAATAAATAAACCACATTGTTAAAAAAAACCTTCATCTACAGTATATCTGAGTTTTCAAATAAAATGAAAATGTTAAACATTTACTGTTACCTAAACATAAGCATTCCTGATACACAATGAAAGAATAGTACAGTAAACAAATAAAATACATGCTTCACCCAGATTTCATTTTGTAGCTGTAACGAAAAAAGTTTTTTTTTTTAATTTCAGACAAAATATTGCTTGTCATCTTACCCACACAGCATGATAAGCTTATGGGTAAACTAGTAAAATACTGTCTTAATAATATGCTGCATGTATTGATGCTGCTTTATTGGATTGCTTATATAACTCGTTTTTGATAAGATTTTTACACAGATGAAGATAAAGTTGACAGGTTTTTGCCAGGGCAAATATACCAATATTTTTGTGCTTTATTGCTTCTGTTCAACCATGAATTCTACACAGGTTAGAGCAACCATCAAACCAAATGAGATTTTACTCACAATGGTGCTCACCTTAGTAAAAAACATGTCTGCTAAATGGTTCATTCTATATCCTATAAATACTATGCTCAAAGTAAAATAACTCAGCAGATATAGTTAATACAAAAACAATACTTATGAAGAATCTCTTTCTGCTTTCCTCACAAAGTGGGACATTCACAAAGATCCGAAGTAGCACCAGCGCAAGCTTCGCAAGGTTTCATCGCACCTCGCCGCACTTCGCCAGGCGAATTTTCGCCAGCGCTACGCAAATTCACTAAAGGGCGAAGTTACGCTCAGGTCGGCAAACGGTAGCGTATTTGCGCTAGTGTTACTTCGCTAGGCAAAGCGCAGTTACGCTAGCGAAGCCTAATTTGCATACGGCGCGAATTACAAATATAATAGAAGCGTATATTAAAGCCACTACACAAGCCCAGTAAACCTTTAATCTCAAAAATAAAGTGGCCCTATTGCGCTACATGTGCCCCCTGTATAGTAGTTTTGCTAAATGTAGAGGGGAAGGAGGGTAACCCCCCCAAGAAAATCGATCATTTTCAGACTATCACCCACAATGGTAAAACACGCCACATCGTTTTTTTGGACTTAGAAAAAATTAAAAATTTTTTTTTACAACCTCCTATCTATTGTATTGCACTTCGCCTGGTCTGAGCTGGCGAAGTTACGTCTAGCGTAAGTGCTAAGAACAGCAAAAAGTTGATCTTAGTGAATTTGCGTAATAACGATCCTTCACCAGTGCTCAACTTCGCCTGGCGTAAGTGTGCGAAGTTGCGCGAAGTTGCGCTAGTCTATCTACTTCGCTAGCGTAAATTCGCCAGAAATAGTGTTCATGAATTTGCGAAGTTCCAATTTGACGTCACGCTGGCGAATTTGCGCTAGCGTTAGCCACTTCACGCTTTAGTGAATCTGCCCCAATGAGTTTCTCTCTTGAAGCCTCCAGGACCCCTGTCATGAAGGAGAGGCACAGGCAGAGTGCTGTTACAGCAGCCTGCTCTCACTGTAAACTTCTTCCCCCAATTCTCTGCCATGACCTCCTATACAGTGCCCAATCTTCTCATGTACGTTCTTCTATAATGTACACCTAAACGCTCAATTCCCTACCTGGTGCACATTTGCCTCAGGAGCTCTACCCCAATCTAATCACTCCTCATTGGAAGTGTCCTTACTCACTAGCCTGACTAACTTTATTCCTAGCGTGAACTCACACCACCTTCTACCACTGGATAATCATGAAGGAGCCAGTCTCCCAAAACTGGTCTTTGTCATGTTAGTCTTGGTCCTTCGTCTGATGTTCCTAGGCCAAAGAGGAAGTGTACAGATCATGCACTTTCTTCCCATACATTTCCCTACAGGCCAACCTTAGGGGTTGCCACCTGCTGGCTGAACCTTAGGGGGTACCACCTGCTGGCTGAACTGGGTTATTGCCTAGCTAATTTCACTTGAAAAATGTTGTTTGTGACCTCTTTATTGGTGCATACTACAACATGTCCTGTTGTTAGTTATTGTTAGCATCAGTCTTGGACTCGCCCGCAGAGGAGAAGGTAAACAGTGTGCATGCAAATGGGTGAGGGGCTAGGCTGGACGCTGGGTGCCAGAAATGCAACAAGTCAAATACAATTCAACTAATGGAAATGTTTCCATTTTTAAGGAAAGCTGGCTATTGATAAAAAGTCTGCAGAGAGACCCATTCACATAGTGATAAACTAAAACCAAGGGGCTATAACCATCAACTACAATTTTTTATTTATTGTATGTATTGTCTTTTAATGTACTTATGTACACTTATGTAGTGTTTCTAACTATCATCTCAGAGCAAATAAATTGCTCACTAATGTACTTTTGTAGTGTTTCTAACTATCATCTCAAAGCAAATAAATTGCTCACCTTAATTTTTAGTATTATGGAATAATGTATCTTTTTGTTAAGCAGCTCAACAAAATAAAAGTTACCATGAAGGTGAACCACCCCTTTAACCTACAAAGCCCTCATCAACACCGTAGTTCCTTACATCACCTCTCTATTTCCCAAGTACAATGTCAAGTTATAAGGACTCACACTGGTGGGATAGCGGGTAGCGGGGTCCACCACCACTCCTTCAGCATGGACGCCCACTGCTCTGCTCCATGTCCTTCCTGTGCCGGTACCCTAGTGCGTGGCGCGCACTTCTGGTTTTTGTAGGCGCATGCGTGCTGGCATGCTGACGTCTTTGAGCAATGGCACGAAATTCAAATGTGTTTCTCATAGTGAGTTCCTGGTGCCTCTGTGCAGTTTAAAGCTGCTATTTTGTGTGATCTGATTACCTGTTGTGACCCCTACCTGATTTTGACTATCCTGTCTTCTGGAATCCTGACCCAGCCCGGTAACTGACTCTTCTAATCTGTATCCTGTCTGATTGATCTTCTGGTTTGACCCTTGCCTATTTGACTCCTACAGTGCTCTGCCTGTCCTGACCTGTCCTGATTCTGACTGTTATCTGCCCCCGTCTTGTACTGTGACCTTCTGCCCTAAGAACTTTGCCTTACTTTCGTGCCCCTTTGCTCATCCAGAACCCTTAGCTTGGCACCTCTCTTAAAAAGACTTGGCGGCATCCAATTACCCGAGGGCTCCTCCCCAGGTGAAAGGCAGCTGTTGCAGGCAGTAGAAAGAGCTGAGACCAGGGTGCCTAGGATTGGTTCTGGATTTAGGGTGCCGATCGTGACACAAGTGTAGTCTTTGCACTGTTTGTTAGGATGCTTACAGCCAAGACAGGGGTAAATTTATGGATGGCCTCTTCCAATGAGCTTTAGAAGGAGGTTTGTGATAATTCCTGCCCATTACACCTTGCCTGAGCAAACAAGTTATTTTTGTGAGTTAGGGTGTGCCAGTAATATAGTTAAGAGTCTTGCGATCCAGCAATTTTGTAAGTTTTTAGGATGTCTGACTTTGAACATCTGATATCCCTGGTACTGTATTATTTGATACCAATCAAATGTGTAGTGTATGTCTGTTTCCTGATAACTCCTGTGCTAGCAATCCCTGGTTTAGTTGCCTAAGTTCAGTGTATGACCTGTGTATATCCCTCTGTAAATTCCCTGGTTTACTGTTAGAAACAGTAAGTTGCAACACCTCCTTCGGTTTTCAGTCTCACAATCACGTGACAGCCTTCCCTGCAGCTTCTGAGTTGAACTGCAAGTTTCTACCCTTTGTTGCGAATCCTCCCGCTGAAGGGTCTTTATATTAGTTACATTTGTAGGCTATGTTGTGTACTCTGGTCTCTCTGCCAAAAGCCTTCTTGTTTAAATCACATTCTTACTGACTGTCTAAATTTGTAACCTATTCAGACAGCATTTTGTGCACCTGTTAATCCAATTTAACTATGTAATAATTAGCAAGGCTTTTAAAAAATATATTGTGCTTTTTAAACATTTTATGCTTTCATGTCTCAAAACAGTTTAAAGGGGTTGTTCACTTTCAAGTTAACTTTTAGTATAATGTAGAGAGCGATATTCTGAGACAATTTGCAATTGGTTTTAATTTTTTATTGTTTGTAGTTTTTGAGTTATTTAGCTTTTTATTCAGCAGCTCTCTAATTTGCAGTGTCGGCAATTTGGTTTCTAGGGAACAAATTACCCTAGCAACCCTGCATTGATTTGAATAAGAGACTGGAATATGAACAGGAGATGGACTGAATAGAATGATAAGTAATAAAAAGTGCCAATAACAATACATTTGTAGCCTTACAGAGCATTTGTTTTTAGATGGTCTCAGTGACCCCCATTTGAAAGCTACAAAGAAACAGAAGAAAATTGCAAATCATTAAAAAACAATGAAAAATAAATAATGACCAATTGTAAAGTTTCTTAGAATTGGTCCTTCTACAATATACTAAGAATTAACTTGAAGGTGAACCACCCCTTTAAACATAGTTGTAACAAGAAGCCAAGGCTTTTCTACAATATTGTATTTTCTTACATAATTTTTGCTATTGTTTTCTTTACAGGGGCAAAATAAATAGATATTGTCTAAATTCATGGCCAGTTCAGTAAATAAAATAAAGAAACATTTTGCCTTTCTCTCCAGAGTTGCAAGGCTTACCTTTTATGAATGGCATGTTTACAATCATTTAAGCTATCTGAATTTTAGCTTGGAAAAATTCCACTTAGCGCTACAAAAAACAAAGCAAAATGGAACCCTAAAGCTATGAGTCATGAAAATAACCCTCAGCCACATGTGACTCTGGGTTTGGCTCTTGCGAAACGAGCCGTGCTGATGTTTTGTCGCGCGCCCAAGATGACGTGCGCTTATTTTGACGCACGTCAGAATAGTTTTGACGCACAGTGCAATGTAATAAACTGCCATGTGAAATGCATACCCCCAACGGTCCCTTTTTTTTGGAGGGACATTCCCTCTTTTGACAGCGCAACCTGCAATCCCTCATTTCATTTGTATTTGAAAGTCCCTCTTTTCTCTGCATGGGATAGCCAGAAAAAGAAACAAAGTTTCTAACGTAATTGGCTTTTGGCAGAGAGCCAAGAAGAACAGCTAACAGGTGCAAAAAAGATGCTTTTTTAACAATTTTGATATAATAAAATAAGTAATTGATTGAATTTGTCAAAATATTTTTCACTACACAGATTCTGCTGTTTTGAAGTTAAGCGGCGAACTCAACGCACACGCCGCGAACTCGACGCGTGACAAAACGAGACGCACGGAAAATTTTTGTGTGCCTTTCGCTGAAACTTTCGCCATCGGCGAATGTCGGAAATTCACTGCGAATTCGCCTAGGGCAAATTAATTCGCCCATCACTACATATTAGCTGACACTGGGAACATATAGAAAACTAACATTCATAGTCTAAATAAAAGCTGCTTTCATGTTCAAAAGTTTTCTTTAGATCTTTGGGATAGAATTCCGTACACTACCAAGCAAGACTCTAGGATCCCAATTTATGAGGGGCTGATTTTTGTTGCTATTTTTTATTTTCGAAGAAACACATCTTTGCTCCCAATAGCCTTCACCAGACTTCTGCCCAGCAGAAGGCTGCTAAAAGTTTGAAATTGATCCACAGGAATGCCAAGATGCTATGCCAGGATGTTAAGGACTTTATTAAGAGTTTTCATATTTGTTCTAGGAGCAATGTTCCTAGATACCCACCTTTTGGATTCCCTAATAGACTTTGGGGCTCAGTGTAACTTGATTTTATTGTAAGCCTTCCTTGTTTCATCATAATACTATCTCGGTTATAGTTGATCATTTTACTAAAATCCTCCATGTTACACCTGATTCTATAGTCTCTGATAGGGTTACTCAGTTTACTATATTTTGGATGGAATTCTGTAAAAGGTAACATTCTAATTTTTTATGTCCTCTGCCTTTCATCCTCAAGCCAATTATCAGACTGAGCACCTTAACAAAACATTTGAGCAATATTTTTGATGCTTTGTTTCCATTCTGGAGGATGATTCATTAGATTTCTTCCACTGGCTTACTTTTCATATAATAATTCATGTGATTTGCCAGGCTCCTTCTTTTGCTAATAATGGTTGTCATCCCTTGTTTCTTTCCTCAACCCCTTTTTGTTGCTTTCTGCCTTCCCTGGAGGAATGCTGAATTTCTCATGGGAAAATATTTTTTTTTTCAAAATGCATCAGATAATAGTGCTGATCCAGTAAGAATTCTCCCCTGAAATCCATTTTTCAATTGAACAAAAAAAACTTTTCATGTATTTTTTAAATCTTATTTTTAAATATTATTGCTTACAGTTACCAACAAACATCTATTCATCTTTCTTTATTCAAACCTTTATAACAGTCTAAAGCTGGTCATAGATAGATATAGCCTTCATATAGGGCAAACGATCGTTCAGTGCCCTATTCTGACCTGCCACTAACCATTCAGATAAAATAAAGTAGTACAATCAGGAAAGGGAACAAATCAGATAATATCCTGCCCATGACAGCAATTGTACCAAACTTATGTCTGACAAATTCTAGTCACAAACTCCGTTTGATTTCATGCATGCTGAGATATTTTTGCCAACAGAAATCTTTTAACCTGTCCATTCAACCAAACGACCGATCTCCATGGTATAAAAATTGTCAGAACTCTCCACACACGATCCAAAAATCATACAAATCGAGGATTCATAGGATTATATATGCATGTCTATGGCCGACTTGAATGTAACATTGGGGACCCTGCCCATCCTTTCCCTATTATGGTGAAGTGGGATTTGTGGTCACCATCAAGTTACTGAATTATGTTGTCATCTCCCTCTCTCCAGCTCTTAAGGCTTCCAAAGGCTACCTTAAAAGAGGGGAGTGATACCAGGACAGGGGCTAATTGCTGTATTGTCTCCTGCACTCAGCTTTGGGAGGAGGCATCTTAAACTGTTGTTCCCCCCATTGCTCATTGCCTGAGCAATCCATTTATTTCAGAGAGTTTTGGTTTCCAGTTATCTAGTTAACTTTGTGATCTAGCAATTGTGTATACTTTTGGCATGCCTTAGCTTCTGATATCCCTGTTACTGTGTTATTTGATAGTTAGTGAGTTAGCATGAATTTGCAGTGAATTTCTGCGTTTTCGCCTAAATTTGCAAATCTCTAGAGAAAATTTGCCAACGCCAAAAATTTTTTGACACATGTCCAAAAAGTTGCTTGCGTCAAAATCGGACACCCATTTACCTTAACGCCAGCGTCAGCTTGGACACTGTCGTCAATTTAGGATCTTCACGATTTTTCTCTAAATTTTGCCAAATTTTGCCGCGAGAAATTCATCCATCACTATTGATAATCAGTGTATTACCCGGTCTGTTACTTGATAACACATTTGCTATCAATGTATGATTTAGTTGCCTAAGTTCTGTGTTTAATTCATTATGTAAATTCCTTGTTATTGCATCCTAGTAAATTGTTTGTGAGCTGCACTGCAAACAGCTGAACTGCAAGTCTCCTGCATACTTCTGCTAAGGAATTGCTTATATTATGTTATATTTGTATGAAAAGGCTGTGTTGTTTAATCTATGCACTCAGTATCCTTTTCCCCATATGTAGTGAAAATCACTAAGTTTGCCTAGGAGCAGTAATCCATTGCAACCAATAAGATATTTGCTATCAAACAGGTTTGGGTAAAAACTTGGTAACATCAAGTTTTTTCCTGAATTGCTCATTCTTTTCAGGCTTTTTCCAGAACAGCTTGAATTTTTGGGCAATTTCCAGTGCAGACCAGAAGAAACTTCAAAATACGATAAGGGCCTCTGCCATTTACTTATACACAACATCGACAGGTCTGAGATGTTGGATTTTCAGATGTTGGCTTTTTGCTGCTCAGGCTTTAATAAATTCGAGTTTTGCACCAAAAAGCCCAAATGGAGTTTAGTAAATAACCCCTGTGGTGTTGTGTAAATTGTGTCTGTGTACGTATCTACACTGTGTGAACAAGTGACCAAAGAAAAAGGTGAAAAGGTATGTCTTTAATTTCTCACCAATAGGAGAAATCTCTAGGGAAGTTGTCGCTAAGTTTTTTTTTTCTATTAAAATAATATTTTTACCCTTCCTGGTATAGCTCATTATTTAATAATCTCAAACAAAACAAAATAATCTTGTCACTTTCTATTGCTGATACTGTGAATATTGTTTAAATGCTAACATGGGAGATGTTGACACAATTATTGCGTGAAAAAACAAAAGTGGGTATTTTTGGGCAATGGGCTGATTACAGCAGGCAAACTCCTCATAATGTTTAATGTACATTTGCCATACGCTTAATATGATGCAGAGGTACTGCAATTTCAGTATAAACATCTATAACATAACTCAAGGATGCAGAAATCTTGTGCAAAGTTAGTCATACAGTATGTCAAATTTTATAAAGCTATCTTTCTGTAATATTGCCAGCTTATATAAATTGAAAGGGTCTTAAAAAGTCCATTAAGTAAATCTGCATGGGTTTTCAAATGGTCTTTGCACCTATAATAGTACCATTAGAAGTACTAAAGCAGAGTTCTTTAGGAAACACAATTTTCATCTAATTAGGAGTGGTGAGAAGAAACACAGCAGAATGAAATTAATCACAGCCCTTGTACTTCCATTAAAGTAGTAAACACTGTAAATGTTCATAACTATTGAAATTGGATTAGTCTTACGTTTCTTCTTTGAAAGGATATTTGTTGACTAGATGTACAGAGCGCAAATTACTTATCGAGGTTGCCATGAAATGCTGTCTTTATTGTAAAGGTCATAATCATTATATGTTTAAGAAAATGTTGACTTCTTGACTACACAATAGAAATAAACCTCTGCAAAGCCTCTTATGTTAATTGCAAATATAACTGTTTCAACAATTACTGAAAATTATTGCTCCAACAATGACATTAAGTACTCTTATTAAAAAGGTATATTTTCCTGATATTTATATTTTTTAAATTAGCTGGTTTATGGGAAGAAATAATTGTAGACCCAGGAGACTAAAAACCTACAAAAGCTTAGATGCAATTTGAAAATTAACACTTTTCATTTAAGAAAATTATTTATTTTTATTATAATAAAAACAGTACATATTTTTTTTACATGTCCTTTAGTTTTGCTAATTTCCTGCATGTAATGTTTATGACATTCAGCAACTCATGTTGTGTGCATTTCATTTTAGATCAAATCGTCTTAGCTAACATTACAGTTGTCGATTTCCATAACAGAGTTTATTTACTTCTTTGCTTCTGTAATGAGGTCATGCCTGCAGCTCTGATCAACAGAATATCATGAGTTCATAAAGACAGAATAGAATTTGTAAACAACTGGAGCCAAAATTGTCCATCTAAAGCAAAGCGTAACAAACGTGTTTGTCATAACCTAAGGTTAGGTTGCTGGTGTAGATTTGACTCTTCCATATAGCAGGAGAGCCCAGCCAGTCCCGGTCTTCACTGATTCCCTTTTAGGGCCCTGGAACATTGATGCTCTAGCTGGGAACCTACCAACTTCTGAGTGCAGTAATCCCGAAAGACTGGGTGCCTTCGACAAAGGTTTTGAGAACTTTTTGGTTCAAGCAAAGTCCCCTTTACGGACAATAATTATTTTGGGTTTCTGGAGATTGGCATAAGTGATAAAACTTTTCTTGATGCCAAATAATAATTCTGCATAATTTGTGGCTTTCCACTTTGGTATTACTTCCTGGTATTTACCCAACTAACAGTATCCGCAATGGGTTTTCTCATTTTAATTTCTATTATATTTCCTAGCTAGAGGATTTTTGAGGGTTGTTCTATTAGTTGATTATTTGAGATGTAATGCATAGACCACTTAATATAAGCATATTCATCAAAATCAGACTTATTAGACTTTGTTGTCAAGTAAGAAATCATATATACCATTAAAACCAGCATGATGCATTAATTTAATTGGAATATATCAAAGCAAGGCATAGATGTTATTGTATTATAAGAGATTTATTGTATTCTATAAAAAAAACACTGGTTAGTTAAACAATTATTTCTTATTCAGCTATTATGTGGGGGCACTTTGTGAATCAGAATAGCCACAATACTAATGTATTTGATGTGAAAGTCAATTTATCATATTTTTGCTCATGAAAAATTTGATTATTATTATTTAATATAGTATTTTGTAATTTTTTGTGCCAGCTTCATGTAAATATTAAAAACTGATGCGATGTGATGAGGATAAAAATAAAAACTGAATTAATGTGTTCTTATATCATACTTTTGAAATTGTTTTTATTTTAATATTAAAGAAAGAGACTCATGTTTCCTTTAAACACTAGTTTTCAATTATCTGTATTTGTTAGGCTGGTTAATCTATCTATCTTTGTGTATCTATATTAAAGATATCAATCCTGTCTCCCTTAGTGAATATTTAGCAATCCTTACCATGAATATCATTTGCTTATATAAAAATAGTATGTTTATGTTTGAGGAATGCTTAGTTTCTTTCCTTCTTTCTTTCTTTCTTTCTTTCTTTCTTTCTTTCTTTCTTTCTTTCTTTTTCTTTCTTTCTTTCTTTCTTTCTTTCTTTCTTTCTTTCTTTCTTTCTTTCTTTCTTTCTTTCTTTCTTTCTCTTCTTTATTTCTCTTCTTTATTTCTAAGTTGATTTCCTGGCAGCTACAGATATATCAGGACACACCTAGCTTCCACTAAGCGTAATTAAATAAAATCCTGACTCTACAGTGCGATCACTGCTATTTTACAAAATGACCATCACGATTTGTAAAATTATCTTAAAACATAGGTTTCCCACACCCATGTACATATTATCAGGCAGCTTAACTGTTGGCTATCCCTTCTCTTCATGCAGAAACCTCTGTGGGTCCACCCGGAATGTAGTTTTACCTCTCTATCCTACTGGTATTCAGTGGCAAAGAAACAAACCCTCTTCTCTTTACATATCCCAGCAGCACCTATATTGGGAAATCATCACTTTACTCTGGGAACCCAACCTACTCTCTTTTAATAGTGGACAGATTCACCAGAATACATTCTATGTTAACTCCTAGCGGTTGTTACACAATTGACGCTCTACAAGAACACTTCCAGCTCCCTGAACCTGAGCTATATCAAGCTTCCTAAGTAATCCATTTTATAAGCACATATTGGAAGCTTTCCAATCCTCAGTCACAACCAGTTACCTACATATGGTGTCTAAATATTTATGTACTTACATATCAGCTCCCCTAAGACACAGACCTACCCTATATCATAGCCTGTGAACAAGAACTGTGAAACAGTTTTGAAGAAGAGCAGTGGCTATGATGGATATGCCACAGATGGCACTGTGGGACATATCTGGTGTGCATGCCCCCCAAACCATACACTTTTTTGGTCTAGGGTATATAACCTATATTTTAAAAGTCGCTCAAAATTGCCCGGCGAGGCAACTTTGAGCGACTTTTAAAATCGCGCCGCTGCGTGTGAACAAGCGCAGGCGATTTTACACCTAGCGGGTGCGCAGCGCTAACTAGCTATTCGGGGAGATTCGAGTCGAGAAGTCGCCAGGCGACAGATCTCCCCCGAATCTCCCCGTCTGGCCTTAGCCTTAAAGGCAGCGATCACTGGGAAACAGATATAGAACCAATCACTGATGAGTAATGGAACCAAGTGCTTCGAGTACCTCTTCAGATTTTACCTATCTATAAGTTCAGGATTTTACAATTATTAGTGATGGGCGAATCTAAATACTACCTACTAGGCATAGAGCCACCAAATACACTCACATTCCCAGCCCAAATAATGGTCCACAAGCTAACTTTCCTGGCAAGAAAACTTTTAGCACAAAACTGGAAGGCCACTGACCCCCCCCCCCC
>CM044431.1:79205720-79217929 GCA_024363595.1 Xenopus borealis | reverse complement strand
CCCCCCCCCCCCACACACACATATTCTACCTGGGTAATTAAGGTACAGGAGCTACAAAAGATTGAGGATCTTATAGCTAGATGAAAGGTCTCCACCAGATCAAACTTGGCCATTTGGCAACTATGGGTCCTAGAAAATACTTGAGAGGGGGCAGGGTTGCCGGTCAACAAGCCTGCACAATATAGATATATGTAAAACTTCTGCCAGTGCTGGTTGGTATGCTTGTTTACTCTGTTATTTGAATTGCTATCTATGTGTAAGAGACCTGTGCTATGGACGATAAAGAAAAGAACACACAATATATGGGTTAAATGTTTATTGAAATAATAACAAAAATCTAAGTAAATACTGTCGTTTTACCTGATATAAGTTGAATGACATAGTCAGGAAAAGTAATGCCTATACTCTAATGCCCATGTAACCTGTTAACATGCATAAACCCAAATGATAAAAACAAGTGATGGGTGAATCTAGGGCGTTTGGCCCTCTCAAAAAATAGTTTTGGATGCGGGAGTCCATTTTTGGACACCCCCCCCCCCCGAATTTTTGCCAGCTAAATGTTTCCTGGCATTTCGTGAATTTATTCGCCAGCAGCAAGTCGTGGGAATTCACAAAAAATTTGCCCCAGGCGAATAAATTTGTCCATCACTAATAAAAACCTATTGAAAGATAAAATTATCTTCAAATTGTACAGCAATCACATAGCCCCATCACTGTGACTACACACTCACTATATACAATTTCTGATTTAATAAGCTGCAACTTTTTTAGATCGGACCTTTGGATGCCAAAAATCCAAAAAACGTTCCTGGGAAAAATAGTATGACTTTTTAAGGGTTTATAATGTCATAAAACTGTGACACTTCAAATTACTAAAATACTCCAGCCAAAATCTTTTGAAACCTGTTGAAAACATATAGAAGTCAATGGCAATGTCCCTTTAAAAGGCATGTAAATGCAAAAAAATATAAATTTTTATTTTTTACTTTCGTGAAAAGTTCTTAACATTACAAAAACTATAAAATCCACATTAGATTACATGACAACACAGGACCCAGTGCTGTCTGCCTATTCTGATTATTAATCAGTCTTTCTGTTTCGGCTTCTGGCAGATATTATAAGATTTGTGCTGTTTTGATAATTTATGATGATACCTAAGCAGTTCAGACCACACTGAGCATGTGCACAGACTTGGTCTTACAAAGATGTTTTTACAAAGTTACAAGATGGTTACAAGATGGGGACTCCCTGTGGTCAACTTTGAAAGCATAAACCATTTATTTAATTAAACGTGTGATGCAGTAAGTTCATATTTATGTTTAATATATAAAATACAGCATTCCTAGCCTCATTCTATTTTAGATTTTACTTCCCCTTTAACAACTGGAAGATCTTTCTTTGATTTGTGGCTTTAGAAAGTTGTAGCTATTGTGCATTAACTCAAAAAAGTTGCAGTTTCCATTACCTTTCTGCAACAATCTAAAAAGGTAAATTATTTGCTTTAAAAAAATAGATCCTACTGGTTAAAATATCTTATTTTTGCTTTCTGTGCATTGTCTTATTATACTAATGAAATATAACATGTCTTGTTACAAATGATCTATATAATTTTAAACAAGTTAATCAGACATTCAAGCATGAGGCCAAAATGTATTAATGATATCAATTGGATTTTACAAAATGTGAAAAATTGCTAGAAAAAGCTGGCAAGTTTCTATAGAGGTAAATGGGAATAATCTCAAACAACTTAATTTCCCCAGTTTATTAAAACATTCAAACTTTTCAGCCTCATTGAAAATGAATGAAACAATATGATTTTCACTGGCATGCCTCTTCTGCAGCAAAACAAGTTTTTTCTTAAGTGAGCTATTAATCCACTATGGATGAAGATAAGTAAAAATGATAAAAACACATTATTTGTATGCAAAAAGAAGGAGAAAGATTGCCAATGCACGGTTTACCTTTAAAAATAATGATTACAAAATTAAATTGGTGTTATTTCCATGCCACAAAGTGGGTTAGAGTGAGTGTTGATTTCTTGCTCTTTTCTACTATTAAATTGTCTTCGTATTGTACACATTCTCTTAACGTCTTTTCATGCCATCATTACTATATAGTTTCAACTACAAGCTCTAAATAAATACATTAAAATTGTATAATACAGTAGTAAAATTAAAATAATATAAATAAATGCACCAAATAAAACAGCATATGCATTTTGAACATGGCTTGACATACCATATCCATAACAAATAGAATGATATTGTGCATTTCTTTCCATATTAATTATCTAATGTGTTTTCTCACCATTAATTTATTTTTTATAAACTGCATCTGACAAGAATAAATGTCAGGAGTGTGTGGTCTTGGCAGTCACTGTATGTTTATGTAGCCACAAAGAAACTAGCTAATGCTCTCTTCACCCTCTTCCTAATCTCTGGGATCTACTGTGAAATGTTTTGATAAATGGGTATATTGTTGAACTGCTAGAAATTCCCCAGTATTCCCCCAATCAATATTTGATATTGATATTTCAGAATGTTACAGACTTTATATATTATAGGTATGGAATCCATTATCCAGGAACCTTTTATCCATTAAGCTCTGAATTACAGGAAGGCCATTTCCTATGGGCTCTATTTTAATCATATAAAGTAATTCTATTTTTTTAAGTACTTTTTTGTTCTCTGTAATAATACAGCTGTTCTTAATTTCACCTAAGCCACTATTTGATAAATCTGTAATTTTTTTAGCAAAGCAAAGCAAAAAAGAATGATACCGCCTGAATGAAACACTGACTGTATATATTATAGGTATGGCATCCATTATCCAGGAATCAGAGTTAAAGTATTTTGGTCCAGATTACAGAAACATCCCTTATCCCCAAAATAGTTTTCTGGAAAATGGGTCCCATACCTTTATTTCATTCCTCTCTTTTCTTGCTTGTATTAATAAATAACCTCAGTCTAAAAGATTTAACAGATTTCTACATAAGCACTTGCTAATAAAGACTCTTTTCAATAACTAACATCAAAATTCAACAGAATTCAATCAGAATGAAGCTGAGTATCAGACCTGATGGAATGAAAATCTGCATAAGAACTATGGAAAAAAACAGGATAACAAAACACTACTTTCATAGACAATTACATTTATAAATAAATAAATTACATTTACAAATAAACCTCTGAAAATATGTAATCAGTTTGTAGTGGAAAGTTGTTTAGCACTTGTATGCTTTTGGGTGTTGATCTGCTGTAAAGTGTAATGACTGGCCAAATTCACTTTAAAACTCTATGGGCAATTTGTGGTTTATTTTTTCAGCCCTCTATTAATTTTAATGAATTTTAAGATCTCACTATAATAGGGATAAGAAACCTGTAAACTGTATAAAGTCTTGACCATTATATGAAAGTGACATTGTCCATGTTTGGAGTGTAATTGAACTGCCAAATAATTATAATATGTCAAGTTTCAAGAAAGCAAGATTTATATCTTGCCCGAGGTAATAAATACTTGCTATAGCAAGGAGCTGAAAATAATAATAATGCATATTTACTTGCCCTATGTTAAATGAAAAAGCAAAGATGGAAATCCATTTTGGTTGTCTGAAATTTTTAAAAGTAATATCTAAAAACTACATTGAAAAACAATACACTAGTGATTCATAAGGCTGAAACTTATTTTGAAAAGTGGTCTAAAATGTTATGATTTTAGCAGTTTCAATATCAACTAAAATAGCCATAAAGTATTTATATTCAAGTATTGCAGCAAACACAATCATGCAATAAATATACCAAAGGCTGTAGTAATATGGAGCAACAATTACATAGCCACCATAGTGAAAGAGTGTATTAGGAGCCCAAAGACAATTAACTTCACATTGTGCACCACAAGAGGTATAGTTAAAACAGTAAACCAAAACAGTAGGTGACCAGTACCTTAATTAAAGGAAGGCTCTTTTGCCTTTTGAGGATGGTTAGATATTTGCCTTGCGGCTGCCAAATGGTCCTTGGGTCAATGGATGATTATTAGCCAATTATACTAATAACAGTAGGAAAGGTTATAGTCAATGAGATGTCGACTCTAAATGTCTAGATCAAGTAAAAAATGGGCAGTTGATGCACCATACTTATGTTGCACCTAAAAACAGTTTTTGTAATTTCAAACGTAAAATAGGACCATATTGCATGTTTATTAGCCTATTTACCTAAATTTTCACAAGTTCACTAAAATGTAAGAATTTGATTTTGCCAGATTTATGAAAAAACTGATCTTGAAAGCACTGATAAAATGTATTTTTATTTCAAATAGTAACCATAAATTGAGTTCAATTATTTCTATTATAATAATTTTCTATTACAAGCTAACATTTTATTACATAGAAGAAATCACGAAGACATCTCTTGTAATCAAATGCATAATGAAAATGTTATTGTGGAGAATACATATTGTTTCGTAAATAGTTCTTTTATTCTGTTTCATGACAGATAAATATTGCAATAGCATGCGCTTTGAGAGAAGAATCTAACAAATACAATTAGACATATAGTTGTCATTTGAATGTTAATCAAGTGGTCATGTAAGTGATTTTTTTTGCAATAATAATAAAGTATAAACTCAGCTGTACACTATAGAGTTATTGCCTCTACTGTGTTTGCATGTATGGGTGTTTGTTCCTGTGCCCTACCTACTATATGTGTATTGCACCTTTAAACTGTATCCTTTCCTAAGCAGTCATCCTCTCTATTATAAACTGGAGATTTCCTTTTGTGTTGTACCCCTTTTACAAGAAGACAGAAGGGGCACAGCCTACCTATCCAGGGTATATTTAAGAAAACCTGTGTGCTAACAGATTTAAAGCAGCTGTATGCAGAGATACATATTATACATAAATAACGAAGTGCCTGAGGAGGAAAAAAACTACCAAGTATTCCAGTATTAAAGGAGAAGGAAAGGTAGAATACACTTGGGGGTGCAAAACGTAAGGCACCCCCAAGTGATTATACTGATGTACCTCAAACCCGGGGCCGGTGCTCCTATCAGGTGAAATCTGCACCAGCCCGGGGTTTTAGAAGCGAGCACCATGCAGATCACTACTTCCTTCTTCGCATTGATGCGCATGTGTATTAGAACGAAAAGCCAAACTTTATTAAAAATCGGCTTTTTCATTCTAATGCTTATGCATCAGTCTTATGCCTTATGTTTGACACCCCCAAGTGTATTCTGCCTTTTCTTCTCCTTTAAGGTTAAAAACAAATGGTGTGATACTCCAAGTGTGAGTATTACTCCCCCTGGTGGTCTAGCGGTGTGGTGGGGATGCTCTGTGCCGGCTGCTATAGTGTGCACGCGGTGCGCACTTCTGGGGTTTATGGCGCGAAATTTTAAATATTTAAAGGGACTTTCAGGTTTTGCACATTGCCCGTGATAGGTTTAATCCTGGTGCCTTGTACCCTGTGCTTAAAACTTCTAGTTTGTTCTGATCCCTGTGTTTGACCCTGCCTGGCTATTTGACTACTCTGACTTCTGAAACCTGACCCTCTTGATTGCCGTTCTGGTTTGACTTCTGCCTGTTATTTGACTCCGATTCTGCCTAACCCCATCTGATTGATCACGCAGTTTGACCCTTTGCCTGCCTGACATTCCTAGCTATCTGCCTGCCTCAATCCAGCCTGTCTTACTACGAATCTGCCTACTCGTCCCTGTACTGCGACCTTTGGCCTTATAGACTCAAACTACAGTCGTCCCCCTCTGCCTATCCAGAACCCTTATCTTGCACCTCTCGTTTAAGTCCAGGTGGCATCCAAGTAAGCCGAGGGCTCCTCCCAAGGCCCAAAGGCTGTCACACTACTGGTGAAGCATGAGCCTAGACCAGGGTGCTTGGTGTTTGTTCTGGTGTTTGGGTGCCTACCGTGACACCAAGGTTTAAATACAAATGGTTTGATAACTCCAACAAGTATTCCACATGGGATGCTAGCGCCTTAATCTGCGGGTCCCAAATAGGTAAAGTCTACAAATAAACAGAAAGAAGGTGCCTGGGCCCCTTGTCTAGGATTATAGCACCTTTATTAAAATAAAATTATATTGCACTTACAATGTTGAAAAGAATGAAAATGATGATATAATTTTACACAGTGGGAGTATGCTCCTTATTGTTGTAACGATCGGCAACCTAAATCCAGAACCAAATGCTAAGCACCCTGATCTAGGCTCATGCTTCCGCCTCTAACAGCTGCCTTTCACCTTGGAAGGAGCCCTTAGCTAATTGGATGCCGCCAAGTCTTAAAATGAGAGGTGCAAAGCAAAACTTCTAGATGAGCAAAGGGGCACAAACGTAAAGCAAAGTTCTTATGGCAGTACAAGACAGAGACATATAACGAAGTCCGACAGGCTGGGTCGGGACAGGCAGAACACAATCGGAGTCAAACAGGCCAAGGTCAAACCAGGAAGTCAAGCAGAGGGATCAGGCAGAATCAGAGTTGGATAACAGGCATGTCCATATAAGGAATGAGACGCGGACGCGCAGAAAGCCAGCAGAACAGAGGGACAGGAGCAGCGTGCCAGCGTCCCTGCCAATGGCGCAGCGGGCTCCCCGCCACACCACTAGTGTAAGGATAGGTAAGGATTTCCTCACATTTGTTTGTTAATTTCTAGATATCCAAGGACTAGAAATTACATCACTGAGAATTGGTGAGTCAAGCCAGGCATAAATGTCACTCTCCAAAGCAGGTACATATTCTTGTGTTTTCTCTTGCCTGTCCTGAAATATGTCACTCGTAAATACAAGCATAGGTATTTCCATGCAGCAATTACAATCCAATGCCTGAATAAAAGATAGAGGAGTGAGACCAAAAGCGCAGCAGTGGAAGATGGAGAGTAAACCTAGCATGGTGGCCAGAATAAGTTACAATAATTGGAATGCAGAGACTTGATTGAGTCAGATTTGTCAAAATGAGACATTAGAGCTTGCCACAGAAAACCTGTGAAACTTAGAATTCACAGTTTGATAAATACACTAAAATCCCATATGAATGGACTTGCTGGTACAAGTGCCATTTAAGTTAGCTAGATGCATGTTTAACACAAAAAATATATGTTTTGCTTGATTTTTTTTTTTTAGTGGAAACACTTTAATAATAGGTTATTACTGGGAGTTTATGCACTATGTGACTGCATTGCCTCACTTTATTTAAATACAAAAGCATCACACAGGGGCAGATTTATAAAGGGTCAAATTTCAAAGTGCAAAAACTTTTTTTTTCATTTCATTAGGTCCAATTTAATTTTAATTGAATAGGTTCGTATTCAATCAAATTCAAAAAGTTTGAATTTAAATAATAGTCCATTTGTTCGAATTCGATTCAAAGTTTTTCCCAAAAAAACTTCGAGTTTTAATAGTCCACCACTTAACTCCAAATAGGTTCTAGGAGGTCTCCCATATGCTAAAACAGCAATTTGGCAGGTTTTAGATGGCAAATGGTTGAATTTGAATTTCTAAACAGACAGTACATGATGAATTCGAATTTGGACTTTTCCCTAGTTGAAGTACACAAAAACAGCTTGAAATTATAATTTCTTTAATTAAAATTTTCACTTCGACCCTTGATAAATCTGCCCCAAAGTGTCTTCATTGGATGAAACAGGAAAAATATCCAATCAGTTTTAAAGTCCTTTCTTATTAGTGATTTAAAAAAAAAATAGGAAGGTTCTCAATATTTGCTTAGCTGCAGGAATGAGCAAACTTACTTTGCAATAGACAAATAGGAACAAAACACTCCACGCCAATGCTTTTGCAAAATTTTATTTCAGTGAGATCTCAGTGCACTTGAGGAAGGAGTTTGCTCCAGAAATAAATGGTGCAATCTCAAAAAAAAAAAAAAACAGGAAAACCATACATTTTTTGGTAACCATTTCATTACACAGCCTTTGTTTGCATTTACACTTTAGTTTATTGAACAATTGCAATATGTATAATAATTATATGTCTTGTTCTTCCTTCTTCATGTCACAGACCTAGCTGTTGTTTCAGTGAACTGCATTGCAGATTTGTTTTCTTTAACAAATAAATGAGCAAAGGACAAGTAAACAATACCAACAATCATCTGCAGTGACTGATATTTCAGTTGAAAAATACAAAATGAAAAAAAGTTTTTTTAATATATAATATATATATGACGTAAAAAAGGGGTGTGTTGTGCCGTAAAAGGAGCAGAGCCACGACATGAAGAAAAAGATAAGTTTCTAGTGGGTTGGGGCGGGCGAGGGGCCTTTAATAGGGGTATTACAGATTTAACGGCAGCTACATTGCCAGTAAATGTGTAATACTGGCCCCAGCCTTGGCCAGTGTTTTACCGGCTAGGCTGGTAAAATACTGGCTGGGTGGCAACCTTACCTTAGCTGTGTAAGGAACTCCCAGAGGAGCACAAAGCAGAGGGAGCCTGTGACCATGAAAAGATTGTGACCCAGAGAGAGATTATTGCTAAGAAAATGAGGAAACCAGGAGGCTGAACATTATCTGGGAGAAAGTCCTGTGAGTACAGGAGTGTCAAACATTGATTTGTTTGCTGGTAGACAACAAGCGGCCCAGTCAAGTAATGGACTTTTTCAACGATGTGAATGTAGCACCCAGTGGGCAAGGTTTTTATTTATGATTTGTTTGTTTACTACAATAGTCACCCTGTGTCTGTGTAAGAGACTGTTTATGTTTACGCCATACATGCTGGTGGTTAAATGCTCAGGCTGCCAAGAATTTACCTTGTATGTTCTTTGGCATCTGAGCTTTCTCTCTGCTTTGGCGGCTTTTGCAGCCTCCGCAGAGATTGGGGAAGGAGGACAGCCCCCAAGGAAACGAGGCTAGGGGGCTGTCAATCGGTCAAGACTCAATTGTCGCAGATCCGACTTCAAAGTAGCAGACACATCGCATGGATCGTCTGCTACTTATCTTACCTCCTCCTTCCCTGCAGAGCCGCTGGCGGACTTCCTGCTGCACAGCAACTCTGCTGACAGGATGTCAGGACTCCTCCAGCGATGTCAGCAATCATCCTGCTTCAAAAACGGCAAGTGCATGTTTATTTACACACTTTTTATTTTTACTTATTCATTGTTTGGTTTTATTTACCTAAAAACTGTTTATTTTCACAGCGTGACTATTGGGTAATCGATTTTGGCCACTACTTATGCTGTTGGATCAGTTACACAATTTTTGTGGTTTTTTGTTTTTTGCAATTTTATCCCTGCATTATTGTTCCTTATGTATGTTTAGTATAGTTTTGCTGTTTGGCGCTTTGGTATAGAAAAGTATATTTTACTTAGTTTGACCCATTAGAATATATGCTTTCCAAAAATATATGGTGAGGTCTTTTTACAGTTTGATGGTCTTACAACACATAACGTCATACTACTGTTTTCAGCATCTGTTTTGGTTAGCGTGAAAATTCATAAGCACATTTTACATTTGTGGTCCATTACCACATAATTTGGTAATTCTATGCATATTCGGCATAAAACTATTCAGTAGCCCTCTGACTTCCATATTTAGGGTGATTTTTCTTTGTACATAAAATGTTATGTGAGATAAATGCATCAAACTGCAAAATGTTTTGCAGTTTGATGTAGAATGATGTCTTTATCTGTATTGGATTAATCAGAGTGTGTACTTTCCAAAAATATATGGCTCTAGAGTAGTGATGGGCGAATTTATTCGCCAGAGTTCCGCAACTCGTTTCGCAAATTTTTCCGCCAATTCTCGGAGAAGCGAAACTGGGTAGATTCGCCCATCACTTCTCTAGAGGGGTCTTTGTGCTGTTAGGAGGGTCTTTTGGCATGCAATGCAATTGTTTACAAAAGGCGATGTACATCAAAATGATGTAAATGTGTTGATTTTGCAGTACCTTAAATGACAGACCATATGGGGGCTTCATTTTGGGGCTCCTATATGCCATGTGCTTGGGTACACCTATTTGTATTGGACATAAAACTGTTCAGAGGACCGAGTCTTTCATATTTTGGGTGATCTATATTGATACCTAAAACTATGTGTCGAGATACGGTGCTGCAGGGTGGAAATTTTGAGGTGATTTTTGGTAATGTCACCTACTGTACTTGTCAAATTTAGTAAAGGTTTGCGGCTTGGTGCTTTGGAGTAGAAAGACATGCATACCCAATTTGTATTTGGAGGAATGTGTACTTTCTGAAAATGTATGGTTTTTGGAAATGTATGGTGTTTGGGGGTGAACTTAACTTTTAACTTTGCCCACCTCATGATGTAAATGATTTTGCAGTTCCTGGAAATACATAACTGATAGCTCACATGGGATGTCTACATTATATGCCACATACTTACAGTAGGTAAACTAATACATATTGAGCATCAAACTGTTCAGTGGACACCTGGCGATTAGTGATGGGCGAATCTATCCCATTTCTCTTCGCCGACAATTCGCGAATTTCCCGAAAAATTTCCGAAACGATTTTTGTCGCGCGACTTGTTTTTTTTTTTATGCCAGCGAATTTTTGGCAGGCGAATTTTCGGCAGGCGAATTTTCACTGGCGTTTTGCGAATTTATTCGCCGGCGGTGAATTGCGGGAATTCACCGCAAATTCGTAACTGGCGAATAAATTCACCCATCACTACTGGCAATCAGATGGTGGTTTACATTGGTAGTTAATGATGTATGAGAGATACAATGCTGTAGATTGGAATCTTTGAGGTAATTTTTCAAAAAATTCACCAATTTTTATAAAAAAAAATTTTATAACATTTTTATAAAATATTATAACTTTAGGATAAAATTGCAACTTGGTAGTTTGGCATACAGAGATATATTTACCCATTTTTGATTCTAATAATTGAAAGTTTTCTAGTGTAAACCTACCGTTCATGGAATGCTTGGCCTTGAAATCAGAAGTATGCAGTTTTGTGGAGCAGTGCTTTGGAAATTTGGTAGTGTACTGTTTAGAGATTTTGATCTATAAAAGAGAGTATTTTCCATAAAACAATATGTATTTGGTATTGGAGTGTTCGGGAGACAAAAATCTGCTGTGTTCTCATGCATTAAATAAATTGTTTGTGATATATGCATTTGCATCATGCAAAACAGTTTTTATTTTGGTTTTTTTATTCACTTAGAAGCCCATATCTTTTTATAGGAGTGGAATTACCCCAAAATTCTAGCATATTTTGAAAGCTCAGGTTTTCCTGAAAAAAAAACAGCAAACAATAAATTGTTTTACTGGGTAAACTAAAAGACCCCCCAGGAAAGGCCCTTAAAGCGAAAGAGTACAAAATGTCTATAAACTTGGCAGTAGAATTTCATATTTAGGACAAAATGGCTGGCGAAAAAAGGGTTAAAAGTGGGAAAATAAATTGCTATGTTTTCCTCAAAGATCAATGTGTCACTGTCTTATTGCTCCTTTGTCCTAAGCTGCCTGCCTACCTTTGGCCAATTACCCCAGAATTTTCTTGTGCAAACGTTGGATGATTAAACCTTTGCATCTATTGTTCAAACCCTGTGAGTGCCATCACCTTATTGATTACATATATATAACCCATTTTACAAGTGGTACATCACAGTATTTCACCAACTTACAGGTCCTGAGTCCCCTTTGCTAGATGAAAGGTTATTGGGAATTCTTCTTCTCTGGCAGTGCCTCCACTCAATGGGATTCCGGAATACACCTAAGGATAGTCCCATTAGGAATAACATGACCCACACACTTCATTATATAAAAACCACAACTTTATATAAAGAAAGTGAAAATGAAAGGGTAAGTAAAACGACATTACATCACACAGTAATGACCCACTCCCATGGGAACTTATGGCAGTCCATTTCCAGGCCCTCCTGACCCAGCAAACCCAAACTTCTCCACTGAGTACAATAAGTCCCAAGTACAATATCAGCCCAAATACCTCTCCCTCTGGATTAGTATTGGCTCCCTCGTGGCAGGCATAAAACAAAGCCTGTGTCATAAATGAAAACCTTCCTGGATCCTCTCTTTTTATACCCTCTCCATAGGCATACTTTACCCTGGGGATTCACACAGATGGGTAGGTTCATCCGGTGCTCCACAGTGAAAATACAGTCAGCACTGTGTCACAAGCGCTAGCCGTCCCTTACCCTTTGCGGGCGCTCGTCGGCTTCTTCCCTCCCGGCGCGGCGCGAGACCCAAGATGGCGGCGCCCAGGACTCCACGTGGGCGCAAGGACG
>CM044431.1:79177308-79198543 GCA_024363595.1 Xenopus borealis | reverse complement strand
GTATATTTCTTGGAAACATTGTTGAAAATCAGCAAAGAATTTACAAAATACCTGTATATTTTTCTTGCAGCAACTGAACCAATTATTAAAAATAAAATTTTTTTTACTAAAGATCCTTCTTACTAACAAAAAAGAAATTAATTTTTTAATGACTGAAACCAGACCTGGTATCTGAAGTAATCATTTTCCAGTGGATGGGATTGGTGAGTCTACAGAGGTGACTTTGAAAAAAATAGGCTTAAATTGGCCACCAAAGCTGTTCGCTCCAAGGCTGTTTCGCATTAACAATGTACCGAATGTATAATTTTTATTATGCTACAAATTGAATATGAACGTCTACAAAAATAGGCAAAAACTAAATCAGGATGTATCTTGTAGCACACTGACTCTACTCTTGTGGAACATGCTTGCATTACTTTAAGACTTTTCCATTTGTCACTGTATACATTGTGTATTGTTTGATGGTATCAGTGCATCTTTGGCATTCTGAGTTCCATAATTTGTTAGATTTCACTTTGCTACAGTAACACTCTGATATTGATAATCAGCAATATATAAACCTGCAATGTCAGATCAGTTGGGCTTTTCTTAAAATTGAAGAAACAGCTAACAAATTGTAGCAATTCTGCCAAAGATAATCTTGCCAACTTTCAACTGGTAAAACCTGTTATGTTAATGGAAATTAGTAAAAGTTTGCTGTCAATATAACTTGATTAACCATTATAATCAGTATAACTTTTAGCTAAAATATTTTTAATTATTTCAGACTGTCCAGAAATAGTTCACCATTGTAGTAAGCATAGTAACTATACTTTTAGTAAGTATATTTATTCTGGAAGACCCTTAAGCATGATGATACTTTTTAGTAATATAGAGGGTCTTGTTGAGAGTAGCCACATATATTAACAAGACAAAGACATCCACAGAGTGCTTACGAAGTTGAGTTAGAATTAGTGATTGGTGAATAAATTTGCCAGACACTAATTTGCAACAAATTTCCACGTTTCTCCTAATTCCTAAATCCTTATTTGAATATTTGCCACCTAAAATCTGCTGAATTCATGGTATAAGACAATGGCAGAGTTCTGCTGAGCCACTTGGAGATGTACTGATCAAATATGAATTAAATACAATTTGAATGTTTGGGTCAGTAGCATTCGATCGGAAATTATCCATTTGAAATTTCTCTTAAATAACCTTGCACTCGAATTGTGAGTATATTCACATTTTAAAAAATGTACATGAATTTGAAATTTAACCTTTGATAAATGGCCTACCCCATAGAGGGTGCCATAGGTTTCAATGGGTTACCAGGACATATCATGCATTTGCTATAATTTATCATATGAGTAATTAAAGTTGCTACACTAGAAATTAATTAAATTAATTTATCAATCAAGTGGAAATACCAACTTTTTGCCCACAAAGCAGTGTTTTTTGAATTTCATATTGCAAACATAGGGAATAACAGTTGATGCAATTGCAAGTTGCACTACTTCCTGCTGTTCATCTCCCTTGGTTTCCATTGATTAGTTACAGGCAGTAATCAATCAGTGACTTGAGGGGAGGCCACGTGGGTCATAACTGTTTTTTTTGCAATACCTTATTTACCCAGTTTTATTTTTATACTGAACAATTTCTTTAAGTTATAGTTATTTTTGCATTTTGAAGAATTTAATTTAAAATGTGTCCTTTAGCATTATTCCCATTGTAAGAGATCTATGAAATACTCTTTTTTCATTATTGTAAATTTTACAGGAGCCAAACAGCCCATACACTCAAAAACAGGCATTTTGCTGTCGACAAAATTCCACTGCAAAATATACAGGCATTGCAACTTTTACTAATCTGTTATTTTTCCTATCCCACTCTGTCAGTTATAGGCCTGAAAAAATACAGACCACTTCTTAAAAAATTTCATATGATTTGCTTATAGTATACTTTATATTTTCTTTCAGAAATGGTTATCTCTCAGGGAGCTATTTACTAAACCTTGATTTTTTTCTGATCAAGGGTTTTTTTGGCCAAAAACTTGAGATGAATTTGATTTTTAGAAAATAACAACCAAGTGTCCTTAAAGTAACATGTAGGGTGTTATTTACTAAAACTAGAATTTCTTATATTTTTATTAAACCACATTTGACAAAAAAATTGACAAAAAAATTGCTTGATTTTGTTGGGTTATCGGCCCAAAATTTTTTTTCCAATTATTGGATGAAACTCAGCACCGATCACAATATCATTACACTGCAAAAGGGACATCTCCCGGTGACTTATACATGACCTTGACAGGTGGAGTTTTGGATTCAGATTTTATGCTGCTTTGCAGTTTAATAAATCTCTAAAACATTTCAAAAAATTCGACCAGAAAAAAAGAGTTTAGTAAATAACTCCCTTACTGTCTTGTGCCTATTTTTCTCCAGTTATATATTCAAACTTGAAGATGTACAGAGAATATTCAGTCGAGTAAAAAGGGTCTGGAAGGGAAAAAAAAAATCTAATTACATTTTTTTCATTTTACTTACAAAATAGAAAGCAAACCATCCTATAAAACAACTATAAAAAGCAATGAAATGATGGTCAAAAGAGTTGCAGAGACAAAAGTCTCCACAAGAAAAAATGCCCATTGACTAAATTGGCATGAGAAAAGATTTCCGTGTGTGTAAAAAATTGTTTCCTGCAAAAAAATTACACACCAATTGACCAGTGCTTTTATAAATTTTCACCGGGCAGATTTAGCGATGAGTGAAAATGGAGTCCATAGACTTTAATGGGTGAAAGAAATTTGTTGCGTGTCAAAACGTAATTCTAATTTAGTAAACACTTTGACTCCCCTTAATCGGTCAAACAATACAGAAATCAAAGGCAAGGGGTACTGATTCCTAATCATTATTTTATTCAATGAACAGTAATCGATGCCTCGTCTTAGAGAAACATCCTTTTTCTGGACAAAGAAAAAACCAACTCCGGCTGGGGACATAGACTTACTGATGAAACCTTTGGCCAGATTCTCCTGAATATACTCCTTCATGGCTTGGGTTTCAGGTATTGACAAAGGATATGTTTTACCTCTTGGAGGAATGGAGCCAGGGATTAAATCAACAGAACAATCGTAGGGATGTTGAGGTGGTAAACTTCAGAATTTTTCTTCTCAAATACATCGGAGAATTCTTTATAGAAATTGGGAAGAAAAGAGATGGAAATTGGGAGAAGGGATGAAGCGGTCAGTGGAACCACAGAAGAAGAGATAAAACTGGACTGGCAAAAGGGACTCTAGGCCGTAAGTTCCCTTGAAGACCATTCATTGGAAGGGTTGTGAAGCCCAAGCTAAGGAACTCCCAAATTGTCTGGAATTTCAGGACAATTGATGAGCAGAAAGGAGATCCCTTCATGAAGACTACCCATACGAATTAGGACTGGAGTAGTGGCAGAAGAAAGAACACCAGGGGAAATTGGTCTGCCATCCACAACCCGGGCAGAAAGAAGAATCTTGAGAGGTATGGGACTCAACTCGCAGAACTTGACAAGGGAGTTATCAATGAAATTTTGTGCCACTCCGGAATCCAGAAAAGCTTGGCAGGAAAACATACCAGACAGTGTGGAAAGAGAAGTAGGGAGGTACATACAATATTTGAAGGAAACTGGTAGTGCAGAAATCTTGCCTAGGGGAGACTCCTCCCCCCTCACACCTAGACTGGTGCATTTACCTGATTCTGAGGTCTGGTAGGACAGGATCTCAGCAGATGTCCAGCAAAGCCGTAATACAAACAGAGACCTGAATTTCTCCTATGG
The DNA here is from genome assembly GCA_024363595.1 of Xenopus borealis. Lineage (NCBI taxonomy): Eukaryota > Metazoa > Chordata > Amphibia > Anura > Pipidae > Xenopus > Xenopus borealis. The sequence goes on along the minus strand of CM044431.1, from coordinate 79,194,751 downwards.
ATTCTCTCATCTGGTGTTAGGCATGTAGCTCCTATCTGCATAGGTTTGTCGTGAACCAGCAGCATGGAGACCACAGGGGGAAGAGAAGGAAAGTCAGGCCTGATGTAGGGTAAAACCAAAGGTTTACGGGCACAGAACTTGAGGGAAGACTTCTCTCTCATTTGGGAACACCACAAAAGAGGTTGGCAGATCCCTAGTAACCAGCTTGTCCATTGGATCCTCATGAAGCCCCCTCCAGAAAGCTGCAATAAGAGCATCATTATTCCAGGATACTTCTGCAGCTAGAAATGTATGGCATATTCGAAGACCAAACTGGATCCTTGGTAGATCTTCGTGAGCCGGTCATAGGTGTTAAGCTTTCGGCCTGGAACATCAAACACTTGGCAAAATGTGGAAAAAAGGAAGGGGATCATCTTTATCCAGGAGTGGAGAAGCCCAAGCAAGGGCCTTGGTTTGTAGAAGGCCGATGATATACAATACTTTCTCTGTGGTGAATTGATCAGGTGCCAGATTGAACTGGATCTTGCACTGAGTAAGAAACCCTCGACAGGCATCCGGATTGCCCCCAAATTGAACTGGAGCAAGAATCTGAAGAGACTTGAGACAGGACGGGATGTGCTGCAACGCCTGGGCAAGATGCACCTGTTGCGCCTCCTGGCTATCCAAATGCTTCATCATCAGGTTGAAAAATCCTTCCATTGTCAAGGAAGCAGCAGCCTGGGAAGGTTCCATATTGGCCCAAGCTAACTGTAACGATTCTCGATATCCGGAACCTTGCACATCGGTGAGCACACACGAATGCACAGGTGATCCCTGTGTATTCCAGAGTTCACTGATGCTCTTTTGTGCCCCCCGGGCTTTCTGCTGTGGAAACCAATAAGGAAAAAGTGCGTAACTCATAACAAGTCTGTAAACAAGGTACCAGCAAGGGTTTAGAGAAGGCGTAGTCGAGAATCAGGCAAAGGGTTCATGGCAGTCTGGAATCGAAGTCAATCATCAGGCAGGTGTCAAAAAACAGAAAATCAAGAGTATACGCTTGAGCAGGATCAGTGTAGCCAGCTTGGGAACATTCAAAATGGAGATTGGGCTGTTTAAAGAAGATTTGGCACCAAAGTTTTAAATCCATGCTTACAGATGACGTCATGATGCCCTGCATCAATACACCAGCATCACAATGCTCAGCGGCCAGTACAGAAAAGGGACCCGCAAGCAGAAGTGAGCGCCTACACACACGAGCTGAGAAGAGACGTGCCGGGAGGTAAGGGAATAGAGAGATCTCCCGGCGCCTTTTACATACTGCTAGTTAATTTGGGTTAAGAAAACAATATTACTTCAAGTTTGTCCCTTCAAATAATCACAAGCAATATATAGATACATTGATTTACAGACCTAACGATATACTGAAAAATAGTAAAAAGTATCATGAGTAAAATGTTTTCCACTTGTATCTAGGTTCTAAATGATTTGCTTCACTTATCTGTCCTTGTTCTTCTTTTTAATTAAATGTACTGGTGTTTGCTGATGACACAATATTGTGCAAGAAAATATTGTCAGAGAAGAGTGTTAATTCTTTGGAGAGATTAAAAGAAAACCATGGACTTAAAGAAGAAAGTAAATGTCTGCTTGGTAGCATGAACATTCAGCTCATAATATTAGTTAGGATATAGGTATTTAATGCTTCCGTTCAGGAGAAAAGTTAATAGTTGTATTTTGATAAAGTGAATAAAACTGCAAACATGCCAGTTTACACAATTTAATTGGATGCCAATCGTCCGCTGCAGTCCAGAAGGTCAGATCTGGCAGGAGTTCAGTATTTGACATTGTGCAAAAATATATCTGTTTGACCAGAAAACATGATGCATATATAAAGACTAGTCCAATATATAGAAAAATGAAACATAATTACTATTTATTTAGAAATCTGCTGCATTTCCTTTTTATCAGCAAAGATTCTGAATCTCTTTGTGATCGTTCTACATGGTTACTCTGTGAACAGTACAGACATTTGTTTAAGAAAAAGATGCTGAATAATAAATAATCCCAAAAAACTAAAAAAAAAAATCCATTAATACTATCTACTTCCACTCTTAGTAGAGGTTTTGTTTAACCAAAAAGTACAATCTGTAGTTTAGATATTACTTACAATATGTAAGTAATATAAAACTACAGACTGTACTTTTTGGTTAAACAAAACATCTACTAAGAGTAGTTACAAACACAGGCACGTCTAATAAATCTATCCACCAACAAGGGGAGGCACATTTATTAAAGGCTGGATTTCAAATTCATGAGTTATTTAATCTGAAAACTCAAATTAAATTCGATTAAACTCAAAATGAGTTTTTTTCTCTGGAAAAAACTTGAATCTCAAGAAGGTTACTAACATGTCTGAATTGTCCCTCAACCTCTCCCATTGACTTATACAAGAAGGATTTAGGTGGGGAATTCAAATTCAAGTTCCTAATGGACCAAAGTGTGGTCCATTCAAAATTCCAATTCGAATTTAAACTCAAATCGTGTTTGGATAATTCACAATTCAAATTTGAGAGTTTTGGCCATAAAAAGAACTTTTTTATTGAATTGTCAATTCGAACCTTAATAAATCTGCCCCATAATGTCTGGGTGCTCATATGCCATTGCTTAGGGGGTTATTTATTAAAGGTCAAAGGTTTTTTAGACCTCATTAATTTAAGAAAAAACTTGAAGCAGGGAGTTTGGAGCTAACACCCCAAAAACTCAAATTAGTTATTAATTCTCCTCTGGAAAAAACTTGAACCAGGTTATTTAGTTGAGTTTCGAGCAAAACCTAAAAAACAACTCAAACATCATGAAGGATAGTTCAAGGGACCTCTACCATTGACTTCTACATGATCTTGACAGGTTTTAAATTGTGTATTTTCAAATTTCAGATATTTCAAAGGTTGGAATATAATAAATCTCGAAAATCAGCTCGGAGTGATAGACAGTATTAGGAACAGAGTCCTACAGAGGAAACTTGGTACAGTAAAAGGCCTCGAACCTACCTGTGTAGAGGCAAGGGGAAACACTGTAATGCACCAGGTAGCTGGTTTGAAAAAAAGCAGAGGGCCAGACAAGGGATACTTCTAATATCCTATAGTTCCTCTTTGCTTTTTTAATTTTTTATTCCAATTTTTTTTTAATTGTAAGCTAATAAACAGTTTTATTACTAAGATTATATTGTAAACACTAAAATGCAAAGCAATCTAGTTTGTTTTATAATATTGCACATATAATTTAATTTATGTGCATGGAGAACACATTTTTATGTATTATAATAATGTTTGCAAAAATGCTAATTTATGCTTAAGGTACAATTGTATATTTTTATGAGTTTGTGAGAAAACAAAAAGCAGTGGGGTCAGTAGTATATATGTAAGATATATACTATATTATGTTAGTTCCTCACAAATAGCCCATGATGAAATTTGTATTATATTACAATACAATACATTTAAATAAAAGGAATATAAGCTGAACAATAAAGGGCTTTCACTCTTAAAATACCTCTGCAGTGAAGATTATATTCACAGTAAACAAGTGCCAGAGGTAAGACCAGAGAACCTCACTGATTTCTCCAGATATTAGAATTATATAAAGACTAAAAAAGTTTTCATTGAATTCAAAACTTCAGTGGCAATATCTCTTAAAAGGTATCTTTCAGCTCTTCCAAATTTGTAAATCATCCATAGTTGTCTCAAGCCTATCCATAACAAAAAAAGCTTTAATTATATAGTACCAATATGGGATCTCTTTTCTGGAAACTATTATCCAGAAAGCTCCAAATTATGGGAAGGCCATCTCTCAAAAATTTCATTGTAACAAGTAATTTTAATGTATTTTGTACTTGATGCTAACTAAGCTGCATGAATCCATATTGGTTTCAAAACAATCCTAATGGGTTTATTTAATGTTTAATGATTGTTAGCAGATTTAAGGTATGGAGATCCAAATTACAAAAAGACCCCTTATCCGGGAAAACCCCAGGTCCGAAGCATTGCTCCTGTACTAACTTATTGTGCAGTACATTAAAAATATTATTGTTTTTTTCATTTCTTATAATGAATATCAGTGCTAGAATAAGGAAAGTTTAATACATTTTATTTGTATGTTCTTAGTCCATTTGGGAGATTGTAGTTTATACTGTATGTTACAAAATCTAAAATTATTTTATTATATTACTAGAATATATTGTATTGTTTTCTTGGATTTTTTTTCTAAAGAATGTTATGCTGTCTGCTCTTTTACACATGAGGTTTATGTGTGCATATCATCACACCTTATTATTAAATTGAAACATAAGGTAAAATAATGAACCAAACTCTCTTACAACCTCTTATGCATTAATTAGGAACACTTTATGATAGTTTTGAATACTGGCTATACAACATAGAGCAATAAAGAAATATTGAAATGATGATTATAATAAATCCAAGGAAAGAAATGGGATAAAAGATTTAGAAAAAACAAATATATAAAATCAGAGTTGTGTAATGACATTTTTAAAGAGTGTCAGTGGCAAATGGGATTTAAATAAATCTAGCATCTGGATAAAGTTTCCTGCCCAATGTTTTGTCAAAATGAAAGAGAAAAAATTGTTTATGTTCTATACTGTGTATTCAGCCACCTCTGGGAAATTAGCTCTGAATAATAAACAAAAGTTTATTGTCCACATCCTTGACTGGAAACACATCTCTTCAATTTATAGTCTGTGGGACATGATGTCTTGTTGGAGCGCTGTTTTGTTTTGCTGCTCAAATATTCAATAACCATTGATGAAATGTCAGAAACAGTGAAGATAATAAACTAAAACACAAAGAAGGTATCTCTTGATACTATGTTGTGATTTCTAACCTACAATTAGCCTGCAAAGTCAGAAAGTCAGATTAACCTTAAGAAGAACTCTTCTTTGCTATGTCCACATATCCCATTTTTCTGTATGTTTTGTTTTCTTATCAGTCCTAAAAATGCCTCCTAACTTTTCTATATGTCTCCAAGATGAAAACATTAATATTAATAAGAGATTTATAAAGACATAAAAGTCTCATGTTTCCAGAATTGGATATCCATCCACACAAATAACTGGAAGATTTCCAGTAGCTGTTATGAAGTATGATAGTTGTAATCATGCCAGATGCTAGAGTGGGAACACATAAACTGGGATGAGTATTCTGTCATGTTAGACAGACTTGCCAAAATTAAACAGACTGTAACAATCTATGTGTTTCTTCTTATTTCTCTAAGGCATTATTGTAAAATCTCTTAATCAGCTCTCTTTCCATGCAATGATTTCATTTTTCAGGAGACATAAACTTAATTTTCTTGGAATTTCCAAAAGCTGATTATATATATACAGTATATATATATATATATATATATATATAATATATATATATATATATATCGATGTGTATATCCTTAATCTGAATTTTCCATTTATTGTGATACAACCAACTGACTTGCTGAAACGATAATCCTAAACTACCAAATGCCACGTTTAATATGTTTTAAAGCATCAATAAAAAATACAAGGTACTGTTTTATTATTATAGAGAGAAAAATAATAAAAATATTTACATTATTTACTTAAAATGGACTCTATGGGAGGTGGCCTTCACAGGTATCTCATTGCAGATCTGAAAAAAAAGTTTTATTATGCAATGCTGTCTTAATAATTGATCAATGATGCTACATGACTACATCTTTCCTCTTGTTTGAACTCTTTTGAATTTGCTGAAGAATGTTGATCTAGCAACATTTTGGCAGAAAAACACTATACTTTAAGGAAATTAATGCTGTTAGCTAGAAAGAGTATGTTATTGTCATGATAATGGACCCAACAAAACTAATGAGCTGTGTAAGTAATGGTAGATTGAGAGAGATTATATTTACTGGCATTTTGGTGTATGAAACGGTTAGTAAATCAGGCTGTTTATACTCAACTGTACAGTCAATTTATATAGCTTTACCTATACATTCCTTTAACAAATTACCACAGCTTTTATAGTTTGTTCCTACTTTCATATCAAGTATACCAATTCAGATCTTAGACAGTACACCCAGCAAGGGTAATTCTGTAAGACCTTGTAATAATTCTAAAGGGAATCAATAAGTTATCGTTTCATAAAAAAATAGAAAAAAAATAACTCAGGTTCAAGCAATTAGACATGTCCAAACAATTGATTTTTTTCAGAGAAAGTAAAAGGTAAATGTTGAAGGCAATCAGGTTGCAGCTGGTTGGCATTTTTATTATCATATTTCATCATTATTTTACTTAAACATTAAAAACATAAATACATATATATATATATATATATATATATATATATATAGAGAGAGAGAGAGAGAGAGAGAGATTTTCATTTATGTATTCATTTTGCCACTTAGCTGCTTGCTTTATGAATTAGCTAATTTTCAAAATATAAAAATACAGATTCATTTTCTCCAGACAAAGACCTCTTTGTATATAAAAGGTTTTCCTTTCTATCTAACAAAAAAGAGAAGCACTATTTTTAAAAGTCATGTGCCTAAGTGCCAGAGGTACTGAACTTAAAGGTTTTCAGAATAGTGCATATAACATTTATACTGCCCAATGTTTCACAGTGACTTTCACCAAGAACAAAAAAACAAAGTTTGCACACAGTGCCTCAGATCAACTGCCGCAGTCAGTGGCGTAACTACCAGGGGTGCAGAGGGTGCAATTGCACCAGGCCTCCATCCCCTTGGGCCCATAGAGCCACAAAAATGGTTATGGCAGGCAGGTATCTAGGGGGAGATTATACATCACATATGCCATCAACACTCCAGCATGCAATTTATAGAGGTAAGGGCCCCACAGGGGGGCCCAGGTGCCCATTCTGTGCCGGGCCCTCCAGGGATTAGTTACACCACTGGCCACAGTGTTCCTGTATGTACTCGTATAGTCTGTTTGTGATATTAACTTTAAGAAAGGATGCTGTATCAGCCAAAATATTTGATTAATATTAGTGTGTATGTGTGTATCTATATATATATATATATTGGCTCAGGCTAATTTTCATACGGCGGGCAATTTAAAGTGGAATGGAGATACATGAGTTACATGATGCATCGAATACATTACATTTACACTGATAACTAGACATGACATGGGAACCTTAATAAAGTCAATAGAGTTGTTTTAATGCCCTACACACCCTGCTTCAAACAGGCTGCTGACTGGAAAAACCAACTAAAAACAAATAAACCAACTGAAAAGGATTTATTATTAACTGTTATTTTATAGTAAGGTGGTATATTTAAAAACTATGGTTTCCTTTTTTATATATTTTTTTCTGTATTTGGTGCTAAATAGCAAAGTTTGGTGTGCTACAGCAAGTTTGCCACAACCTACTTTACTTTGCAGTTAGTTTTCCCTCAGTTTGAGGGGGTGGGGTTTGATTAGTTGCGCCTGAACAGTCTGTATAAATAGAACCCCTGGGATTCCATTGGAGCTTGCTCTTAAGTATTTGCTCTTTAAGTGGGGGCTTTGTAAGTGGAGTTGCAAACACCGGAGTTTCAAACCAAAGGAGGTTCAAACTAGGTCAAAAGTTTGTTCTAAATCCTATTTTTTTTATTCCTGTTTTGATCTGCAACTGGGATAATAAGTGCTAGCAAGGTTGAAGGTCTGACCCAGTGCACAGTCTGCCATATGTATGCAGATTTGCTGTGGTAGATGTGAGCAAATTACCACTTTGGAGGCTCGAGTTAGAGCACTAAAGGAACAAATTGCAACACTGCGGTTGATTGACAATCTTGAAATGAGTCTCTTACTCACTGAGCAGGACCTAGCAGGGTCAGATAGTTTGGGGGAACAGAACAGCAGCAGGATGTCGAGGCAGCTAGCTGAGTGACAGAACATCTAAGGTGGGCAAAAGGAAAAGGGAGACTCATCCTGGGTTTATACATCCCAACAGGTGTGCCAGATTGTGTGAAGATGTGTGAACTCTGGATTGGCAATTCTAGATAACACCCGGGAGACCAGTTTCTCTAGTAGTGGTGGGGAGGAAAGCAGGGTCAGGCCTAAGCAGATTGCGGTTGTAGGGGATTCAATTATTAGCAAAGTGGATAGGGTAATCTGTTGTCCGGATCGCTACAACCAAACATTTTGCTGTCTACCTGGTGCTAGGGTTCGGCATGTGGTTGATCGGGTAGACAAATTATTGGGTGGGGCTGGGCATGACTCAACAGTCTTAGTACATATCGGTACTAATGACAAGATAAATGGTAGATGGAAGACCTTAAAGAGTGAGTTCAGGGATCTAGGCTCTAAGATTAAAGGATGGTCTTCCAATGTAATTTTTTCAAAAATTTTGCCTGTGCCACATGCAAGTTTAGGGAGACAGTGGGAGCTTAGGGAGTTAAATGCGTGGCTCAAGTCTTGGTGTAGGAAGGAAGGGTTTGGGTTCCTAGAACACTGGGCTGATTTTTCCTTGGGGTACAACCTATACAGTTGTGACGGATTGCACCTCAATGGAAGGGGGTCCACTGTGCTAGGGGAAAGAATGGCCAAGAGGTTGGAGGAGTGTTTAAACTAGGCAAGTGGGGGGTGGGTGAGAGAAAGAATTATGGGGAAGCTAGATGGAGTAGTGTGATTAGTAAGGGGTCATGGGGGAGGAGTGAGGAGTGAGGGGGCAAACAGTTTACCAGCTAAGGAGGTTTCTCTGTTACAAGGAAAACAGACTAATACTAACTTATATAATTCCCCTCAAAGTAATGTACATTTAAAAAATAAAAGTAGTAACCTCCGCTGTATGCTAGCAAATGCATGGTTTGTTAGGTAAAATGGGAGACCTAGTAGTAATTGTATGCTCTAAAAATTATGATATAATTGGTATCACTGAGACCTGGTGGGATGAAACATGTGACTGGACTGTGAATTTAAATGATTACACCCTTTTTAGGAGGGACAGAGGGATTAAAAAGGGGGAAGGAGTGTGTTTGTATGTAAAGCCTGAATTAAAGCCATGCACTAAAGAAATAACCATTGCTGGCACTGGTAAGGGTGTGGAATCCCTCTGGGTAGAGATTTCCACTGGGCATAAGGTTACAAAAAAATTTTCATTGGTGTATGCTACAAACCACCTCATATAAGTGACGCGTATGAAGCCCAACTACTTTTACAAATAGAAGCGGCTTCACAACAAGGTCAAGTTATTATTATGACTTCAATTATCAAGACATTTACTGGGGAAATGGGGTTGCCAAGACAGATAAAGCTAGTAGGTTTGTAAATAATGCTAAATGACAACTTTCTATCCAAGCTCGTTCAAGAACCAACAAGGAATAACTCTCTTTTGGATCTTGTAATAACTAATAATACTGAACTCATCTCTAGCATTTGTGTGTGTGAGAATTTACGGAATAGTGATCATAACATGGTCTCCTTTGAGATTCTGTTGCAGAAGCAACTCTATAAGGGAGTAACTAAAACACTGAATTTCAGGCGTGCAAACGTTGACAGTATAAAGACATCTCTGCAACATATTAAGTGGGAAATGCTTTTCACAGGTTTAAACACTGAACAAAAATTAGAAGTCAGATTCTGAATGCATACTTTTTCTCTGTCTACAAAAATGAGGAACCAGCTAATGAAGGTTTCCGTATTAATAGTCCCAATTCTAATAATACATCTAATGATGCATGGTTCACACATGATGAATTTCAAAAGAGACTAGAACATGTTAAGATAAACAAAGGTTCAGGGCCAGATGGTATTCATCCCAGGGTACTTAATGAGCTTAGCTGTATGATTGCCAAACCTCTCTACTTAATTTTTCAGGATTCATTGAGGTCTGGCATGGTGCCGAGAGACTGGCGAATTGCTAATATGATGCCGCTATTCAAAAAAGGGATCCCATTCTCTGCCTCAAAACTATAGGCCAGTTAGTCTGACGTCAGTAGTAGGAAAGCTTTTTGAAGGATTAATAAAGGATAGGATAGAATTCATAGCAAACAACAATACTATAAGTTTGTGCCAGCATGGTTTTATGCATAATAGATCCTGCCAAACTAACTTAATTTCTTTTTATGAGAAGGTAAGCAGGGACCTTGATTCTTGGATGGCTGTGGATGTGATTTACTTAGACTTCGCTAAAACATTAGATATAGTGCCACACAGAAGGTTACTGGTTAAATTAAGGAATGTTGGGCTGGAAAATGGTAATAGTAACTGGATAGAGAACTGGCTAAACGATAGACTAGTGATGGGTGAATTTATTCACCATGGGCGAATTCCCGCGATTCGCCGCTGGCGAATAAATTTGCGAAACGCCAGCGAAAATTCACAAATTTTTTCGCCAATTCGCGAATTTCGCTGGAAATTCGCAAATTTTTCAGCGAAATTGGGTAGATTCGCCCATCACTACGATAGACTACAAAGAGTGGTGGTAAATGGAACATTTTCTAATTGGACCAGTGTTGTTAGTGGGGTACCGCAGGGCTCTGTACTATGCACTTTTAAAAAATAATATAAATGCAAGTTATACACTAAATGGCAGTGTGTTGGGTGTTTCCTTAAAGAGATTCTGACACCTGAAGTCAAACTCTTTTTTACCTCTATTATAATAACTGGCTTTGAAAGCTACTTCTAACTTTGCCATGACGTATTTGCATGATGCTTTTACATTACCTGTCTGATCCCCCATGTTCCTGTATGAGGGGGCTGCCATATTTGTGCACCCGGCATCTGTTATCATTACAAACTGTAACTAACAGACTGAGATGGGACTGTTAGGTTGGCAAAGTCAGAGTGTCAGGGTGTCAGAGAGTCAGGCTTAGACATTTCAGCTAACAATTATATACAAAAACAAACCTCTCAGCAAAAAATGATCAACATGACCTATAGGTAACAATTAATGTACATTCATATGTTAAATTTCATTTTTTAGTGTCAGTATCACTTTAAGTGAGAAGGATCTTGGGGTTTTTATAGATAACAAGTTATCTAATTCTGAGCAGTGTCATTCTGTAGCTACTAAAGCAAACAGGGTTCTGTCCTGCATAAAAAAGGGCATAAACTCAAGGGATGAAAACATAATTATGCCTCTTTATAGATCTATAGTAAGACCTCATCTGGAGTATGCAGTGCAATTTTGGACTCCGGTCCTTAGGAGGGATGTAAATGAGCTGGAGAGAGTGCAGAGATGTGCAACTAAATTGGTTAGAGGGATGGAAGATTTAAATTAAGACTGTCCAGGATGGGGTTGTTTTCTCTGGAAAAAAGGCACTTGCGAGGGGACATGATTACACTTTATAAGTACATTAGAGTACATTATAGACAAATATCAGGGGACCTTTTTACCCATGAAGAGGATCACCACACCAGAGGCCACTCCTTCAGATTAGAGGAAAAGGACTTTAATTTGAATCAATAGGTAGGTGGTTCTTTACAGTGAGGACAGTGAGGTTATGGAATGCACTGCCGGGTGATGTTGGGATGGCTGATTCTGTTGATGCTTTTAAAAGGGGCTTGGATGATTTTTTTGGACAGACATAATATCAAAGGCTATTTTGATACTAAACTCTACAATTAGTATAATTTGGAGGGGTTGAACTTGATGGACTTTGTCTTTTTTCAAACCAATTTAACTATGTAACTATGTAACATAAGCCCACTGTTAAATAATATGGTAGAAAATGTATTAGGGAAACCGGGTGCCGATGTGAGGAACGCTCAAAATGGCGGCGCCCAAGGACACCACATGGGCCATCAGGTGCCAGCGCTCCATTCTGGCGCTGTGAAAACACACGAGCATCAAAACATGCACAATGTAAGCATGTGATGCATGACATCATCGCACATGTTTTGGCGTTAAAATTAGGTTTAAAAGGGTGCCAGAGACCTACATCCATGCCCAATTATAGGTTCTACACCTTAGTTTTCCTGGGTGTGATTTTGGACTGTTATTTTGATCTTTGGCCTTTTGCCTGTATCCTGATCTTGAAACTTCACCGCCTGAACTGACCTTTGCCTGGATTGGCAAAGTAATGAAATTATGTCACTAGCCTTAGTCACTTTGCTCTTTAGTGAATCTGCCCCTCTGTCTTTACCTTCTGTACCAGCCCAAGGAAACCACAGTAGTGATGGGTGAATTTGTCCCATTTTGCTTCTCCAAAAAATCTGCATAACAGCAAAAAAACACATTGAGGTCAGTGAGTGTCAAAATAATTTTTAGTAAAGAACTCCTTAAGTAAAACATAGGATTGGTTTGTCTCAAATAAGGATTCATTATATTTTACTGTAACAGTAGGATTGTGTACAAAATAATGTTTCATTATTACAGAGTTAAAGGAAATAATTTATCAAATTTGAATTATTGAAATAAAATGGAGAATATGCATTAATACTTTGAGGACATTTATAACTGCAACCAGAGCTGCAGTGGCGCAGAAAAGGACCGAGTCCTTGCACAAATTGATTAGTGATGGGCGAATTATTCGCCAATTTTTCGGCGAAGCTAAACTGGGTAGATTCACCCATCACTAAAATTGATATCATTCATTAAAGATACTCATGTTTCTTTGCATTTCCATATAGTTCTTTTTAGCACAGTTGTGACTGCCCTGCCTCATATTCTAAATCTCTTGTAATTGTTCATGTTGATGCAAGGGAACTCTTGTCTTATTCAAATCAAAATGCAAGCGCACCTCTACACATTTTAGCGCATTAAATATAACTCGTGCATATTTATTTTAATGTATAACAAGTAGTAAACAATAATTTTTATATATTTTTATTAACATTTACATCTTTTACCTTTCATGAAAATATTTAACTTTCAGCATCCTTCGAACAACCAGTAGAAGGCAAGGCATTTATTAGGCATCTTTTCTTTCTTTTTAAATAAAGGGAAGTAATTAACCCTCAAACATCCTTTAAAGCTTTACAGAATAACATAATCCATTTTTTAGATGAAAGAAGCACAAATTATTTAGTGTACTGATTTAGAATCGGAAACAGAATACTACATGGCAGTGACCAGATTCTGCACAGCAGTACAAAACTCATGGCATTACACAGCAAAGGAAATTGCTTACATCATTTGTATACATAAATGTAACTGCTTAAGTTATCATAGTTATTTATAAGATATAATTATTTGGTGCTGGCATTACTGCTGACCTCTTGAGTATTTACAAAACCTAAGATTTACATTTATTTCATGCTCGCTTGATCCAGTTTTAATTCTGATGAATGATGTTTTCTGCTGATCATCTAGCTTATGCAATTTAATAAAATTGCTGATCATCTAACTTATGCAATTTAATAAAAATCTGAAGGGCCAGCTCAATATTTAATGTGTGATATCAATGCTACTGTGAGGAATTACCTTAAAGGGATACTGTTATGGGAAAATATTGGAGCTAGACATGTTGTCAGTTTCCCAGCTGCCCCAAGTCATGTGACTTGTGCTCTGGTAAACTTCAACTAACTTTACTGCTGTACTGCAAGTTGGAGTGATATCACACACCGCCACAGCAGCCTTACAATAGAACAATGGGAAGGTAACCAGATAACAGCTCCCTTACACAAGATAACAACTGCCTGGTAGATCTAAGAACAGCACTCAATAGTAAAATCTAAGTCCCAATGCTTCACATTCAGTTACATTGAGTAGGAGAAAAACAGCCTGCCGGAAAGCAGTTCCAACCTAAAGAAGTGCTGGCTCTTTCTGACCAGGCAAAATTACCTGAGATGGTTTCCTGCACACCAAAATTGCAACTAAAAACAATACACTTGCTGGTTCATGAATTAAATTTTATATTGTAGAGTGAATTATTTGCAGTGTAAGCAGTGTAATTTAGAAATAAAATATATATCGTAAAATCATGACATAATCCCTTTAAAATAGATTCAACCCTAATATGGGATAACTCTTTAAAGAGTAACTGTGCCTTTGCCCATCAATCCTACCATAAATAGGAAAATAAATAAAATAAATAATAAGAACCTTTTCTAATCCAACTGATGCCAGCTTAAACTTTCAAAAAATCTACTGGTGAATGTGGCATAAGAATCAGTGGAGACTTCTAGCAGAAGGAAAAGCAGTCTGAAGTAGTAATAGTGGGTACATGGGAGTTCTTGGAGCTGCTGGTATTTGCATAAACTTATTGGGATACTGAAGGTATAACGACTGCTATTTTTCAAATATGCTTTACTCACAATGTGTCTGAACTACAAAAATCAACATATAATAAACATAAGGGATATGCATATTAGTCCAAAATCAAACCTCAGTAAAACATTTAGCAGGTTTCCAAAGGCAACTTAATGCCTACTGAAGGGTATACTATTACAATCCTATCTGCACTGTGTGAACTTTTTTTCTTTGTATATAAAGTCACTGTCACAATTATAAAATAAATGTTTCTGCATCAAACAACAAAACATAACTGTCAACTACTGCAAGCTACTACCAACTGCATGGTAGTCTCATTATATAACATGATTGTTGTGTTTGGTAACCGAGGATGAGGAGAGTATAACAATGCTTTATTAGCAGGTTCATGCAGCCATTACATAACAGTAGTAACTATTACTTTCACTTTCAAGCTGTACAGAAAATCCTGTGTATGCACAGTGTGCACATTATGCACCAGGCCATTTGTATAAACACCACATATTCCCCCCCTATATTAGGAAAGAATTTGGGCAAAGAATAATAAACAGTAACAATTAAACAGTATGTTTCTTAAAGCAATATACTGTATACATTCTTCACATGACATAGTCCTTGGTCCATGCAGGTACTGTAGTTTTCTGATTCTCTCGGTATGCCTTCAATTTCTTCAGGCCTATTGCAGTTGGCATCAGGGGTCCTTCATCAAATGGAACATCTCCAAAGTCATATCTGGCAGGAGCAAAACGACTTGCAGTCCATATGTGTCCAGTTCAGACAGTTCATATGTGTATGGTCCTTGCTGGCGTCTCACTTCAAGTGGTGTAGTAAATTTCCTTGTTTCAGTGTTCTTGGTTTCTTAATTCTGACTAAAGATCCAAGCTGAAAGTGCACTTCTCTTGCACCACGTTTTCTGTCAGTATAAGCCTTGCATTTGGCTTGTTGACGTTTGACAATGTCAGCAGTAGATGATTTTGTAGGAACAGTTTTTGGTGGAAGTTTGATGTCTGCAACATGCAACTTAGTGCGCATCTGTCTGCCATCTAATAATTCAGCTGGAGATGATTGGGTCATTGTATGGCATGTTGCTCTGTAGTAATGTAGGAACTCTGTTGTAAATACTTTCCAAGATTTCCCAGTAAGATTTGCTGTCTGTAGTGCTTCTTTCAGACTTCTGTTGAATCGCTCGATTTGCTTGTGCATAATACACTGAAGATTTCCTGTGCACAATATTCCTCTCTCTCAGAAAGGCTTCAAACTCATATGAGACAAACTGTGGTCCGTTGTCTGATATTAACGCCTTTGGATTTCCTTTTCTGCTGAAGACTGTAGACAGAAATTTTATTACTGGAGCTGATGTTACATGAGAAACAAATGGAGAATCTGCAAAAGACCGACAATATCAATAGCTTTTTCCCATAATGAATCAGGGAATGGTACTGGCTGAAGTGGTGATGTATGTGTCATGATTCTAACTAGTGATGGGCAAATTTATTCACCTAACTCAAATTTGCAGCGAACTCCTGCCATTCGCCGCGAGCGAATAAATTAGCGAAATGCCCGTGAAAATTCACAGAGAAAATTCACTGGCATCAATTTCTGATTTTCCCGAATTTTTCATGAAAACATTAGAAATACACGAATTTATAGTGAAAACTTTTGAAATTCACGAATTTATAGTGAAAATGTTCGAAATTCACGAATTTATAGTGAAAATGTTCGAAATTCTCGAATTTGTAGTGAAAACGTTTGAATTTCACGAATTTATAGTGAAACTGCTTGAAATTCACAAATTTATAGTGAAGTAGTTCAAATTTCCAGAATTTTTCGTGAAAACAGGTAAATTTCACTAATTTTTCGTGAAAACTGTAAAATTTTACTAATTTTTCGTGAATTTTCCTTGATGACTCTCATGTGCAATTTGTATGAGCTTTTTCTCTCAGTGAGCTCCATGGACAACATAGCCATCTACTAAGGACAGTTTGTGTCTAATCCTGTAGTAAGGTTGAAGATCAGGACTGAGTTTCTTCTCAGCATTTGGCCATTTGCTTTGTAAGATGTCCCATAGTTCTATTGAATTGGACATGTGAGGTAAGCTTGCTTAAAATCAGCAGCTGTAACTGTAGATGATAATATCAGTCAGTTCTACAACTTACAGTATATGTCCTCATCCAGCATATTAGAAGCTGTAGGTAAAGGTAAATGTGACAAACAATCAGCAGTAACATTTTTCAAACCTGGTTTGTTTTGCACTTTGTAGTTGAAATTCAGTAGCCTTGCTGATCATCTAGCTATACGCATTCCAGCTCTTCCTAGTCCCTTTGTTGTAAGTTAAGTTGTGTAGTTAAAGAGCTATGATCAGTGCATAAGGTAAATTCTCTACCCCATACGTAGGTTCTCCATTTTTCTGTTGCCCAAACACACGCTCGAGTTTCTTTTTCAACAGTTGAATACTTACGCGCTGTCTCTGTAAGTGTTCTGTATGCAAATGCAACAGTTTTCTCTGAATGATCAGTATGAATCTGTGTGAGAACTGCTCCAATGCCATAGTCTGTAGTAACCACAGTGGGTAGTGCAGGATCAAATAAAGCTAGTGCTGGACTGTTCACAATTAACTGCTTTACTATTTCAAAGCTCCACGTAGTAGTGCTCAAAGTGGCTCCACAACTGAAGCATAGTTGGGAATAAACTTAGAATAACATGAAGTAAGACCTAAGAAAGCTTGTAAAGTCTGGAAATCAGATGGAGTAGGTGCTTGTGTAACTGTGTTGACATGGTCAGGGTCAGGCAGTAATCCATCTTGTGAAATTATATGACCAAGAAATGACAGCTGAGTTTGTCTGACGTGGCATCTGCAAAGGTTCAGTTTGAGTTCTGCAGAATCAATTCATTTCAGAATCTTTTCCAGGTACTTGTCATGAAGATCCATAGTTGGAGGGTAGACAATTATATCATCCAAGTAGCATTGTACACCAGGTATGTCATGGAGTATAGAAGACATCAGTCTTTGAAAACAACTCAGGGGTGAAGCCAGTCCATAAGATGCACGTTTGAACTGAAATAAACCATAATGCGTGATAAATGCAGTGAGGTCTTGGCTTTCCTCATGCAGTAATATTTCATGATAAGCACTCTGATGATCCAGGGTTGAAAAGAATTTTGCTCCTTTACTTAATCTGATGATAAGGTGTTATTCCTTAGGAAATTGGATCTGTATGTGTAACTAATAGGGATGTCGCGAACTGTTCGCCGGCAAACTTGTTCGCGCGAACATCGACTGTTCGCGC
>CM044431.1:79144193-79170183 GCA_024363595.1 Xenopus borealis | reverse complement strand
TGTGTGTTTTTGGACAACACCTCATTCCATCCAGCTACCTTGTAGTTGTCCCTGTGCATGGATATCCAATGTATACAAAATAAAACAAAAAACCAGTACCAGGGGTCTTGACTTGAAGAAAAGTGATATGTTTTGTAGCAGTAGCATGGGAGAATGCTAAAATTCTAAAATCTGGGCAGCTTATATATGCATCTCTTCTACATTTACATACAAACTGAGGTGGAAATTTTTCAGCTTGACGGAAATTGATAGAAACATGTATTCTTAATGAAATGGTCCCATAGCTGATTCTGGTTTAAAATACCCATTAATAAGAAAAAAATGGAGCAGCATTCAATTTCAACAAGCATACAATTTTTGTCATTTTAATTGCCCTTGTAGACATGAGTGAAATGGAATTGGATTTATTTTTGCTTAATAACAATATTAAATTATAGCTTTTGAAGGCAATAAAAAATGTGTATTCAAAATAAGAAACATTTTGATTTAGACTGAAAAGGAAAATATAAAACATACTTATTGATTGTATAAAAAGCATGTAGTTGTTTTTTCATTTATTGAACAATAAAAAAAAGAAAACACAATGTATTTGTATTAATGTTTATTTCATGAAAAAGAAATAAATGTTTTCACAAGAGTTCTCCCCATAGTTAAGTGTAGTATCCACATAAATATTTTACCTTAAATCTTTTGAAGCATAAATTATGTGTATGGGGGTAATGTTTCCATACTTTAAATTAAGGACAGGATGTATATTTGTCTATCATCTTACGGTCTTCTTGGACTGCATACAGTCCGATATCAGACAACTAATTCAGTATAGAAATTGTGTATCTCAGGGATTCCAGTTAGAGGTCTGGTTATGTAATTAATCCACATGAACTGTTTTAAATCACATGCTACATATTTTGATGGTCATCAGATTATTAGCTTGATCAAGCAACCATTTTGAGGACACTGATCAGTATAACTGCATTTGCAAAATTGTATTTGGAAATTACAGAAAAACATTTGTAGAAGAATACAAAACACTATAGTTGTAAGATATTTTAAAACATGTAAATTCTGTACTTGGAATACACAATGCCTGGCCAACATATAGAACTGAAATAGATGAAAAAATCTTGCTTTCACAATTATACTTTATAGAAAGTAATAAACTTTGCAAATCAAGTATAGGATAGCGATGAGCAAATTTTCATACCAGGCATGGATTTGCAGCACAAATCTGCATTTTGCCATCTGTGAATTTTTTCATAAAACTGTGGCAAAACTTTGGTGCAACAGAAGTCACAGAGAAAAAAATGTTGCGGCAATAGAAAAACACCCCTTGACTTGAAGAATTTTGAATGAGAAATAATTTTAACTTTAATGCATTTAGTCAAAAAGTTGCCAATACATAAAAGTCACAGAGACAAACAAGTCATAAAGACAGAAACGTCACTGCAATTAAAAACGCCCATTGATTTTAATGCATTTGGAGTGAGAAAAAAGATACCCATAAAAATTGCTGCACATCAAAAATTGTCTATTGACTTCAATGCTTGTTGCAAATATTTTGCCTTTTGGCTTTTGTCACTAGTATTGGAGGAAAATCAATTACATAATAGACATAATTTCATAAATAATAATAAAAAGATATTATTGAACTACAATTAACTACTTTTAGCATAGCATTGTCTTCCCTTTAAACAAAGTAATTAAGGTGACAGAATGTTTGCGAATGTATGAAACCCAATACAAAGCAAAAATCTTAACATCTTGTCTGTTTAAAATATGAAGTCTCAAGGCTAATTGAGTTTTGAGAACCTAATAGGGGCACACATAGTTCAAATGGTTAAGGCATTTAAGGGGGAATGTCATAAACGGTAATGGAAAAATCACTTCCGACAGTGGAAGAAAGTTTGCCCCAATGCGCAGTAAATGTAATAAAACTTCTTACTGAAAAAGTTATGTTTACTCCAAAAAATCACAACACCTTCAAGCACTTCTTAAAAGTGTGAAATTAAAATGCACGCCTTAAAAGTATGCAATTAAAATTTACAATGCACACTTAGTGGCACATTTACTAAGGGTCAAAGTGAATTTTCAAATAAAATTTTTATTTTTAAAAATCAAATTATGATGTAATTTTGGGCTACTTCGACTATCGATTATCCCAACATTCGATTCAAATAGAAAAAATTCAAAAATTAGAATTTTGAACTACTGTCTCTTTAAAAAAACTTTGAATTTGCCACTTTACCTCCTTAAATCTGCCGAATTGCCATTGTTGCCTATGGGGGACCTCCTGGAAACTTTCCTGTAATTTTCCTGGATATTCAAAGTTTTTGCTTTTCAATTGTTCGAATCGAACGAAGCATTTTTATTCATTCGAAAACAGATCTATTTGATAAAAAATGGCCCCTGAAAAAAATTAGACGGGGAATTCCGAAATTTCATTTTGAAATTTGGCAATTAGTAAATCTGCCCCTTAAAATTTACAATGCAATAATAGATAAAGGAAGAATATTACATTGCAAGATGTGAATTTTTATTTTAATTGGTGCAAATTGTTCTTGTCCTTGTGACTTTTATTACATTCCCTTTTAATGTTTTTGCAGTTTTTGCAGGATCTGTTCCTCAGTTCCAGAAATAAGCTATGCTATAAGCTATTCTTTGCAAAACTAAGTAATTGGGTTTAGTGCTCTGCATTTGAAATTGGTGAAAGTTACATTTAGACCTGTATTTTAGGATTACAGAATTCAACATACAGCCCAGAACTTGTTTGTGAAGTCAGTGCCTCTTTGCTTTCAAGATAGTACAGGCACACAATAATGAGATATTTTCTGAAATCTTAGTAGCGGCAATAGTCTGTAAAACTCAAGTTATTTAAAAGTTTTGTCTGTAAAATCTGTTTTCCAATGTTAGAGATTTGTTTGCAATGTCCCTTTCTGAACAAGGTATTATTACTGCTCATTTCTCAGCCAATTCATCAGTGGAAGTTTCCATTTTATCAAAGCATTCACCAAAATTACATATAACAGTGGTCAAAATGTTACCAGCAGACGTAACTGTTTTTGTAGTGGTACAAGCTACAGTAGTTGCTCTTTTAGTCATGTCAAGTCATGGAGTTAGTAAGTAATTTTGATCACTCTACCTTGTTTTATTTTAAAAATATATATATATATTAAACCCAATAGCACCAATATGGATTCATGCAGCTTAGTTACCATTAAAATTATTTGCTCAAAATGAACTCTATGGGGCAGATTTACAAATAGGAGTAGTGGCTGTCGCTAGCGAAAATTCCCCAGAAATCCCAAATGCAGTGACATCGCCAATTTACTAACAACTGTAGATGGCAGTTCACTAGAGAAAGAGACTCTTGCTGGAGCAGTTAAGCACCCTATCACCAGGCACATTTTGCTCAGGCAAACAATCATTACCCACAAATTTACTAAAGTGTGAATTTTACAGAACATTACCTTTTTTCACAAGAGTTTCCTCTGTCAGTTTAAACCAGGCGAACTCATTAAATGAAACTTCATCCTCTTATGTCTGTCACATCATATCCTGTATGCCAGAAAGTCCTAAAAGTTTTTAAAGAAGGATTGCCTTCAAATGTTCACCTCAATGTAATTTTTTTTGGAAATTTTGCCTGTGCCACGTGCAAGTTTAGGAAGACAGCAGGAGCTTAGGGAGCTAAATGTGTGGCTCAAGTCTTGGTGTAGGAAGGAAGGGTTTGGATTCCTAGAGCACTGGGCTGATTTTTCCTTGAGGTAAAACCTATACAGCTGTGACGGATTGCACCTCAATGGAAGGGGGTCCACTGTGCTAGGGGAAAGAATGGCCAAGAGGTTGGAGGAGTGTTTAAACTAGGCAAGTGGGGGGGTGGGTGAGAGAAAGAATTATGGGGAAGCTAGGGTAGATGGGGTAGTGGGGTTAGTAAGGGGTCATGGGGGAGGAATGAGGGGGGCATACAGTTTACCAGCTAAGGAGGTTCCTCTGTTACAAGGAAAACAGACTAATACTAACTTAACATATAATTCCCCTCAAAGTAATGCACATTTAAAAAGTAAAAGTAATAACCTCCGCTGTATGCTGGCAAATGCACAAAGTTTGTCAGGTAAAATGGGAGATCTAGAATTAATTGCATGCTATAAAAATTATGATATAATTGGTATCACTGAGACCTGGTGGGATGAAACATGTGACTGGACTGTGAATTTAAATGGTTACACTCTTTTTAGGAGGGACAGAGGGATTAAAAAGGGGGGAAGAGTGTGTTTGTATGTAAAGCCTGAATTAAAGCCATGCACTAAAGAAATAACCATTGCTGGCACTGGTGAGTGTGTGGAATCTCTCTGGGTAGAGATTTCGACTGGGCAAAAAGTTACAAAGAAAATTGACTGGGGTAATGGGGTTGCCAAGACAGAAAAATCTAGTAGGTTTGTAAATATGCTAAATGACAACTTTTTATCCCAGCTCGTTCAAGAACCTACTAGGAATAACTCTCTTTTGGATCTTGTAATAACTAATAATACTGATCTCATTTCAAGCATTTGTGTGGGTGAGCATTTGGGGAATAGTGATCATAACATGGTCTCCTTTGAGATTTTGTTGCAGAGGCAACTCTATAAGGGAGTATCTAAGACATTGAATTTCAGGCGTGCAAACTTTGACAGTATAAGGGCATCTCTGCAACATATTAAGTGGGAAATGCTTTTCACAGGGCTAAACACCGAACAAAAATGGGAATTCTTTAAAATGCTGCTTAATAAATATACATGTCAGTATATTCCGCTTGTAAACAAAGAACGTTGTTGCAAAACAAAACCTTTTTGGTTCAATAGGAGTGTTGGTGTTGAGGTGGGTAAGAAAAGACATGCTTTTAAGGCTTTCAAGTTAGCTGGGACAGCCGAATCATTTATAAGGTACAAGGAGGCCAATAAGTCATGCAAAAAATGGACATCTTAGTGAATTTGCGTAATTACGGTCCTTCGTCAATGCGCAACTTTGCCTGGCATAAGGGTGCGAAGTTGCGCAAGTCTATCTACTTGCTAGCGAAAAATTCACCAGAGTCTGTGTTAGTGAATTTGCGAAGTTGCGAAATGACGTCACACTGTCAAATTAGCGGTAGCGTTAGACGCTTTGTGCTTTAGTAAATTTGCCCCATAGTGGGAATGAGGTCCCTGCCCTGTAGAGCTTACAGTCTAAGTTGACCTAAGCATAATCGTACAGATGCAGCCACTGGGATTGGTGAGTTAAATGCGTCGTGACTCAGGGCTAATTGAAGAAACTGTGTTATCTAAAGTTATCTTAACTCATTTAATGTATTTAAACTTTTCATTAGCATACCAAAGCACCATTGTTTTCAATGGTGAACTCTTTAATTGGATGGGATGCTGTGACACAATATTCTGTGTTAAGTGGGATAAATGGGATAGATGAGTTAAGTTTTTCTGTGTCAAATATACAATCCAAAGTGGCTTCATCTGTACTAACGAAGATTTACTTGGCAGAATTGAACACCAGCAAAAGATCACACTGACATATTAACACCATCGAAACTTTGTTTGGCTGCTGACAAGCAACTTTGCCATTTTGTGAATAAGTATAGTGCTAATGAATAACTGCCTGTCGAAGTGTGGCAGAGCATTTGCTGGTGAATATTCTCCCTTTAGTGATTTTCCCCAATGTGAGATGCGTGTCCAGTATTTTATACCTGTCTCAATAACAGGTTTTGTATAAGTAAAAGCCATACCTGTTCTGCTTTTGTTGCTTTGAAAATAGCCAGATGCCTGATTATCTGGGACTATGCGGGAGTTATTTACTAAAATCTGATTCTAAAATCTAAAATAAAAGCTAGACCAAACTCCATTCATGTTTTGCCTTATCAATAAAACTCAAATACATCATATTGGGAACAAAAATAGATAGAATCGAGCAAAATTTTCCCCAAAATTTTTCAGATTATCAGACGCAACCCGGAGCAAACCACAAAATCTTCAAACTGGAATATGGATATTTCCCATTGGCTTATACAAGACCTTAGATTTGTGCTTTTTTGCAGCATAAGGTTATAATAGAGCTTGAAAAATTTACCTTTTTAGAATTAATGCTTGTGGACCAACTGAAAAAATATCTAACCTCAAGAACATCAGAGTTTTTGTAGCTGTGTATGTTATATGTTTTCATTCTCTTTTTATATTGTTTATCAACCCATTACCAGAGTCTTAATAAATATTGCTGAACTTTAAAGGTGGACTTGGAGGCAGTGTACTTTGTGAGTGGTATATATAATAATAAATATCCCCATAGGTTTTAATATTAAAGTTTACATAATGTTTGAAAAGTTTTCATAAAATTGCTTCATTTAAAATTAGATTTTAGAAACAAAATATGTGAGCAACGTGGCTGTTTAATTTTGTGAAAGTCTTCTTTCAAACTCCTGAGGGCAGCAATAGATCTTATTAACTAGAATAATAGCTGGAGGAGTATACAGGAATGCAAAGGGGATTCTAATTCTATCAATATATGTCCTGGGGAAACCAAAAAAGTAAAAAACAAATCAAATTAATTGTACTAAAATGTTATATGATGATAAAGGGGAAAAATAAAGGAATTAAGACCCCCCGCTTAAAACTAAAAGCTATGCAGTATAATAATGGAAAAGACATATTTGAAAATTATTAACATTACAAACACACAAAAACATGTTTTTTTAGCATATAGAATAAAGAAGACAAAAAATCTTGGACGTAATGTAAGATTTCCCTTTGAATAATACATCAGATTATTTGAAAAAGAGAAATAATGCAACATATCTGCTTTTTTGTTGTAAGGCAAATGAAAGGGCTGATTCTAGAGGGGCTTCTACTTAGTCAGAAGGACTACTGTGTAGACTGATAAGGCTGATAAGTGAGTATAGAGGGGAACTCAAATGTGTTAATGTCTGATTTCTTTTGATAGTATACCACACAAGATGAATCTTTAGGTACTTTAAAAATTGAAGATACATTTCCTTAAGTACTTCCATTTATCGTTTAAAAGCTATTATATCCAAACAAACAAATATTCATTAGTGATGTGTGAATCTGTAATTTTTTGGTTCGCCGAATAATGCGTGAAACGTGAAAACTTTTATACGCGTGACTATTTTGTCCAAACACAGTAAAGTTAATGGACATCTGAAGAATTTTGACACAACAAGTTTTATGAGCAACAATTTCGGCGTGCAACAATTCTGTTTTGTCACAGTGAAGCTTTCATTGGTGAAATTTGCAGCAAATCCATGCCTGCTGAATTTATTGGCCCATCATGAATATTCAAACAATAACACTTCCTTATATGCTCACCAAATAAATGCATAAGGTATTTTAAATGTGAAATAAAGCTTTGCTGATTTTACTGCATCCAAGCGGTCTGTGAACTGCGCGTCTATAATGTGTTTTTTCGGGGCACTTTCTTTTGATAACAGTTCAAAATAGTTTAGGATATACCAGGCATAGAAAGTGGTAATATCAAATGTCCCTAATTCCTAATATTGACTTTCTGTGCCATACTTGTATCTGAAAATTTAATGAATGAATTTAATTAAACCACACATTTAACTCGCCTCTAGTAATTAAAAAGTACATAATACAATCATCATTATACCAACATTGACACTTAACTGACACTTGAATCTTTCTGCTCCATCTGACCCGGTGAGATCATCAAGATGGCCGAATATTCTCTCTGCACATGAGAACTCCTAATCTCTCTCCTAATCATAAATGATTACAGCATGCAGACAATTGTGCAGATTTATGCTAAAGATATGTGGATTCTGGGATCAAGTATTCAGTGGAAGTGGCATCACCCAAGTATTTGAAACGTGTTTATTACCTGCAGGGAAAAGCATGTACTGTTGGACACAATGGTAAGAGTCTACTTATTAGGTAGCCTATCTTCTGGCATTGTATCCGTTACAGACTTTACTTGTCCTTTAAAAAATAAAGGTACAGCTGGATTCATGCAGTGTTTTCTATAGAGGGTGAGACATCCACTTGTGCAAAGGCTGATATCTGGGACCATTTTACTATATGTTAATTCTCAAAGACATTGAACCAAAGACATCACACCGTCTGGCATCCAACCCTTAGAATACTAATACATAGTGATGGGCGAATTCGCGGCGAATTCCCGCAATCCGGCGCTGCCGAAAAAATTCGCGAATCAGCAGCAAAATTTCGCTTGGTGAAAATCCGTGGAAAAAACGAGTCGAAAATGACGCGACGCGCCGGAAACGACGCGACACAGCTGACGCGACGCGCGTCAAAAGCGTCCCGCGACTCTCTGGAAATTCGCAAATTTTTCGGCGAAGCGAATCTCGGGAGATTCGCCCATCACTACTAATACATCTATCCAAATCACTACAATATGCAACAAAGAATAATGTATATTGTAATCTCTTATAACATACACAGTCAAACATATAGGAATGTTCTTTGGTGCTCAATAAAAACCAGTAACTTGAGTTTATCTTCATTTTTAATTAAAACAAAGTTGACCTAACTCCCATCCAAAAATGTAACTCATTTATCAATTATTCATCTTGAATGTGTGTTTGAACCGTGTTTTTTCCCAGTGCCCCACTGGCCTAGTTTTACCCTAGGTATAATAATCTCTAAAAATGTGTTTTATTTTCTCTAAAAATTTAAGTTTTCCATTTTAGAAACTCAACCAGAAAAAATTTAAGTTTAAGACATGGTTACATATAGTTACATAGTTACATAGTTACATAGTTAAATTGGGTTGAAAAAAGACCAAGTCCATCAAATTCAACCCCTTCAAATTAAAAACCCAGCATACATACACACACACAAACATCTCCACTCTTTCAAACACAAACCATATATGCCCATAGCTATACTAACTGTAGAGTTTAGTTTCAAAATAGCCTTTGATATTATGTCTGTCCAAAAAATCATCCAAACCCCTCTTAAAAGCATCAACAGAATGAGCCATCACAACATGACTGTGAAGAACCACCTACGCTGCTTCAAATGAAAGTCCTTTTCTTCTAGTCTGAAGGGGTGGCCTCTGGTGCGGTGATCCTCTTTATGGGTAAAAAGGTCCCCTGATATCTGTCTATAATGTCCTCGAATATATTTGTAAAGTGTAATCATGTCCCCACGCAAGCGCCTTTTTTCCAGAGAAAACAACCCCAACCTGGACAGTCTCCCCTCATAATTTAAGTCTTCCATCCAGCTCATTTACATCCCTCCTAAGGACTGGAGTTCAAAACTGCACTGCATACTCCAGATGAGGCCTTACTAGGGATCTATAAAGAGGTATAATTATGTTTTCATCCCTTGAGTTTATGCCCTTTTTTATGCAAGACAGAACTTTATTTGCTTTAGTAGCTACAGAATGACACTGCCCAGAATTAGACAACTTGTTATCTATAAAAACCCCAAGATCCTTCTCACTTAAGGAAACTCCCAACACACTGTCATTTAGTGTATAACTTGCATTTATATTATTTTTGCCAAAGTGCATAACCTTGCATTTATCAACATTGAACCTCATTTTCCAGATTGCTGCCCAGTTTCCCAACTTAGACAAATCACTCTGCAAAGTGGCAGCATCCTGCAAGGAACCTATAGCTCTGCACAATTTAGTATCATCTGCAAAAATAGAAACCGTACTTTCAATGCCCACATCCAGGTCCCTTAAAGTAATGTGGATTAAATAATCCATGCACATTCAACAATATTTTATGACAAATTCATAAATTACATAAAATCATTTATTCAAGGTGATATAAACTCACACACAGATTAGTGCCATGCCCTGTAGATACAAACATCCCAGACTGCTGTTTACATATTGTGTTATAGTGCATATTGGAATGTACAGTACTTTACTCCAAATAACAATAATAACCAATTAGATTTCAGCATTCTACTACCAGTTAGAAAATGAAAAAAAAATCTGATCAGTTACTATAAGTAACTGCCCTGATGCAATTTAGCACTTATCTTAGCAAATCAGACCCACGATCGATTACAATATTTTTAAAAAGTATTTCCCCTTTATATCACATCTCTTCCCTTTAGGTTCTTCCCTTTACGTTCTTATTCTTAAACATAATTTTTTTCTTTCTAATATAGTAAATGTATTTTAAATAAAAGTCCATGTAACTGGAAATTGCTTATTAGCAAAAGATATTCTAATTTATGGATAGTATCAGAATTTGATTAAAAGATATCAGAAGAAATCAAATTAATGTTTTAAATGCAAAGTTTTTATTAATAATGCAGAAGAGTTGGATCATTATGTTATTGATTGAAAATGTGAAATTATTTTAGACGGCTGTATCGGAAGATGCTCTAAAACAGTGCAATGGCTCAGTGGGTATTGTTGGTATAGGCTTGGTTATAGCTTACAGATTTGGAAGTTCAATACACTACTAATACAAATGCCAACTCACTTGTGTGTCTAGGGTATGATGATGATCTTCAGGCTGATAGTATTTATATAAGAATACAGTATATTTATTACTTTGTTCAATGAACAAGGCACATCATATTTAATCAATACAGGGTCAAGTAAATAAATAGTAGCTTGTTGCTACCCTAAATTCCTACTGCCAATGAAGGCCTGATATTTGGGCTTGCTTATCCATGGCCCGGGAAAATCACTCCACCAGAAGAGGTGGCTTTTGACATTTTACTGTCCCAGCAGTTGTTTATGCAAGGATTTACCAGTAATAAATTACTGAATCTTCAAAGTACTACCCAGAATATGGAAACTTTACATTCCAAAGCCAAAAATCCTAATACAGTACAGTAGGTTTAAGCCAGAAAACCATATATATTTTTAAAAAATACACATTCTGCCAAACCTAAAATGTGTAACCATGTCTCTTGCCTCCAAAATAAAACATCAAAGCTAGAATTTTTATAAAAATATATGAAAATTCTCAATGACCTTAAAACGTTAATTTTGCAAGTGTGCATCTCCAACATAGCAATAGGTACCAAGAAAAAACATCCTAAATATGAATGCCAGGTGTCCACTAAATAGTTTGATGCCCATTGTGTATTGGATTACCAAAGTATCAGGCTCTTAGAGACCCCAAAATTAAGCTACTACAAATTGTTCCGGAAGTCACTTTAGCTACTGAATAATCCAACACATTTACTGCATTTTTTGTGGGATAAAAAACACAAAATTATACGGTACATGGACCCATCAAACCATATATTTCTTGAAAGTACATATTGAGCCAAATCCACACTGGCTAACCATGTCTTTCTACTCTAAACTGCTAAGTTGCAATGCTTCACCAAAATTGCCAGTTTTGTTGAAACTGAAAATCACCTCAAAGCTTCCACTTGCTAACATCGTATCTCCTACATTAGGTACCAAGAAAAAAACATCATTAATATGAATGGAGGAGGCCTACTGAACACTTTGATTCCCAATATGCATACTAAACGTTAAAGTGTACAGAAAATGAAAACAGTGCATGTCACGGAAACGCAACACTCAATGACACTTAACTCTTGGGTTTGGCTAAAGGGGTTACAATCAGTCTCTCAATCATCCTACACACAGGTTAGACTAACATCAGACACCCCAAAAACACACCAACACCCACAAAGTTAATTTGCTGCCACTATCTATCATTAACAGGCGATAGAAACCTAATGTGACTATTCCCCTGCCCTCTATAACAGGTAATAACTCACACTATCACACTGCATCAAACACTCTCTCCTATGGTAGTTAGTCAGGGTAAGATCCTACTAGTCTAACAAGCACTCCAGCAGCCAAAGGGTTAATTCACATTCAAAACACACTTTCCTGCTAGCCGTACTAGTTATTCAATATACAAATAGGCAACTTTCCCTTTCCACACATACAAAGAGTTCATACACTTAGGCACAAGCATTCATATGGGCAATGAGTTCGTTTAGAGCACAAGGACTAACGTATTAAATGATATTTAATGTTAAAAGAAACAGTGCATATATATATATATATATATATATATATATACATATAAAAATGATATTACAAAGATGACATATAGTTGCAAATACAGTAAATAAAATAAAACGGAGAAAAAACACAAAGAAACCCCTTACTTTACCAAGTTTTGAAGTTGTCAGTGTATTTCCTCTGAGGCACGAGTTGAAAGCTGGACATACAATCCACTGAAATATGGAGCCTCCTTGTATGACAATGAGATATTGGGAATGTCACCTTTTTATTTGCATGAGGTAGGAGTGCCCAGAAACATGTCATTTACGACCCCCTGCAGGGGTTTTGCTACTCTCAGGCAATATTCCCCAATATCCCTTAAAGGGGTTGTTCCCCTTTGAGTTAACTTTTAGTATAATGTAGAGAGTGATATTCTGAGACAATTTGCAATTGGTTTTCATTTTTTATTGTTTGTGGTTTTATAGTTATTTAGCTTTTTATTCAGCAGCTCTCTAGTTTGCAGTGTCAGCAATTTGGTTTCTAGGTTACAAATTACCCTAGCAACCCTGCATTGATTTGAATAAGAGACTGGAATATGAATAGGAGATGGACTGAATAGAATGATAAGTAATAAAAAGTGGCAATAACGATACATTTGCAGCCTTGCAGAGCATTTGTTTTTAGATGGTGTCAGTGACCCCCATTTGAAAGCTGCAAAGAAACAGAAAAAAATTGCAAATCATTAAAAAACTATGACAAATAAATAATGAAGACCAATTGAAAAGTTTCTTAGAATTGGCCCTTCTACAATATACTAAAAGTTAACTTGAAGGTGAACCACCCCTTTAATATAATATGGGTACTTGCCAGTATTCAATACTATAATAAAAACATGGGCAGACTGTGATCCATATGTGGGCAAACAGAACAATACCAAACACTAATAGGTTCCCATTTTCCAGTCCCCCAGGAACCAGCCCTCCTAACGGGTGGGTATAGGCTAGCCCTGTTTGGTATTGTTAGGAAGTACAGATAGAGTCACTTGGATTTGTAAGTTAAATGCGTCGTGACTCAGCATTAATTGAAGAAACTGTGTTATCTAAAGTTATCTTAACTCATTTAATGCATTTAACCTTTTCATTAGCATACCAAAGCTCCATTGTTTTCAATGGTGAACTCTTTAATTGGATGGGATGCTGTGACACAATATTCTGTGATAAGTGGGATAAATGAGATAAATGAGTTAAGTCGCGACGCATTAAACTCACCATCCAAAGTGACTGCATCTGTATGTGACCTCCTCATAACCAATATGTAAGTTATATGGGTGTGAATCCTATGACACAGAAGATATGGATACTTTCCTATAATCCATAATTTTCTACTAGCTTCCCCCTGCTGCTCTAGGTCCACAGCTCTGTTCTTTGATCAACCAATCAAAGAACAGACTGGCTCAGCTTCCTTGCCCAAATGGTGTGGCTCCAGACCGTCTCAGATGACAGATATGGATGTCAACTTTCCACAGCCCCCCTGGTGAGATATACAATCAAGGGTCTCTGTGTGAAACTGCAACCAACTGTTTTGCCATGTTAACTTCTGATGCCAGAGCAATGCTGCCCTGGCATGACAGCGCATATGAATTTTTATGCTAATTTTATGTGTATTATGTTCCATAATATCCCCTAACAATAAACGAAAGTACACATTCTGAAAATTCCAAAATGAGCTAATATGTCTTTCTATTGCAAACTATGAAACTGCAAAGCCATTCTAAATGTAGCTGTTTTTATGAAATTCCCAAAATCTTGACACTTGCCCCATTATACACTCCCCATTTCATAATGTACAGTACCTGCATAAAGCATCTTAAAGTGGACCCGTCACCCCCAAAAAAATATTCAAAATCATATTTTATCACATTAGTCAAGCAAAATGAACATTAATTACATTATTTAGATTATTTTAATCTTGTTTCCTTCAGTCTGGGAATTCATTATTATAACAAGCGGTCAGGAGACATTTTGTGGACACTGTTATTAAGGCAAGCCTTGTATCATCTCAGAATCTTTTTTGTGCACCAGAATGGGGGACCCGATGTCTATCCCCATGTCCTGGCTACACAATTAAATGGATAAGGGAACTGCGGGAATGTGTGGAGAGCAGTGACATTTAGGAAGGGCTGAATGGAAAGTGAAAGTAATTGTCTGCCAACGCCTCTACGCCTCTATTCTGACAAATCCAAAATGCGTAAAGCTGGCCATAGACGTAAAGATTTTTGAAAGATCCAATGGTTATCGTGAGACCACGATTGTCTCAAAACGATTGTTTAAATGTCCAAAACTGAAGGATCTCAGCCTGCTTGGCCCTGCAAACATAGGTAGATTGCATGGGGACCGATAAAGATTTTCTATCCTGGCTGATCAACTTCAGAGCGATGTCAGACGAAAAATCGTAAGATGTACGATCGTTGGTATCCCACTAACCGCACGATAATTTGGCCGATTGGTTGGACTTCGCTAAGATCGGTCGTTCGGCAGAGAAAGATTGTTGCGTCTATGGGGACCTTAAATGTCTTTGTACTGCAAACTATGAAACTGCAAAGCCATGCTAAAGGGTGTTTATGACAATTCCAAAAATCGTCACAAACCTTTCTTTGTACCCCATGTATGCTCCTCATTTCATAACATACCAGCATACAAATAAATATGGGCCACTTTTCCCCCCATCCCTCTCGTTGTCTAGGGGCTTCAGAGCGAGTGGGGAAGGAGCGAGCTCCGCCACCCACAAATGCTACAGAACATAGAATCTACTTTCTGTGGCACTTAAAGGGTTAAACAAAAGATTAAATTGTATGCTTTACTACTTATATTACATTTGATTTGCATTCCATATGCTTAATCAACAATTTTAAATTTTACTTTTAAAAATGGTGTAAGAATTGCTGCATGATTGTGAGGTTTTATCCTCTTAAGTTGTTGATTCTAACTGTACTTTTATATTGGATATCAGGCATAACATATTATAATTTTCCTTGTTTAGAGCCATAAAAATACCTATTACATTAATTGAACAATATAAAGGTCAGCAGAATAAATTGATTAAGTGGTTTGAAAAGGCTAGTTTCCGCTTGAAGGCATTATCTTGATCATGTGGCACAGAACTCTTTATATTTTACAATTTTGAAGTCCGAGCCGCTCTGTGCAGAAATCCCTTATTTAATGCTTTATCATTTGCATGCATATTTCATACATGTATGAGAAGGGGAGAGTTTAGATGAACAATTATGATTTACATTCTGTAATCATAACCTTTAAAAAGTAGTACATTAATTTAGCTCTTATTTTAGGTATCAACCCTCAGTAAGTATTCAGGTTCAGTAGAATAACGTAGGTGATACCAAATGCTAAAGCAAACAATATAGCATGTTACCTTTAATTTAATATTAGTTCTCATTTGTGTACATATTTAATTTAATTTTGATTCATTTTTATCATTATTTGTCTGGATATCCCTCTCATAAATAAGCATGATCTCACCAATTAAGTTTCAAACTCATTTAGGTTTCTGGTATATTGCACCCTTTTACACTGTATTTTTGGTCTACTGATATGCTCTGGACACAAGTGGAATAATAATACCAATGCTTTAACTGCCAAGCATGTATACAGTATAATATGTGCTGGCAGGAAAATGCTGTCACTGCCAAGCAGTAAAACCTCTCCTCACTGCACTAGCGGTATTTACTGCCATTCAGCGTGCCCTAGGGGGCTGCCATGTTGGTTCTGCCATGCGATCGTGCACATGTAATTACACATTCATGCATACATTTACTTGGAAACAGTAGAGTAGATCTTTTTTGTCTTTCATATATATGCACATATTTTCACAGTCAAATACACATATACACACATTTATACACTTATTAGAGCTATACACATATATATACACAACTACACACTTACAAGTGTTATTCCCCTAAACACTGTTGATTTCCCAGCATGACTATTGGATCAAGCATTCTGACCACTACAAACGCTGTCAGATAAGTTATTTCATTGATTTGCCTAGCTGTATTTAATTTTTGTTATTTTATTGCGGTTTTATGCTTACATTGTTGTTCCTTACATTTTGTTAGCCTCATTTGCACTTTTGATCATTTTGATTTTGGGGTCCGCACATGCCAGCTGCTTTGGTATATCTATGCAAATAGTGCATCAAATTGTTCAGCATACCCTTGGGTGAAATAAATGTGGCCAATTGCAATATTTGTAGGCGATTTTAAGAAATGTCATAAAAACCGCTACCTTTATCTCCAAAGTTAGGAAAGGTTTGTGTCTTGGTACTTTGGAGTAGAAAGACATGCATACCCAATTTGGATTTGGGGGAATGTGTGAATATATGGTTTTCTGGGATGAATGTACTTTTCTACCTTTGCCCCCCCCCCAAAAAAAACTATGTAAATGTGTTAATTTTGCATTACCTGAAATGACAGGTCATATGGGTGGCTCTTCATTTTGGGGCACCTGTACGCCACCTGCCTGGGTAACCTATACATAGTGGACATAAAACTGTTCAGAGGACCTTGATACCTAAAAGTATGTGTGGAAATAAGATGCTGCAGGGTGGAAATTTTGAGGTGATTTTTTGGAAATGTCACCAAAATTAGGAAACCTTTAGGAAATGTTTGCGGCTTGGTGGTTTGGAGTAGAAATACATGCATACCTAATTTGGATTAGCAGAAAAGTGTTCTTTTCAAAAATATATGGTTTTCCGGGGTGAACATACTTTTTTCTACCTTTGCCCCTCCCCAGAAACAATGTAAATGTGTTGATTTTGCAGTATCTGGAATTATAGAACTGATGGCTCAAATGGGGTATCTACATTTTGGGGCCCCTATATGTTGCATGTTTAGGTAACCATATATATATTGGGCATAAAACTGTTCAGTGAAATCATAGTTACACCAAAGTTTTTGCATATTTAGAAAGCACAGAATTGAAAAAAACAATATATTGTTTGCCTGGGTAAACTAAAAGACCCCCCCCCCCCCCCCCCCCCCCCAGGAAAGGCCCTTAAAATGATCTGGAAAAACTGGTCTGGATATAAAAGTACTAAATCAGCCAAATCAGCTGGCAGCGAAAGTGTTAAACAAGAGTAAGTAAGCAATGAATGTACCTGTTCTTAGTGGTCTAGTGGGGCATCAACTTTGACTCTGGCTCACTGATGTGTGCTGTTATTTTTACATGGACTCTTCCAGGTTTGACACACGTCAGCATCAACATTTAAAAGGGCCTTGGCCATTTTTTCAATGCCCAATGTAGGTCTAGTCACACAGTTTTAGGGTGTGATTCTTGTGTATTTTTGATCAGTTCTTGACCCTGCCTGACCCAGACCAACCATTGTCTGATGCCTGTCCTAACTCCTGCCTGTTTCATGACCATTCTATTGGGTCCCATTTTATATGCCATTTTGTGTTCCGACCTTGCCTGTGAACTTGACTACGATCTCTGCCTTTGATTGGTATCGATCTGGCCTGTCCTTGACAATGCTTCTACTCTCCATTCCTGTTTGCGCGTAAGGTTCCCTTGCTCACCCAGAATAAGCTCCTTTGTTCTCCCGCATTAAAAACCAGGCAGCATCTGAGTTGCAGAGGGCTCCACCTGAAGCCAAAGGTGGCTGCTACAGGTAGAAGTGCTGGCTTAGACTGGAACCTTAGAGTTAGTCTTGGGTTTGGGATTCCAAATGTTACTGTAAGCCTTCCTCAGAACAAACTAAATCTTTGAGGTCTGTGCATTGTAAGCTATTTGTATTACCTCAAATACATTTTTTTTTACTAATTATTGTAAAATGTATTGTTTCTTAATATTAAATATGAATATTTTGATTCATTCTTTTTAAAATCTTCACTTTTTCTTCTGCCTGAAATTTCCACAGCTTGGACCTGGTTTTCTAATGTACAGTAAATAGCAATGCAAGTTCCTTTACATGCTTTATTTCATATACAGATGAAGCCACTTTGGATTGTGCATTTGACACAGAAAAACAACTCATCTATCCCATTTATCCCACTTAGCACAAAATATTGTGTCACAGCATTCCATCCAATTAAAGAGTTCACCATTGAAAACAATGGTACTTTGGTATGCTAATGAAAAGGTTAAATGCATTAAATGAGTTAAGATAACTTTAGATAACAAAGTTTCTTCAATTAACCCTAAATTGACGCATTTAACTCACACTGGCTGCATCTGTACAATTTCAAGCTAAATTCGCAAATTGACAAAAAAATTTGTGAAACGAATTGCGTCTCGCGACAAATTTTTTGATGCGCGTCTCTTTTTTTTTTTACACCAGGGAATTTTCGGCAGGCGAATCTTTGCTCCTGTCAAATAAATTCGCCCATCACTACCTAGCATTTATCATCAGTTGTTTTTGATAACATGAAAGCCCAACCCCTTGCAAGTGTTCCTTAAAGTTACCACTTTAAGTAAAAGACAAAGTTTGACACAAGCTCTGTGAATCCTGAACTCAAAAAAGGAAGAATCCTGAACAAACTGATCACATGATTTTTATAGACTTGTAAAAGTGGAAGAGAATAGAGATCTTTCTGCAAAACACAAGAAAACAGCCAAACAGGGGGCTCTGCCCTTAAGGCCACGGTACTAGTGACCAAGGCTAGCGTCAGAACAGAATCCAGCTAAGTCAGGGATTCTCACAAGGATGACACGTCATGCTGAATCAGTTATTTTAAACAGTTTTTGTTATCTGGAAGCAGAAAAACTTTTTCATTTCCTTTTCCTCTTTTTATTTACAACACTATAATCAGCCTGTAATTGTGACACTTTATACCTGACCATTCAGCCAGTGTTTACCCAGCCAACTTAAAGGGATACTGTTGCTGGAAATGTTTTTTTTTTTCAAAACACATGCTGCTCCAGTAGAATTGTGCACTGAAATCAGTTTTTTAAAAGAGCAAGCAGATTTTTTTTTTATATTTAATTTTGGAATATGGCATGGGGCTAGACATGATGTCCGTTTCCCAGGTGTCCCCAAACCATGTGACTTGTGCTCTAATAAACTTCAGTCACTCTTTACTGGTACACTGCAAGTTGGAATGATATCAACCCCCTCCCTACAGATCAGTTAATGGGAATAAGTTTATAAACTTGTTGCATGACAATTTTATGGCACAGGTTGTGGAGGAACCTACCAGAAAAAATGCTATTCTGGATCTAGTGATCTGACCCAGAACTTATAGCAAAAGTCATTGAACCTCTGGGTAATACAAAAAAATGTTATATCATTTAATGTCTGGTGTAAAAAACAAATATATAGTTGGGCAACATAAACCAAGAATTTTGGAAAAGCTAATTTTAGTGCCTTGAGGGCTGCCCTTCTGAGTATTGATTGGGGCATGACTTTTTCAACTAAAACCATAGAACAGAAATGGTTGTCATTTAAAATGATATTAAATCATTACTGTTCTCAATTTACAGTATTCCCTTAAGGAGTAAATGTAGAAGCTCAAAGAATCATCCAATGTGGCTTAATACAGATGTAAAGAAGTTAATAGGAAAGAAGCCAAAGGCATTTAAAAACTACAAATCTGTTGGGACAAAAGCTGCATTTAATGAATATAAAAACTGTAATAAATGTTGTAAATTGGCAATCCAGAAGGCTAAGCAAGGTAATGAAGAGTTAATTTCAGTGCAGGCAACCAGTAATTTTTTTAAAATATATTAATAGTAAAAAGATGCAGGTTGAGAGTTTTGCTCCATTAAATAATGGTACCAGTATGGTTGTAACAGATACAGAAAAGGCAAATGTGCTAAATCAGTTCTTTTCTTCAGTGTATACAATAGTGTCTTAATTCCCATGCTCACTTCATAGCTGCACTAATGACTCAGCTCATTCTAGTCAGTGGCTGACTCAGGATATAATTCATAAAGCTTTAATAAAAATGTATGTAAACAAGGCTCCAGCGCCTGACGGTATTCACCCACGGGTTCTAAGAGAGCTTAGTTCAGTTTTAGACCAGCCCCTATTTCTGATTTTCTCAGATTTGCTTTCACCTGGTATAGTTCCTATGGATTGGAGGAAAGCTGATGTCATCCCAATATTTAAAAAGGGATTATGATCTCAGCCTGGCAATTATAGGCCAGTTAGTTTGACATCTGCGATGGGCAAATTATTTGAAGGCTTGTTAAGGGATCACATTCAAAATTTTGTCCTAGTGAATAGCATTATGAGCAGCAATCAACATGGCTTTATGAAGGATAGGTCATGTCAGATAAATTTGATTGCTTTTTATTATGAGTTAAGTAAGATGTTGGACAGTGGGGGGGGGGCAGTACGTGTGATCTATTTGAATTTTGCCAAAGCGTTTGATACCGTGCCCCACAAACGACTGCTTTCTTAACTAAGGTCTGTTGGTCTTAATGAAGTCGTTTGCATATGGATAGGAAACTGGCTACAGGATCGGGTACAGAGGGTGGTTGTTAATGGTACGTTCTCTACTTGGAGTCAGATTCTTAGTGGGTTCCCTCAGGGCTCGGTATTGGGTCCACTTTTATTTAACTTGTTCATTAATGACTTAGGGGAGGGTGTTGTAAGTAATGTATCAGTGTTTGCAGATGACACAAAACTATCCAGCCCAATTAATTCCATCCAGGATGTGGCATCCTTGCAACAGGATCTTGAAAAATTGGCAATCTGAGCAGCTAAGTGGCAAATGAGGGTCAATGTTGATAAATGCAAAGTCATGCACCTGGGATGTAAAAATATTCAAGTCAATTATACCCTTAATGGGACTGCACTAGGAAAATCCATTATGGAAAAGGGCCTTGAAGTCCTTGTAGATGAT
Organism: Xenopus borealis; assembly: GCA_024363595.1. NCBI lineage: Eukaryota > Metazoa > Chordata > Amphibia > Anura > Pipidae > Xenopus > Xenopus borealis. The sequence goes on along the minus strand of CM044431.1, from coordinate 79,149,359 downwards.
AAACTTGGCTGTAGCAAGCAATGCCAGTCAGCATCAAGGGCAAATAAGGATGTGATATATTAAAAGGGGCATAGAGTCACGGGAGAAGGGGGTCATTCTTACACTTTATAGAGCACTTGCAACTCCACATCTGGAATATGCAGTACAGTTTTGGTCTCTCTCACTCAAATAGGACATTATTGTATTAGATAGGGTACAGAGAAGGGCAACTAAGCTGGTAAAAGGTATGAAAAATCTTAGCTATGAGGAAAGACTGGCCACAATGGGGATGTTTACCCTGCAGAAGAGGTGCTTAAGGGGTGATATGATAACTATGTATAAATATTTAAGGGTATCAAATAATAATCTCTCTAATGCTTTATTCACCAGTAGGTCTTTCCAGCTGACACAAGGTTCCGTTTCCGTTTAGAAGAAAAGAGGTTCCGCCTAAATATTCAGAAGGGTTTTTTTTTACAGTGAGAGTTGTGAAGATGTGGAATTCCCTCCCTGAATCAGTGGTACAGGCAAGTTTGCAATGGTAATACTCTTAACAGGCTAGAAATAACTTAATACTCAATGTCCTGTTCCATGTCCCGTTTCTAGTGATGGGAGAATTTATTCATCAGGCACAAATTCGGGGCGAATTCCCGCGATTCGCCGCCGGCGAATAAATTGGTGAAACGCCAGCGAAAATTCGCCTGCCAAAAATTCGCTGGCATAAAAAAAGAAACAAGTTGCAAGCCGAAAACGACGTGACGCTTCAAATACAGGCGCACCGTGTGTCGTAAATGACGCAAAGCGACGCAGCACGTGTTAAAAACGTGCCGAGACTCGTTTCGCTAATTTTTCGCCAATTCGCAAATTTCGCTGGAAATCCGCTAATTTTTCAGCGATGCGAAACAGGATAGATTCACCCATCACTACCCGTTTGAAGACGGGTTACCAAATGAATGTTCTAGATGCTTGGGCAAAAGATAAAAAGACCTGGCACCCTAGAGTGGAATAGTCTCAGACAGATAGATAGAAATATGTGTAAATGTACACCACCTATCACACAGCTTTTCACATCAGCAATATACAGTACAGTATGTTTGGCTTCATACAAAGAGAGGGCATAGAGGGTTCTTAACCAGAAGGGGACAAAAGGGAGTCAGTTGTGGAACACAGTTGAACGGTTAATCAAGATTAATCCAAACTGGATGTGTAAAAGGTGCAGGAATGCAGATTTAGAAAAGGGTTGGATTCCCCTCAAGAGACTTGTAGAGTTAAGACTTGTAGAGTTAAGACTTGCAGGAGCAAATTCACTAAGATGCAAAAATTCTCTAGCGTTGGCTTCGCTAACGTTCGCAGCACTTCGCCACTTTCGCCACTTTCACCAGCACTACGCAAATTCACTAAGATGTGAATTTGCGCTCAGGGCGACGAACGTTAGCGAAGGGGCGCTACCGTTAGTTCGCCAGGCAAAGCGTAGTTACGCTAGCAATGCCTAATTTACATATGGTGGGAACTTAAGTGTATAATAGAAGTATATCTTACAGCCACTACATTACGCTACACAAGCCCAGGAAACCTTTAATAAATAAAATAAAGTTGTTCTATTGCCCTACATGTGCCCCCTGTATATTTGAGTTGCCATATGTTAGGAAAAGTAGGGGGGAAGGAGGGTAACCCCCCCCAAAAAAAATCGATCTTTTTCAGACTATCACCCTGCAATGGTAAAAACACTCTAGCGTTTTTTTGGGACTTAGAAACAGTTTCCAATTTTTCTTTTCTAACTCCTATCTATTGTATTGAATTTTGCCAGGTCTGACCAGGCCAAGTAAAGTCTAGCGTAAGGTTCAGGAAAATGTTGATCTTAGTGAATTTGCGTAATTACAATCGTTCGTCAGTGCGCAACTTCTCCTGGCGTAAGGGTGCGAAGTTGCGCAAGTCTATCTACTTCGCTAACGAAAATTCGCCAGAATCGGTATTAGTGAATTTGCAATGTTGTGAAATGATGTCATGCTGGCGAATTAGCGCTAACGTTAGACAGTTCACGCTTTAGTGAATTTCACCCGTAGAGTTAAGATGACAGTGTTTGAATTATTACTGTGGGGCATATTTATTAAAAATTTTGTTTTTTTTCTCAGCTTGAGAAATTAATGATAAATCAAAGTACTTTCTCTTTAAAAAAAAATTGAATTTGATCATTTTCCACCTTAAAATCTGCCCAATGACCAATTTTTTTCTATTCGAAATTCAACCAATAGTAAATCTGCCACTAAGTGTGTCAAATTTGAAATTAGAAAAATGTTAATCTTTCAAAAGGCCATAGAAGTTAGCAGAAGTTGTTATTTTAGCTTTCAAGCAAATTGGTTCCTCAGGTTTTTTTCATGCTATTTTGCTGTGACAAAATGAGATAGAAAATAACCCGTTTGATAATAAATCTAAAAATTTTTATTTTTTTTGTTGTTATTCACAACTCCCCTTTACTCCCCTAATGTAGAAATACTGGGACCAAGTTTATTTGGAGCAAAGAGGGTCAAATTATTACCGTACATTCTTATTGCTGAAATTACAATAGTGATTAAAGTGGATACCCCTAATGTGGTCAGAGTTGTTAACAATTTTAAATTATGAGGGTATGATACCAAAATACAAAAGTGGTCCTACTTATTATCCAGATTAGGTGTGCATATGCAGCAGTAGGTCTGGAAAGAAAGGACCACAACAATTGTATTTCTACAAATTGGTTCAGATTCAAATTTGCAATTTTTTTTAACTTTTTAATATTAAAAAGTTATATAATTGATGTTTATGTCTATGGGGCCTACTTATTATGCTGTGTAAAACAAATATCAGTACAAAGTACAAATGTATGCTTTTTTGGGCCATGGTTTAGACATGGCAGTGAGCAGAGGCTAAACACAGGGCTCCATGTCCAGAATGCAAAATCCCAACTCAAAAGGTTTTTTTGACGTCGCACTGCATCTTGCTCCAATGTGAGAGATGGTGTGGGTGACCGAGCGCACTTAGAGAAGAACCTGCTTAACGATATGGCGATGAGTGAAACGACCCCTGATCAAGCGGAGGGACTCGTCATCCCAGCATGTATAATACCTGCACCCCATGTAGACCCCACGCAAATTACATAAGTAGCAGCATCGCCGCAATGGGAGAGTGGGGAGGACTTCCAATCCAGCTCCACACCAAGCTTCAGATAACAGTCTCTCAGACATAGAGACTGGGAGCCTGTGTCACTATAGATTTCCTGGTCTCTGCAGCCCCAGCCCCAGCCCAGCAGCAGCCTGATTGGTTGCAGTCGAGCCAGCCCTGATTGGCAAACCCTATTTAAGGCCAGCCCTCCATGCACACCTTGCCGGAGCATTAATTAGGCCTTTAGTACTGTGGCATTGTCCCTGACTATAGCCTTGCTTTAGCTCTTGCCTTGCCTAGCCTAGCGTAGCCTTGCCTTGTTCTGCCTTCCCTTGTCCCCCCTTGCCTTGCCTTGCCTTGTCTTGTTCTGCTTTCCTTGTTCTGCCTTGTTCCCCCCTGCCTTAACCTTGTACTCACCTTGCCTTGCCTGTTCCTAATCCTTGCTATCCTCTCCTCCTGCTCTCGCCCTTGCTATCCAGTCCTCCTGCTCTCGCCCTTGCTATCCAGTCCTCCTGCTCTCGCCCTTGCTATCCAGTCTTCCAGCTCTCGCCCTTGCTATCCAGTCTTCCTGCTCTCGCCCTTGCTATCCAGTCCTCCTGCTCTCGCCTTTGCTATCCACTCCTCCTGCTCTCACCTTTGCTATCCACTCCTCCTGCTCTCGCCTTTGCTATCCACTCCTCCTGCTCTTGCCCTTGCTATCCACTCCTCCTGCTCTTGCCCTTGTTCCAGCCCACTCCTTCCCAGATCTACGCCCGCACCATCCTGTCCCGATCCAGTACGTCTACGCCCTCTTCTCCCTGTTCCAGCCCACTCCTTCCCAGATCTTCGCCCGCACCGTCCTGTCCCGATCCAGTACATCTACGCCCTGTTCCAACCTACTCCATACCGGTTTCCTGGGCACAAGACACCCTTGCCTTAAGGACTTGCACCTTCCCCCTTCTAGACTCTACAGCGCCCCCTACCCAATCCTTGACAGCCTGTAGCTAGACACTTAACCGAAATTATGCTACAAGCTTAACTCCACTGATATTGGGGTAACTAAATCATGACAGACCTCCCAAGATGGCAGCCAAAGGAGGCATTCACCATATACTAAAGGGGACAATATGACAACGCAGCTAGACTGGCAACTCAGGGCATATATCCTCTCTCTGCCATCCAGGCAAGATAAAGACTCGCTGGTGCTTAAAACTGAAAGAACACTGAAAGAAGAAATTGCTGTGCTACATACTAAAAGGACAGACATAGAAAAATACTCCAAGTTCGAAAAGTCTGTTTTCAATAATTCTGACAACATTACCCAGATGGAAAAAACTAAATCAATATGAATCTCGTTTTTTCACACCTGCAGACCCTCCTGGATGACCAGGAAAACCGGTCTAGGCTAAATAATATAAGGGTCAAGGGCCTTCCTGAACTGATAGGCCAACAGGATCTCATCTCTTCTATAACAAAGCTGTTTAATATGTTGTTGGTGAGAAACCCAATCAACCCATAGCATTAGACAGAGTACACGGAATTAAGACCTCTCCTCAGATACTCCAAGAGATGCCATATGCAGAGTGCACTTTTTCAAAGTGAAAATAGCTATCATGACAAAGGCTTGAGAGAAAAGTAATATTGACTTTGCAAACACCAAGGTGAAACTGTTTCAAGACATATCCAGAAATACATTACGACACAGACGGACCTTGAAACCTATACTACATTTTCTCCAAGACCGCAAAATATGTTCTAAATGGGGATTCCCCTTCCCTCTATCTGTGTTGAAAAATGGTAAATCGATCAATATTAGGACACAGCGGGATGTGCTTCTTCTCCTGAGAATGGTTCACCTCAACCATGGATCAACAGAACAATTCCACCACCAATAAAACTTTCTATACAAGAGACCAAACTCAACGAAATGGGCAAAGCACATCAACTAAAAAAAGATTGATCACTACCTGAAAACGTAATTAGACTTGCATGGTAGTCTAATACATAAGGAGACAAACTTGATACTAGGGATGGCGCGAACTGTTCACCAGCGAACTTGTTCACGCGAACATC
>CM044431.1:79117769-79133640 GCA_024363595.1 Xenopus borealis | reverse complement strand
CAAGTAGGGTAAGAGTTGATTTTGAAAACTTTGTTCTTTGATACTTTTTAAAGAATTTTTAAAAATTTTTTTTAAATTGTTTGTATCTATTTTTTACACTTTTGTACAATTACATTTCTAATTGTAGGTATTTGGACTTTTGCTTCAACTATGGGTTGCCACACAATTCCACACCAGAGCACTATTACACCGGACTTTAATTGAACTCATTTGCATTAACCAATCAGTGACATTTCACTTGTTTAAATGTATGTTTTCACTTCATTTCTGTATGCTTGATAAAGGGGCTTGACCCCGAAACGTTGCACTGCACCACCGCATTAAACTTGCAAGGTGATCCCTTGCATGCATCAGTTCTGTGTGCCGTGGATTTTTTCTATTTCTACGAATTATTAGTTTACAACATATTGAGCCCAAGAGCTAGTTTGTTGGTTATGTTGCAGAACTCAACTTATTACCTACCAGCATGCATATATTGCCAGTAGTTCTCAATTGTCCCCAATGTACAAGCTATTGAGCATTCATAATTTACAGTTTAAGTTAATTAATAATTGATTGTATTGACGGAATTTCTGACGATTTCCATCTCCTTTCTATTGCCATTCTTGTTGCAAATAAAATATGATAGAGCAAATAAAGTTGTGCGTTATTATACTGTGATATGTGGATCCATTATGCCCAATAGCGCTAATGCAGGAGTCAGCATAGTATTCATTTTTGTAACCTCATGAATTTTGCTCTCTATTAAGTTCCAAAGTGTTTGCATAGTTGGGAAAGGCCACCAAATATGTAAGAAATTTCTTGGTCCACCACAGTTTTTCCAGCATGTATTTGGTGTACCATATATCTTTTCTTACCTATTTGGTGTTAAGTACCACTGGTAGATTCCTTTCCTAGCATTCTCAAGATGGTTTGTACATTTAGAATACTTGAGTGGTGACTTAAAAGCTAAATCCCACTGTTGTGTTGTAAATGGTGAGTCATCTGATAATGTTAGCAACTTATACAGTACTGAAGTACCTAATTTTTTAAGAATTGGGTTTCGGGAAAAAAAAACTTCCCAAGTTGTCGGTGCTCTATTAACTTGTTCGAGCTGTTTATGGTAGAAATGACGGATCTGCAAGTATTTATAAAATTCCGTGCTTGGGAGGTTGAATTATTTCTGTATGGAAACAAATGCTTTCAGTACCTTACCTTCCAATATTTGTGAGAAAATGTACACCATTTGACAACCAACTGTTTAATTGAAGAGAGGGAATATGCATAGCAACTACATCTAAGGACAAAAATGGAGATGGAAATGGTGAAATATATTTAAGTTTATGTATCTATCACCAATTCTTAATAATCCACCAACGGTGGGGTTGGATAAATTGTGATTTACAAAGTGTAACTGGATTGCTAGAGGTAAACACTTGATTTGGAGTCCAGGGGCTTAAAGACTGGACTTTCTATGTCAACCCAATGCTTAGTTCCAAGGCAGATTTAATTCTGCCAGCTGATCCAGTAAAATTGCTTTATGATACAATATAATAGCTGGAGAAGCCTCCTTTTCTTAATTCTTGTTGTAGTATATGTTGGGAAAATTTCATATAAAAGTTGTGAATAACTGTTGTAACTTTTGTAAGTATAATCTTGGTAAAGCGATTGGAACAACTTGCATTAAGTATAGGATCTTAAGTAAAAATATTTTCAATGCACATATCCTACCAATCCAAGATACAAACAGCATTTTCCATGAGGCAATCTCTTCTGTCAATGAGCATAATAATGGGAAGAAATTGTCTTGTGGCAAATTATTTATGCTATTGGACAGATGCATGCCTAAGTATGAAATCTCCTTTTGTTTCCATTCAAAAGGATAAGCCAATTTTAGTTGTGTCATGAGTTGGTCAGTTATATTTATTCCCATTGCTTGTGTTTTCAATTGATTTAATTTATACAATGATATTACTAAAACCTTCTAAGATTTGCAATATTACTGGTCTGAGGGTTAGTTAGAAACAGTATTGTATCATCAGCATATAACCCGATTTTATGGGTAACGATTGGCAATGGTCACTCCTTGTAGTGTGATGTTATCTCTAATTTCTTGGAGGAGCGTGACCAGCATTCAATGGAGTGAGACGTGCTGTAGCAGTGCTCCTGGCCTGATGTTATAGGATCGATAATATGAGTTTGTGTGGATCTGTACGCCAAGATATATATAGCAGATACAAGCAAAAGAGAGATCTGCCTGGATACGCTATGGGGAAAACGAGAAAGAAACACTGCCCGTTGAAGTTAACAACTTTCTATGGCAAGCGTAGCACTGACACACTACAAACACAAAATGGCGACGGCAACACGCATAATGAAGAGTTTGTGGATTCTGAGGAAGACCGCAGAGACGCAACTGAACCGAGGGAATCGTTACTCACTGAAAAGAAAATGCGAGAGCTCTTGCATTCTTTAAAGATGGACATTCAAGCTTACTTTAAACAGATAGCAAAAGAGATCCACTCCCATATAAAGGATTTGGGCGAGCGCAAAGTCATCTTAACTCATTTAATGCATTTAACCTTTTCATTAGCATACCAAAGCACCATTGTTCATAATGATGAACACTTTAATTAGATGGGATGCTGTGATGCAATTTTCTGTGTTACATGAGACAAGTGTGAAGTCTGAGTTTAGTTATTCTGTGTCAAACACACAATCCAAAGTGGCTTCATTTGTACTTGTGATACTAATTGTATGTTGTCATGTAATTATCACTACCAAGGTCTGGTGCATTATTTTTCCACCATTGCTTGCTATTGCTATATATATATATATTTTTATTTTTTTTGGTTTGCTTTTTTTTATCTTTTTTGGTATTGTTCTTTTTTTCCCAGTGACCCTGGGATAACTATTTTCTTATTATACCTACTGCTATATGTTAATATGAATGTATGGAACTGGGAGACATCAACCTGGGAAGATCCACATGTAACATCAAATTTTTCTTTCTTAAGGAAATATGGCACTTAAATGCTTGTCTGTGAATGCTCGGGGGCTTAATTCTCCAACTAAGAGAGCTTTAGCACTGAGGGAGGCGGCTAAGTATTCTAGTGACATTATATGGCTTCAAGCATCTCATTTTTTAAGATCAGCTCAACCCACCTTGGGCAATAAAATGTATCCAATATGTTTTACAGCATCAGCAAATACAAAAAATAAAGGGGTAGCCATATTATTGCACAGGAAAATTCCATTTCAGTTAGATAAATATTTGATGTATCCCTCGGGTAGATGTCTTATAGTTGTTGGTACTAGTGATGGGCGAATTTATTCGCCTACCTCGAATTTGCACCGAATTACCGCGATCCATCACTACTATGGAACCATTGGCTCAAGTAATTAGAGATAACACCACACTGCAGCTTTTATATTATATGTTAATTAATCTAAAACTTTAAATTTTTGTGTTACTGTTCCTTTAAATGGCAGATGAGCTCTATAAAACTCAGTATTTTTATTCTTATACAGAATGTTAAAGAAAAGTGATGTCTCTACGCATAGAAAAATTGAACATTTGCTTTTGGTGTTATTGGAACTTTAACAGTGGTGTGTAGTCTTACATGCATACTGGGTCCTAAATCTGTCTCGGGCGTATACAGGGAACTGATCTCTACCATCCCAATATTACAATTTAAGTACATTAATTATTAGCTGCAAGAGCTGGGTAACCCTCAAACAGAGGAAACATGGGCGGGATATACTGCAGCAACCCACTAGATGTTCAATAAATGCTCTAGCACAAGAAACTTAATTCAAAGTACTTTTAAGATGGTATATGGTCCTGACAAGAATAGCTAAATGGTTTCCTGTAAATTGTTACAGATGGTGTAATAGCCTGGGCACTATGGGGCATATTTGGTAGGATTGCCATATTGTGAAACGATTGTGGATTAGAACATATACTGTACCATAATAGACAAGGGAGGTCATTTATCAACACTGGGTAAATTAGCCCGTGGGCAGTAACCCATGGCAACCAATCAAATTGCTGCTTTCATTGTTCTGCTTGCAGCTGGCTTTAAAAAGCTAATCACTGATTGGTTACTATAGGTAACTGCCCATCGGCAAATTTGCCCAGTGTTGATAAGGTAATGAAGACCATATGGAAAGTATGTTCTCTTGAACAGTGTGTTTATGTACAAATGTAAAGGAAACAGATACTTCTTTTCATTTGCAATGCACCTTTGTTGTGAAAATTCAATTAAAAAATATTGAAATGGAATCCTAAAAAGAGTTCAGAAATTACCCCAAATACGAATGCCCTAAGTGAAGAGGAGAAGGAAGGCTACATCAGAGCAAACTGGATGCTATAAGTGGGTTCTTACTCAACAGTAATGGGGCTATATAATAAGGTAATATGCTTGCAGTAAGACCTCAAGCTGTAGCAGGTGCTAAAGCAGCCAACAATAGTGCTTAAAAGGGAAGTTTATATTTAAATTAAATCTTTGAATATTTTAGATTAACCTATTCTGAGCAGTGTTTACTTTGGGTTCAATTTTTTTATTTGGTTTTCTTTTTTTAATCTTAGGGGCAGATTTAACCAATTTCAAGTTTGAGGGGAAAAAGTGAGCAAAACGCATTCAAACTAAACACGTAACTTGTTTTAACAGAATATTTGCAAGTGCATGTTTTTCATGGAGAACTTGCACACAGGTGAGTTCTCCAACTCTTACTTGTCAAGTGCTTCCGTGAGTTTTAATAAATCCCAAGTATTTGAGGTTTCAGCAAATACTCTTGTGAATATTCATTTTCTCATTTTTAGCTGTGTTTTCTTAAACTGAGAAAAAAAATAGCCAACTTAATTTTTGATAAATCTTTAATTTCTGTCATAAAGATAATAGGGTCTTTATGCCTTTAGACTTTGAATTTTAAACCTGTTTTAAAGCCATGGGAAGCATCATCAAAGCAGGTGGCGAGCAACACTGATCTACACCATACTAAAATAATATTTAAATAATAAATTTTTAGTTAAGCCTTTGTTTTCACTTTCCTGAGAACATTAAAATAAAAATGAATGACAAATTTATAGGAAATCATGATATATAGCACTCCAAAACTGCATAGTTCTCCTTCAGCTCAGATCTCTAGAAATGGGCACCCTCCCAACTGATACTGTTGATTTCTGGGATAATGGGTGTTTGATCTATATGAGATTTATAGTCACCTTCAGGCAGGTCCCATGCCTTTAAGTGCTGAGACAAAAGTGTAGTGTTTTCTATAAATAAATGATTATAAATTTAAGGCATTCATTTACACATACATAATAGTTGCTGTGTTCTGTTTTTTGGCTTAATCTTTTAAATCACCTCTGTCCTTTTAATTACATGTGCATGCATTCCAATTTAATTTGTTTAATTTAAATAGAGTTGGAAAATATAACCTGCTTCCATTGAGTTGAATGTATACAGCTGTTCAGTGGGCTCAAATTTCACAAAGCCAAGGGCACATTCAGTGAAAACATTGTAAATTCCCCTCAATATCTTATGGTAGTATGACCCATATGAACATGTACTTTGGTATTCCCTTGGTCTGGGATACATCTGGTTAGTTTTCAATGAAAGGCTTTATAATCTCACTACTGTTATAAAAATGTGGAGGTCTAAAGAACCTCTTGAGTATCTGATGTGTTTTTTAGCTACTTGCATTCATTATTTGGTCTTTGGTTGGGCAAACTAATATTTATTTTTCTCATTAAATCCCTGTTCATATAGAAAATTAAAACTTTCTACAAGGTAGCATACACTTTCTGTTTGCAGTAACGAATAAAAGCTTTGATAAATGTTCTACAATGTTATTAATTTTATTATATTACAATTGTGTTATAGTAGATTAAGCTAGATACCTACATTTATGTTTTGGCAGCTGGAGGTTTTTAATCCCCTCGTGAAGCTTTTTCTAATGTTGTTTGTCCTGCTTAGCATAGGACTGGAAGGTTTTTTTTTCTCTCTAGTAACCTAATCACACAGTCATAGATTTAATAGTTTTGATTTCCATTAAATATGGGTAATTTATTTTATCATCTAATATATGCAAGAACGATACTGTTACATTAGAAGTTTGCTGGCATACTGTTTTCATTGGGCCTTTTATAGAAAGTGACAGAATTGTCTAAATGACTGGCTGCTGAAGGTCATTCAGATGACACATCAGAGTTTCTTAAATGATGAGTTAGCAAAGGCATGCAGAGATCAGACTGTGCAAAAAGTTGATCAATCTGATAAGCAGGTAGAGATAGATAAAACACAATTAGACACATGAGGAAAATCACAAGTGACACATACAAAGGAAACATTACAAACCAAAATGCATTGTGAAAACAGGTACAGTATAATGAGTCTTTAGGAACTCATCGAAAGAAGGGGTGTTTGTTACAAGTAAGAGACTAATTTATGCCAAGTTAGCATGATTGATAATACCCATCTGAATTTAAGAAATTGCACAGATCATTTGTATTTGTCATTTTTCCTGTTGGGGACCTGTTAGGACCTTGTTTTTTGTTTACGATAAGTGGATCTCCATAACGTAAGTTTACTAAAAAATCATTTAGACATTATTTAAGCTCCATAGGATTGTTTTTTCCTCCAATTAGGATTAATTATATCTTAGTTAGGATCAAGTTCAAGCTACTGGGTGTGATCACATTGGATTTTAAGTATTGTTGGATTTGCATGTGTATCAAATTATTTCTGTTATTCCAATTGTGTGCATTTTGCAATTGTGGCTTGTTTTCAGTTTGTAATCCAATAGCAGAGGCCATTCCATTATCTATTATTCTGGGAGAGAAGTCTAATTTGTTGCCTACAGGGAGTAAAGCAAAGATGAAAGTTGATAGCTGCAGTTTTAAGTTTGATGAGTTCCAGGTCACAGTCAATGCATGCGTTTGAGGGTTAGTAGCAGTATTCAGTTCTTTGTGTTTCCTTTTATATGTGACATGCTGATTTTGGAGCATAGGGCCAGCAGATAGTGATGGGCGAATTTATTTGCCAGGGGCAAATTCGCGGCGAATTCCTGCGATTCGCCGCTGTCAAATAAATTCGCGAAACGCCAGCAAAATTTCGCCTGACGAAAATTCGCAGAAAAAACGAGTTGCGCGTCGTTTTTTGACGCAACACGCCGAAAACGACGCCGACGCGCACCGAAAACGACGCAACGCGCGTCAAAAGCGTGCCACGACTCGTTTCACGAATTTTTCACCAATTCGCGAATTTCTCTGGAAATTCGTGAATTTTTCGGCGAAGCGAACTCGGGAGATTCGTCCATCACTACCAGCAGAGTATGGCACACATGGGCAGATTAAGCAGGCAGAGTATGGCACACGGAGAAAGCATAGGGGAGGCAGAGTATGGCACACACAGGTAAGGAGAGTATGGCATGCACAGGGAGCCTAGGACAGACAGAGTATGGCACACGCAGGGAGCATAGGGCAGGCAGAGTATGGCACATGCAGGTAGGTTGATTATGGCACATATAGAAAGCATAAGGGAGGTGTAATGACACACAGGCAGAATACACATAGAAGAAAAACAGTAGCACACTGATGTAGTTGAAAAAAGTGCAATGTGATAATTTATTTAGCCCATGTGCATACAAAAAAGGGGCAATGTTTCGGACTACACTGAGTCCTTTATCAAGCCTAGTGTACAAGTGCAATGACAGTGTTATATAGGGTATAATAAGTAGGATGGACTAAAAGACTCCACCCCATTCACAGTGACATCACATCTAATATAATTAGGTATAAACAGACATGTTCAATTATATAATTGTCAAAAAAAATTTTTATAAAAAATCACTAAAAAAGTCTCTGTGCAAATCTGTGATGTATTCCATTCCTTGAATCCTCATACCTTCAGATTATTACTTTGTAATCATATAAATAATAAGTGATACTTATTGTTATTGAATATTGAGCACCTACAAGCAGCAATTCCCCAGGCACAAGCACGTATAACAGAGATCGAACAGAAACTTAAAGAGTCAACCAGCGGGGGTGGTGCACTCAAATCTACTTATTTGTGGGTATTCCAATTTTCATGGGATATTCTTGGTAGAAGGCATGTAGTGATCCTTAGTTTAGGATATATCCAGGCTGTAACAAATAAAGCTTCAATAGTGTATTATCCGATAGACACACGGGGCCCCGTGGGTTATTTACACTTACCGAACTTGATGTGCACATGGTATCGGCTGAAAAAGAGCAGCGTTCTGCTTCTAAACACCGTGGTTTCTCCGACTTATCTGGAGAAGACAGCCATATGCTATTAATAGCTTAGTAGTATTTTGTTATATTTCGACGGATGCCGGTTCCATAGCAACAGTTCATCTGCTGACACCGCAAAGTACCTCCAGGGATCGCTTGATTGATTCTCATCACGCGGAATGCCGACATTGCCGAGAGAACGGTTATTATATGCTTCATATGCACATCAAGTTCGGTAAGTGTAAATAACCCACGGGGCCCCGTTGTTGTTTCTCATACAACAAGACCCAATTACACCGGTCTTTTATATATTGCCCAAAATCCATAAAAATCTGAGACCCCCCCCGGGGAGACCGATAGTGGCGGGCTCTGATTCAGTGTTGAGTCCACTTGCTATCTATTTGGATAAAATATTACAGCCCCTGGTACAGAAAACTAAGTCATATGTGAAGGACTCAACCCATTTATTGAATATACTGAGTATGGTTAAACTTCCAGAACATACTATACTGCTAAGTAGCTTTGATGTTACTAGTTTATATACCTCCATTTTACACACAATTGGAATAAAAGCGGTCCGATATTATTTAGATCAGACACAGTACACAGAAAGTGAAAAAAAATTTTTATTAATATTTTAGAAATTGTATTACATCAAAATTACTCTAGATTGAGTGATATGACTGAACATTTCTCCAAAAGGGGTTAGCCCAACAAGATATTAGAAGAAGGTTTACAGAAAATTAATACATTGGATAGAAAGAATCTATTGGATCCTAGTATTAAGAAAAATAAGAAAGAAGGTGATAAAATGGTCTTTGTAAGTAAATACTCTACAGCAAGTAAACATGTGTTGAGGATCATAAAGAAACATTGGCATTTATTACGGAACTGCTTTCCTCAAATACCTCACTTTCAACAGTTCCCACTCATGGCTTATCAGAGAGGTAAGAATATACGTGATCAGCTGCTTAAAGCAGATATAGGGCCCCAAAAAAGAATGAATCAACGGTTTTTACAACAACTGAAATATGGCACTTTCCCGTGCTTACATTGTACTCAATGTAATTTGATAAATAAGGGAAATTATTTCTATCATCCACACACAGGAAAACAATTTAAAATCGATTATTTCATGTGAGAATCATCCTTTGTCATTTATTTACTAAAATGTCCATGTGGATTGGTTTATGTGGGTGAAACTACCCAAAATGTACGTGATCGAATCTCACCACATAAATCAACAATACGTAAAAGAATTACCACGTTACCAGTATCATTTTCATCAGGCTAATCACTCAGTAAGTCAATTAAAATTTCAAGTGATAGAAAAGGTTAATACACCAAGAAGAGGTGGTAACCAGTTGCTCCATTTAAAATATTGTGAAATGTATTGGATCCACAAATTGGATACAGTTTGGCCACGAGGATTAAATAGAGATTATTCCCCTGGGCAGTTCATTTTTAAGTGAGTGGCATACAATGTATATGAAGTAGATACAATAATTGATTTTAGTGTCACATAATTGTTTTTAACAAAATACAGTATGTTTCCTTTTGCAAGGTATTAATTGGTCTGGGAAGTAACCTGAGTACTGACTGCAAGATGTATGTTTCGAATGCAGATTCAGTTTGAATGCATCTCAGGTAATACCAGACCTTTAAGTATCACTTCTTATTTATATGATTACAAAGTAATAATCTGAAGGTATGAGGATTCAAGGAATGGAATACATCACAGATTTGCACAGAGACTTTTTTAGTGATTTTTTTATAAATGTTTTGAATTTTGATACACTCTATTATACAATTATATAATTGACCATGTCTGTTTATACCTATTTATATTAGATGTGATGTCACTGTGAATGGGGTGGAGTCTTTTAGTCCATCCCACTCTATATAACACTGTCATTGCACCTGTACACTAGGCTTGATAAAGGACTCAGTGTAGTCCGAAACGTTGCCCCTTTTTGTATGCATATGGGCTAAATAAATTATCACATTGCACTTTTTTCAACTACCTCAGTGTGCTACTGGTTTTTGTCTATGTGGATTGTTGGACCTGAAGGGCAGGCAAACGTCGTCCAGTTTAAGCACCTGACACCCTCATTGGGGTGGTTCAATTAAGGGCTGGAGCACTCCAAGACACTATACACAGGCAGAATACAGCAGGAGACAGGGAATTTTCCTATGTAGAAAACAGCGCCTATGGCAACGGAAATTTTTAGAAAAATACAATATAGTGTAGTATGTTGGGGAATATGAGAGTCACCCCGTGTTTTAAAAATCAAATGAAAATTGTGAAAAAGGTGGGAACACATATAACATCATATGTATATGCATGCGCATATGTGCATTCCTTCAAAAATGTATTGCTGTGCAATTCCCAGTGGTGAAAAAAGGATTTCTAGAGGTATTGCAATGGTGACTATCCCAAGATAGGATCTGCAAGCGTATTTTTCCTTCACCAAACAATATGGCTAAAATGTCTACTTACAAACCACTTTCGTGGTAAACCGCATGTAATAGATTTCCTCCTGGCAATTTCCTTTCTGATCTTCAAAATATGTCCTCAGTTACGATATATGATCATAAAAAGTGATAAAACAAGAAATAGTGTAATCCTGTTTTAATGTAAAAAATATATATTAAAATAAATCAGTACACTCACAATTTCCCCCTTAGGGTATTCGTATATAAAGTCTGCATTCAAGTCCGTGGGTTTCCCTTTAGATCCTTGCTGCAGTCCCAGTGAGTGTCCTCTCCTATCCTAACGCGTTTCGCTGTCCAGTATCAGCTTCATCAGAGGCTTAAAAACAAGACACTATACACAGGCAGAATACAGCAGGAGACAGGGAAACCTAACAGGACCACTCTAAAATGAACAGTTCATACTGTGCTACATTCAGTGACACTTTTCTGGTATCCCTCTAACAGTTTGTGTTAGGTGTGAACCGATGAACAATGTGGGCACTTTTAGTCTAGATCTGAGGTGTGAACAATACATGCATTTATGGGTGTGAACAATAGAAGTATGAACAATGCAGGGGATTACATTTTGAATTTGAGGTGTAAATAATGCAGGGGCCAGTTAATCTCAGTACTGATACATTATAAAGCATATACAAAGTAAGCATTCACAGCAGGCAGACTTTAATGTGGGGGGCCACACAAGGGAGGATCGCAGGCAGGATGTGGCCCGTGGGCTGGCAGTTGGACAGCACTGTTCTAGGCAAATTAATTACTTTCTTCAATTCAAGCTTGCGAGAGGAATGATAGTGAGGAATATCTTAATTATTTTTAAAAAGTGGGTAAAGTTTTTAATTATTTTAAAAAGCTTCTTATTTCAGTGCATTGAAGCTTATATCCCATTTAAGGATTTTACCAACAATTTACTGAGAAAAAGACTGCAATTAGCAATTTCTATTACACTTTTCAGTATATAAATATATATATAACATTGCTTTTAGCATTAAGGTGTTCAATTTTGTTTTTTTGATTAACAGCAAATATGTTTTATAAATTAATTTTGAGATTAAGAAAGGATACGTACTTCTGACTTCTGCTTGAGGAGGGGACTGTTTGTGGAATTTGGCATAATTCAGAAATTGATTTATAAATAAATTAAGAAATCTGTATCCTCCATAGAAGCATGCACAAAATGCAAATAATAGTCTGTATCCATCAGATCTTATTATCTTGACAACCTTTCTACTGTACTTCTCGTCTGGTCAGAAAAAGAAAGTAGGCCCTGGAACTCTGACAGATGTAGAGATGGTGTTCTGTGATTAGATATGTAAGCAACTGATTGAATAAGGGTATATATAGAAAAGCAGACTGATACAAAAAAACAAACAAACATTGAATCACTGCAGGTGCGCTTTGGATTTCCTCTACACCCTAGAGAGCATGCATACACTGAGCCCATGATTGAATGTCCTTGGAGTAAATCAAGTAGCAAGCTTGAATGTCTTTTTCTGATTTATTTTTTTAAGGTTAAGAGATTTAAACCCACCTGCAGGGATTGGTGATAAGACATTGCTCACCATATGTTATAATTCTCTGTGTCTTTATTAAAGCAGTACATGACCTTTCCTCTTCAGACTTGGAAGCATTATATAACCAAAATATTGGATGCAATTTGGAACACAATAGATACAAACAGGGTAAAATATATGTTTTACATTGTTTGAGTTAAATTGAAGCAAATGTATAAAATTGGATTCATGTTACAGTAATTAAATAATATATCCTGGAAATAAAAAAAACAATGCAAACTCATTTTCATTTCCTATTTGTTTTGTACCTTGCCTTTTTGCTTGGCTAAGGTTCAAACTTTTCTCTAAGGATGATAGAGTGTGATAATGAACAAATGTAATCTAGAAATATAGCTTGAGAATACATTAATATTTATACAAGCATGTCTGAAACAATATTCCTTCAATTTTCTCTTTTGTTGTCATGTCAAATTGGAATATGAGAAATAACTTAATTTCTTTATTGTAATGTCTTGCAACAGAAACTAAGTGGTTCAACTTTAACAATAGCCATGCTACTTTCATTTAACTTTGATTTTCTGCCAGCATGCCTGTGAATCATCTGATCTATAAATGGAAATTCGTATATTGCATGTTTCCTAAAGTAATTGTTTAAGACAGGCTTAATTGTTGGGGCTGCATAGAACATTATTAATATGTGCAGACTTTGGGAATATTTATCATAGTTACTGCTGTATCAGGTCAGTGTTCATAGCTATGGGAATAAAGATAAAAGCCAGTTAAAATGACAATATTGCATTTTTTAAGATGGATTTTTTCTTCAAGTAGTTAAAATAATGGGGAATATTTACAAGAAGCAGTTTTGTACTAACTCCCATTCCTTCAAAGTATTTTGTGTATGTGCAAGGAACAGTTATGTACAAACTCCCATCCCTTCAATGTATTGTTGTGTATTGCTTTGTAAAATTGATACCCATTAATAGCACATTCTGCAAATGGCTAGAGCTGAATGTTTTGAATTTTGTCGTTTTTAAATGGTGTTACACTAGTGGATTCAGCGCCAAAACAGAGGAGCTACAAATTTGTACAGTTGAACACCTGGATTTATGATTTGATGTCCAAGGCTACAGAGTATTCTTAAACTCTCAAGTTGAAATTGCTGCACACATATTTTGTAGTGTTCCTGAGTCTTTAAACTCTCCTTGATCCATCCTGCCCCTTGGCCAACACATGTACTAGATGGAGGAATAATGAGTATTTTATTTTTTTTTTATAATGAATGCAAGTCAATCAGAACATTTTTTTCTTTGATGTGACTAGATTCATTGATCTAAAATGTTTTATCTAAAAGCATACATATGGTAGTGCCTGTTTTGTGACTAGATTCATTGATCTAGGATAATGTATCTGAAAGCATACGTACATACTGTAGTGCCTGTTTTTGCGTCACAGAGCTAAAACAATGCCCCACGATTAAACAGCAAAGTACTGAGCAATACTCTTTATGTATTTAGAGTAATTGCTAAATGTGCACAGAATACAATATATAATACTGTAGACTTTCTGTTCTGCTTTCATTAACTGACAAAGTTTGATATAGTTAGGTGTGCTGCAGCTGCTGATGTTTCATAAGAACAGTATGGTGTGTAAACAATACACAACAACCACTTTTTAAATATAAGTATCTTTGGAATATGATGTCTCACCAGCAGACCAATGTTTACTAGGACCCAGAAGCCTGAAGCAAATAGTTAACCAGATGCCTGGAGAAATTAATCCAGGTCAGAGCAGGAGTCCCAGGTTGAATAATTATTCAGGGTCGACACAGGCAGCATCTAGTGAAGGTGAGAAGCAGGCCAGGTCACAGCAAAAAGCATTCAGCATTTGGTAAAGTATGCAGGGTAACTGTAGACAACCAGGAATACCTAGGAACGAAACATTTTGCTGCCTTTTTAAAGGCTTAAAGGGGAACTCCGGCTTCCAAACCAAAATTTGATAAAGAGGCACACATAACACAAAAACACCTAGGGGCAGATTTACAAAATTCGTGTGAAGAATTTGAAATTCGAATTGTAGAATATGCAAATTAGGTAAATTCGACCATGGAATTTGCAAACTCAATTGAATAGATCGAATAAAAATCTATTCGACTTCAATTAGTCGAATTTTGAATTACTTCCCCTTTAAAAAATGATTCAATTGCCTACTTTGCCAGGTTCAACCGATCGAATAGCAAATATTCGATCGAATGGTTAAAATCGTTCAAATTGATCAATTCAAACGATTTTATCGATCGATCGAATATTTACTATTCGATTGTTCGACCAATCGAATAGCAGTAAAATCCTTCGAATTCAATTCGGGGGCTAGGCTTATTAAACTGTTCCAAACCATTAAAAACCATGATACGTCTACATTTTTAAATGTATTTATATTGCAAATTTGCTTCAATTATGTTTACTTTTCAAAAAAACTTAATCTTAATCTTTTTGTGGTGACAACTGCACTGGCACAGCATATGAAGCAACAACATCAGACAACGTAACAAGCACAATTGCATAAGCATCAAAATCCATAGCCTATAAAATATACTGGAAGACCTGTTCTGTGAGTGAAATATAAAATGGTATGGAATGGTTTTTCAATAGAAAATATTATAATATTCTGTGCCATGAGTAATAATACCAACAATACTACTGCTTATAATAAAATATTTAGTGTTATTTGACTTGAAGTGCAAGTTTTTTGTCATAATTGTGGATCACAGTGATTCATCGTGTAGTCAGTTAAGTGTAGTGTGTGGAAATGTAACATGCTTTATCATCGTTACTCTGTATGTTGTAATATTGTATTTACTGTTAGCATAGGCCATATGAGAGATATTGTATCAATTTGTTAGGCAACATACAGAATTAGATAAATATACTTTGAGCTTTAAAATCAACCATCACACAATGTAAACCATGTCAAAACATTTGTTCTTAGGGCATATCAGTGGGTACTTTCATGCTTATTTTTAACTATTAATATTTATCAGTATGCTGTGTTGGACTCAAGTAGATTTGCTTAACTGTATTAGCACACTTCCACCATTACACACATGATTTCTGTGAAGGTGACAGTACCTTTGATCTTTTACATTTGTAAGATTTAGAGGGTTTGTGCTTTTGCATTTGAAATATTGAAAGTATGATTAACTTTTTTTAATGCCATTCTCACTTGAAGGAAGCTCCCTTCTCCATTATTTTGTCATCTATCTGCATCTCTCAGCTGCTTGCCCAATGTAGCAATGACTGTGATTAGCAGGCACCCCACTGCTTGCAGATGGGATGAGGCTGTGTGATAAGGCACTATGCTTTTCTGTTATGCTTAAGATCAGTATTGGAGCTGAGGGACAGTTCTTCTTCACAGGGAACCCAAGTGGGAACCTTTTTAAACAAGTGTGAAGGAAATTCTTGGGTAATTACAAAACACACGGAGGGGGTCTTTGGATATCAGCTGCTTTGGGAATGGATTTTAAATTTCATTTAAACAGATTAGTTGATTCTCTATCTGCAGAATGTCTTCTAAAACTGTGGCAATACAAATGCTGTGCAAAAAAAGAGAAATTATATATATATATATATAT